>JBBBDQ010000245.1:485000-592500 GCA_037127315.1 Ascarosepion bandense
GGGCAGGAGATTATCCCGCAGTAGGTTGCCATTGCTTTCTGCGGTTGACTGGTTGCCGACCAAGGCTATAGAACCCAATCTGTCCTGCTATTTAACCCATAACTGGAAGGAAGAGACGGATTAATACCTTTCCCAAGGGTATTTGCGCGTAAGTGAATACAATGGATTCAACTGGAATTCGAACTCGGCTCCACGGTTTCTCGTTCCGAGCCGATATCCACTGTACCACAACGCACATCGTTGTGTATCCTGACTTATATAGGTAACTTATACCCCATCTCTCACGCATTTGATTGGGAGTTGGCTAACAGCCAATCACGATGGTATGAGCTTTTTTAAAGTTGATTACGGGGGATTTTTACTTTTTATTTTATGTGGATACTCGTCGGATACTTGAAAGGGAATTATGTGTTTTCCGATTTTTTTCTTGTTTTTTCCCTTTTACTTTTTTCAAGTTTACCTCCCAAATGATAATTACTGTTAATAAAAAAATCAAAATAATACGAAATTAACATTGTTTTTATGATTAAAATAAAAGCTGCGACTTATGCAGCGTGTTTAAACGAAAATAAATATGTAAATGAATGTCGTGTAAAACATGTTAAACGAGTAAACTTTAAAAAATTCGATTAAATCTATCTATAAACGTGGTAAAATTAACGTCTAAAATTAACAAATAAATTAAATTGCGATTTTGATCGTTAAAAAAAAAGGATAAGACAAAAGGGAAAAGAATGAACAATGATGTAAAAAAATTAAAGTCAAAATATTTCAATTAAGTAATAAAGAACGAAAATAGCGGGAAACACTATCGAAAAAAATAAAATAAATCGTTGCCATCTTTGAACTTTATGCTGTTGTGCCTTTATACTAAAAAAAAAATCGAAATTACAATTAATATTCAAATTGGCCCTACCGACATTTAAGCAACAAGTGGGATAAATAAATAAATAAATAAAAGTAAAATAATACTAATGATAGCATACATTAGTTAGATAAATAAGTTAAAATTGGGAGATGTAATAAAAAATGATGTGCGTTGTGGTGCATTGGATATCGGCTCGGAACGAGAAATCGGGGAGCCGAGTTCGAATTCCAGCTGAATTCATTGCATTCACTTACGCGCAAATACCCTTGGAAAAAGTATTAAACCGTCTATTCCTTCCAGTTATGGGTTATGGGTTAAATAACAGGACAGATTGGGTTCTATAGCCTTGGTCGGCAACCAGTCTGCCGCAGAAAGCAATGGCAACCTACTGAGGGATAATCTTCTGCCCAATCAGTCATGTCTCTTTCGCCCAAGCGTGTTTCACGTATGGCACTTAACCGAGTGACTATAATAATTGAACTTCTACTGGGCATTAAGTGGGGGATCAGTTTTATATTGTTCTAAAGTAATAAACTGATCCCCCTCTAATTACTACTTAATAATAGAATACATTTCTTCTCCCTCTACCTATGAGTCAAATAATAGGACAGATTGGGTTCTATAGCCTTGGCTGGCAACCATTCTACCGCAGAAAGTAATGGCAACCTACTGTGGGATAATCTCCTGCCCAGTCAGTCATGTCTCTTTCGAGACATGATCGCCCAAGCGTGTATCACGTATGGCACTTAACTGACTAAATAAAAAACAACTATTTTCAGATTATGCATATTTACAAGCCAAATTCAGTGTTTATAATTATTAAAAAGCAATGACATATCTTAAAAAAATATACAATCAACGATTTATAAAACTACACTGCGTAGAATAATTTACAAAGTTTTAAAAAAAGCACGTTGTTTACGTTTGTCTCGAACTTGTACTTTTTTTTTCTGTCCATGCACTGACTAGTTTTTAGCCATAACCATTTAGCTGTTTTTTCCGCAGTCTCAGTAATAGTTTGGATAGCCTTTCGTCTTTTTATACCCACTATCACAATATCTGTTAGGGCGTTGACTAGTGATTTTGCTACAAAACCCCTTGTGTCTACTTCAATTGGCTTGCAGCTTGCCTTTCATCCATTGTTCCTACAATTTTCTAGTAATCCGTCATATTTTAGTTTTAGATTAAAGTACACGTCGGGTGTACCGAAGGCTAATTTAAAAAACGATAGTATTATCATAAATGATCATTCAAGCTAGAAAACCTTAAGAATTATACTAAACTAGCCAATTATGTGCATAAATTCAAAAGAAATTCTCATGTAAACTGGAGTATATTAAAAACTCAAACAAACGTTACAGCAGTAGTGATGTTTACTGATTGTACCAGGAAGAAAAGTTGGCTATAGGATAATTTTCCTCGAGAAAGTTTACGTATGCTCAATGGAAAGTACATTTTGGATTCGTACAAAAACAGATAAAATTATGTACAGTACTATTTAGCTAGGCTTGACTCACTCTTTCTCGTATTTAAAATTTTCTGATTACAACTCCCTGTTGTGTGTACAAAAAAGAGTTAGGGAATAAGTTTTTATTTACCCTGCTCTCCGTACTAGAGCGAGTTGTGATAAAAGGTCGGTTTTTTATTTGGGGAATCCAAGCGGGGATGCTGGGGCCACTCGTTAAAGATTACCAAGCTCTCGGTTAAGCGGAAACTGACTACAAATCTTGTCACGACATGTTTAAACTTATCTTAGCATGTCTATGATTGTCTTAACCTATCCCAGAGATTCACCTGAAGCCAAGTCAATGCGTTGGGTAATCGGTTAATGTATAACGCTTGACGATACCGAAAGGTTGAAACTATGTTAGCTGTTGAACTTCCTTCTTCTAATATATAGTGATTTCTCAAATGTAGCCTAGGTGTGGCACAAGGCCGAAAGTATGTGTCATCCAGTGAGGATAACCATTGCACCACGCCGAGGTGTCCCTAAAAGTATGAACAAATGGAGTAAAGATTTACAGTGCGTGTCATTTACTTAAAAAAAAAAATGCTCAGTACAAAGTAGAGCAACATATATTATTTTTATTGTAAGTGATTAAAATAAAATCATTTTACATCACTACAGAAAAGCTTTCAGGTTTCAATATTATAAATTGTACTTCGTCAGGCGATGGTTACCAACCATTGCCTGACGAATATTTGTACTCAAATTTCGGTAGAAATTTCAAAACGCTTATTTTGAATGGTTGATCGATTTTTGTTTTTATGACTTAGCAAATACTAGCAGTATAGCCCGGCGTTGCTCGGGTGTAATTAAAGCTTTAAAACTAATCCATGGTCCTGGAGCTCAGACTCTTTGGACGTTGGCACGAAAGACTAAAAAGCAATTGTTTTTTCCAGTTAAAGCGAAACCGTAGACTGAAAGAAAAATGAATGGATGTAAGTCAAATTTTGATTTCCTGGTATCGATATCAAATAAGTTTTTCTCGTCGTAAACTGAATTTTGAAGGCTAAATAAGTCCTCTGAGTAAATGGTATCATGACTGAGACTAAGAACTACAATTATACCTACTTAGAGCCAAACCCGTAGCAAAAACTAAAATAAAAGGGCTAAAAAAATACAGACATACAGACAGATAAACAGACACACACACAAACATCTTTCCTTTTATATATATATATATATATATATATATATATATATATATATATATATATATATATATTATCGATTTTCTGCACTATTGTAAGAACTGCAGCCTTGAAACTTCTGAATATCGTTTATTATGTCTTTGTCTATGAGTGTATCACATTTGATTAAAATCAGACCACTCCTTCTATAACCCGATTTTTTCGATTATCGATTTTCGATATTTATCTGGAGTACCTCGACACAAAACCTAATTAAAACACTCGCAGACGCTTACAGTGGAACTGTGTAAATTTTCAAGAAAATCGGTTCGGCTATTTCGTACTCTATAGTTAACGGACACACACACACACACACACACACACACACACACACACACACACACACACACACACAAAGTTCTATTTATAAATAAGTTTAGATTTCCAGGTTATTTAAAGCCAGAAAAATATCTTTAGAATGTAAGAATCTCTTCTATTTTGTTTTTTTTTTAATATAATAATGATTTACTGATATAAAGTGGGGGGAGAAAATAAAAGAAACTCCTTGAAATTTCAAGCAAATTTACTTAAATATGGTGTAAACCCGCCTTTAACGATCTCCCTGACGTAATAAGATCCCAAGTGGGCATATACGCTGACGACACTACGGTTTACTCTCGTCGCGATCAAAAATCTACCGAGGCTGATAAAGCAAACCTCGCTGCCGAGCTTGAAAAGGATCTCCAATCCGTGGTGGACTGGGGTAAGAAATGGCTCGTAAATTTTAATGCTTCCAAAACGAAGCTGCTATCTAATAACCACCACAGACAATCGTTCCTCCCGCCCATTAACATGGACCAGGCTTATCTCTCTGAAAGCGAAACACTGCGCCTCCTCGGGTTAAATCTCACTCCAGACCTCAAGTCGAATATATAGAATCCATAGCTAAATCTGCTGCTAAGAAAGTCGGTTCTCTGTGTAGGGCCAGAAAGTTTTTCCCGTCCCAAACAATCCTGAACATATAGAGTCTACCATCTGCCCGGGCATTGAGTATTGCTGCCATATCTGGTCCGGTGCTCCTGCTATCCACTTACACGTCCTCAACCGAATCCAACGGTCTCCAATTCTTTTAATGATGATGGTGGAGGATATCGACTCCTCACTTGCTTTCCTAAAATGAACCATAAATGTTCAATTATATTGAGATCTGGGGACTGTGATGACCAGATAAGATGCTCTACTTCACTAGAATGTTCCTCGTGCCAAGCTGCTAAAATTTTAGCAGTATAAATGGGTGCATTATTATCCTGAAAAATGTCATCCCTACCCCCAACCCGGAAGCATTTCCTGAATCTTCGGATGAAAATTCTTAAATTGTTTTGACTTTATTTTAATAAAATTATTTAAATAATGTCTGTAAAAGAAAACAGCAACAATTTTAGCCAAAAAATGAACTACTATTAATATTAAATCAATAAATATAAAAATAGGCAAGCTTTTTGACAGATTAATCAAATTTTCCAAATTATGTTTCCATTATTTTATCTACCCCCTGTAATTTGTACTAATTAACTCATTGCTGCGAGGAGAAGATATTTGAGCGTAAGTCAATTTGAGCGCAAGTCAATATAACGACTACAACTAGAATTAAAACTCGACTTTGCTGCTATGAAAGTCGGTTTTCTGTGTAGGGCCCGGAAGTTTTTTCCGTCTAAATCTATCCTGCACATTTACAAATCTACCATCCGCCCGTGCATTGAATACTGCTGCCATATCTGGTCGGGTGCCCCCGCTGTTCTCCTCGGGCTTCTCGATAAGGTTCAGAGGAGGGTCTGTAATGTGATAGATACCGACTTGGCAGACCGCCTGCAGTCTCTCTCCCGCCGGCGCGACGTGGCTTCCCTGTGTCTCTTCTATAAATACTTTCACGGCTTCTGCTCCGATGAACTTAGATCACTGGTGCCCCCTAAATACGAATTTGCACGAGATACTAGATTAGCAACTAGATCCCATCCTTTTACAGTGAAACCGATAAAATGGCGCCGTAACTTCTACTCCAACTGTTTCTTTCCTCGCACTTCCCGACTGTGGAATTCTCTTCCAAACGATTGCTTCCCCGACGGCTACAATCTCCAGGAGTTTAAATGTAAGGTCAATAGACACCTCCTAACACACTAACCTGCTCCCATTCTATCAAGCACTCTTCCCATCTGCCTAACCCTCATCCTCGCTATCCTTACTCATCTGTCACCTTCCTCCTGACATTCCCTATGTCTAACCACTCCTTCTCTTTACCTTCCCCTATGTAGCCACATGCGCAATAGTGTCAGTGGAATGCCTTGCTTGGGGTGAGATGATTAAAAAAAAAAAAAAATTTTCCGATTTCCAATTTCCGAGCCATTATCCATTACACCGCCCGCACATCCAAGCAGATTACAGCATCTGGTGTTCCCAAGTGGTCAATCATCCAGATACTGACCAGGCTTGATGTTGCCTAATTTCGGTGATCGTACGAGAACCGTTGTTTCAACCTGATGTGGCCGTAAGCCATAACCACCCGTACATCTATCCTTACAGCAGCTGTTATAAACAAGCTGTCACCCATCTAGATACTGACTAGACTCGATGTTGCTTAACTTCGGTAATCATGAGAAAACTAGCGTTTTAAAGTGCTGCGGCTGTAAGCCAGAAATATCTGGTGAGAATTTTTCAACTATATGAAAAAAAAAAACATTCTAAAATTTCGGCCACTATAAGGAGATCGCAAAACATTCAACGGGTTCAAAGCATTATCGATCAGAATAGCGAAAAATCAATGATGTTCTTTCGCAATCAAAGAACTTCAAGTGTCGGAGTTGGCCATCAAAACTGCGTTGTATGGGGAATTTTTTTTTATACAAGTCTTATGTACTGAGGAGATTCTAGTTGATGTCTGCAACGACACAGGGAAACCATTTGATCCCTGCCAAGCACTTACTTAACAAGGTTAAAAAACCTCAGGAATATGACATGCTTTAACTCTTCTCTGACGAGCAAAACTTCAATCAAGATCAAAAGTCAAAAATGAAAAATGGCAGATGGTTACGCGCAGTCCCTTCTGATGTTTCCAGAATGTTGTTACCAGCAACTGTGATGGTTTCAGGGGTGTTGAATAACGAGCCGAGTTCAAATTCTAGTTGAATTCGTTGCATTCACTTATTCATAAATACCCTTGAAAAAGACATCAACCCATCTTCTCCCTCCAGCTATGGGTTAAATAGCAGAACAGATGAAGTTCTATAGCCTTGGTTGGCAACCAGTCACTGTGAAATGTAATGGTAAACTACTCCGGGAAAATATTCTCATATATCTTTTGAGATATAATCACCCAAGCGAGTATCACGTATGGCAGACTGAATAACGAAGGTCATGTCATTATCACTTCAGATCTTTCTACAGGGTATTAAGATTAATGGTTCTGGATACATTGTGGTGCTGGCGGCAGTTATTAAGCGCAGAATGAATCAATGAATGAATGAAGGAATGAAGGAATGAATGAATGAATGAAGGAATTACGCAGTGGAAGGCGTGTTTCAGAAATAGCTCAGAACGTTCAGATAACAAAAGAATGGATATCTGTATATTAAACTCTAACCTACAATAACGTTCCAAAACAGGTCATAATTGGTTTCTGCAGCAGATATTATCAATGCACAGACGTTTCATCAACATATCATGGGGGGTTGCAAAACTATTCGACACCATATGGGAATATTTGAAAGGGTCTATCAGTCACTGATCTGATGAATGCATGCATATGTAGAAACAAGCGGAGGACATGTTAAACATTTTTGAGTTGGTGTGTTGAGATACAACGATGGCCTTTTGGACATATGTTTATATAGATATATTATCTCATTTTGGTGTCAAAAACCCGTCCCTCTCATCAAAATAAGGACAAAAGTCCATATAAGCATATGTCCACAAATCCTTTGTTTTATAAATCTACTATCCGCCCGTGCATTAAATACCACTGCCATATCTGATCGGGTGCTCCTGCTATCCAGCTAGGGGTCCTTGACAAAATCCAACGGAGAATCTGTAATGTGTCATTCCCGATTTGGCAGCTTAGATACAGTCACTTTCTCACTGGCGGAATGTGGTTTCCCTGTGTCTCTTCTACAAATACTTTTACGGCTTCTGCTCCGATGAACTTAACTCACTGGTGTCCCCTATATATGAATTTACTCGAGACACAAGATTAGCAACTAGGGCCCACCCTTTTACTGTGAAACCAATAAAATGTAAACGGAAATTCTACTCCTACAGCTTCTTTTCTCGCACTCCCCGCTTGTGGAATTCCCTTCCATTTACTTGCTTCTCCGACAATATCCAAGAATTTAAATGTAAAGTCAATAGTCCTCTCCTATCTCACTAACCTGCTTCTTCTTTCTCATTCTCCTTTCTCCGTCCACTTCACTCTCATCAGTATTCTCATCCTTCTTTTACCCACTTCCTGACACCCCGTGTAACCTGTCATTCTTTCACATAACTTTCCTCCTATGTAACCTCCTGCACAACAGTGGCAATAAATGCCTTTCTTGGGGCGATATAATTATAAAAAACATTATTAAGTTTAAAGAAAGTTTACTGGAGATGACGATGTGTTGTGATGTATAAATGGCTAGTTTGTTTTTAAGGTTGGACGTGTGCCTTAGTGAATTAACTGTGAGTCTGAGCTTGTGTTTGAGTTTGAGTTTCGTTTAACGGCATATCAACACCTCTGTGGGTTATTTAATGCCAAAAGGGTTGGGTTTTAAGGTATTTTTTTTAAATGTTCGCTTATATTGAGAAGGTTGATTTAGTCAGATTTTAATGAACATTTTTTGTTTCTATTCTTTTTATTTTAGAGTTTGAGTTTTGTTTAACGGCATATCAACACCTCTGTAGGCTATTTAATACCAAAAGCGTTGGGCTTTAAGGTACTTTTTTTAATGTTCGCTTATAGTGAGAAAGTTGATTTAGTCAGATTTTAATGAAATTTTTTTTTAAAAACTGAAGTTTTCTTCTATATTTGCATTAAAAAATGTTGTGCTGAAAATAATTTCTTATACTTTACAAATGTATTGTTGGTAATATTTTTCCTTCAAAAATATATATTTTTCTATAAAAGTCTTTTTATACTTTCCTAGTATTTTGACCCCAGTTTGGGGTTAACTGTTTGCTTATAGCTGGGATCCTAACCGGTGCTACCATTCCTAGTCAGGGTGAACGTGGGAGCAACAGCAATTAAAACGTGGATCCATGCTCCTCACAACCTCCCTATCAGAGGCATTGCTGCCGGATGCAGTTTATCGTCATGCCCAGGACAGGGATGAACTGGGAAGTGTTCCGTTTAAAAATGTCGGGATATTCATATCGCTAGCAGGCAAATATGATTTTTACGTACAGAATGATAATGGACGCATGGCTGCACTGCTGTATCAGATAGCGTTTTCAGACCGAAAACAGTCGAGTCATCTAACCTTTGCTGCTGTTTATCTTCACGTTGCTGAAACGACAAACTTTGGATTGAGGAAGATCCGCTCGTACGCTTGACTATGAAGAACACATTCTATAGGCTGCTATTTACCATCATGTTGCTGAGACAGGATCCGAATTGACTAACCCGTGTTCCAGTTTGTATATTTTTGTTCAATATAACTTAGACTTTCCATCTCCATATCTGCTTTTGTTATTTATTATTTTGTGTGGTTTCTCAACCGGAATCCACAACAAATTAACGACGAGGATTTCGAACAAGTTCACTCGGAGAGAAAAATACGTTTTTCACGAGAGTCGCCAACAACAAATTGGTGACGAAGAACTCGAAGTCACGTATAACCCCAAGGAACAACAAATTAGCGTCGAGGATCTCGAAACTCAAATACACGGAGTCACCAACAACAAATTGACTACGCAGGATTCGAACAATTCCCCGCGGAGAGGAATAATAGGTTTTCACGTCAGTCGCCAACAACAAATTGGCGAAATAGATTCGTATACAAGTCGCACAACAAATTTGCGACAAACTCACGTTCACGTATACCTTGAATCTCCTTAACAAAGTTCGCTACGAGTATTCGAGTACAAGTCGACCACAAACAATTGGCGTCACTATCACAGAAAGATATAAGAATAAAACTGTAAAGGGAATTTAAAGAAAAAAAATTTATCAATTTTTTTCTACGAAATTAATTGCTAGGAAGCAAAAAACCAAACCCCTCGTGGAATCGAAGCAGCAAACCATGATGGAGAAATTATAGAAATGCAAAAGCAACAAATGGAAATTCAAAAGAAAAATGACAAAAGACAAATGGAAGTGCAAAAAGACAAATGGAAATAGAAAAGGAAAATGAAGAAAAACAAATGGAAATACAAAAGACAAATGAGGAAAGACAATTACAACTACAAGAAATATTACTAAAATTAACAAGTACAGCAATTGAAAGGAACACAGAAAAAGAGGAAACGTTTTCGCAAGATGCTGTGTGGAACGTTATAGAAACTTTTAAATACTCGATTGAGGAAGACAAAAACTTTGGAAAATATTACAGTCGATATGAAGATATTTTTAATATCGACTGCCAGCACTGGAGTGAAAAGAAAAAATTAAGGCTTTTACTCAGAAAATTAGATACGGACGAACACACGAAGTTTGTAGATTATATTCTTTCAAAAAAGACAAACGATTTATCGTTCGACGAAACAGTGACAGGCCTCACTGAGCTATTTAGCCTAAAAATCTCGTTGTTTCATAAAAGATGGAAATGCCTTAATCTCAGAAAAGACGAAAATGAGAACTATTCAACATTCGCAGCTATCGTCAACAAACATTGTGACGACTTTAAATTTGCGGAGCTAACCCCAGACAACTTCAAATGTCTCATATTTGTACAAGGACTAGTCGCTGCTAAAAACATCGAAATGAGAAAACGAATACTGACCAAACTTCAAAACGAGCAAGGTCTAACACTACAAAAACTGTCAGATAATTGGAAAAAATGCCTCAGTATAAAGAAAGATAGCAAAGACATCGAAGAATCAGGAGTCTATCATATTGGTAAGGTAAAAAGAAATTTATGTTTTGTACCCTCCCCAAAAGCAAAACAAGATTTTAACGACAAAGAAAAGAGATACAAAACTACTAATGACAAAAATCCAATAACAAACAACCCCCAACTTCTGCATGTTACAGATGTGGTGGACGGAATTGGCTTAAAGATTGTCTTTTCAAATAAAAAATTTGCCGAGCGAATGGAAAGATGGGCCACAAAGCAGCGTTATGCAGAAACAAAAACCAGCCTAGTAGGGTAGGATCTACTAGAGTGAATATGAAAATAATGAAAACATCAGAAAATATGTAGAACTGAAAATATTGAATAAGAAGACCAAATTACAATTGGATTCAGGGTCAGACTTAACAATAATAAATTTAGAGACATGGCGGAAGCTGAACAAGCCGACCATGTTACACGCAAAAGAATTGCTAAATCGATAACAGGAAAAAGAATTAAATTGGAAAGCGAAATTATCGTAAATGTGAAATTTCAAGAAAAAACCAAAAAGTTAAAAATATATGTTACGAAAATACACATAGCCTGGTAGGAATATATTAACTTTAGTTGTAAAAAAAAATAAATAAAAAGCCTGACGACAGAAACTACGGAATTGAAAAAAGAGGTATTCTCAAGCAGTAACAAATTGACAACAAAATTTGTGCAAAAGAAGAATATGCAACCTGTATGTATTACACCGATAGTTATGGGAAAAGCATTCAAACCAGGTGAACAAGTGAGACACATCAACCAAATACAAAGAAAGAGTGAAGAGCCAAGCTCTTCATTCTCAAATAACGTCTCGATAAAAAATAAATATTTTGGAAGCCGTTGAGAATATTAGATCCCAAGTGAAAAAAATGTTAGTTGGGGTTCACCCCATTTTGCACATAAGAATGGACTCGCCTGAGGTATACATATAATCCTGCCTATACAGAGAACAGCAGTAGTTGCAAAGCTGCTACTTTGTCACTGTCAGCCCGCTGCCTTCGGGTAGAGAGCGCTCTCTGCTTCCGAGCAGAGAGCAATAACCCAGTTGTGGTTCCGCCGAAGGGTAGAAGCACGACTGGGGGAAAAGAGACAGGTATTTTTTGGCCGGGCCATATCGCCCGGAAATCGTACTCATAACTGACCATGTGTCACGTGTTGCCCTTAGTGGGAGGGACAACTAAATATAGTAGTTGCAAAGCTGCTACTTTGTCACTGTCAGCACACTGCCTTCGGGCGGAGAGCGCTCTTTGCTTTCGAGCAGAGAGCACTAACCCAGTCGTGGTTTCGCCGAAGGGTAGAATCACGACTGGGGAAAAACAGACAGGTACTTTTTGGCCGGGCTATATAACCCGGAAAACCCACTTATAACTGACCCTGTGTCCTTAGTGGGAGGGCCAACTAAATATTGTAGTTGTAAAGTCGCTTAGTTGGTGCATAGTGAGTTGGAGTTGTTCTGGATATAAATTCATTACCCGGACATACTATTTCACTGTAAGACTGTACATATTGATTTCTACTAATAGTATTCCTAAATTGACTAACCCGTGTTACAGTTTGTATATTTTTGTTCAATATAACTTACATTTTCCATCGCCGTATCTACTTTTTTATTTATTCTTTTGTATGGTTTCTCAACCGGACTCCACACACACACACACACACACACACGCACGCGCACACACACACACACATACACACACACACGCGCGCGCGCGCGCGAATTGTAGGAGGATTTGAAATAATTAGATAATTCATCAAGTTTTTATTAGACCTCAATAGAATACAGAAAGCACTGGACGGCCGTTTCGCCCTATATTTGGGACTCTCACCAAATCGCTCACTACGGATCTTTATAACCTGGTTTAAGCAACGATATAAACAGAAATTGTAGGAGAATTTGAAATAATTAGATAATTCATTAAGATTTTTATTAGACCGCAACAGAATGCAGAAAGCACTGGACGGCAGTTTCGTCCTATATTTGGGACTTATCAGCAGTGCGCATCCACTACCAGGAATTGAAACCTAGACTGTTGCGTTTTTAAGCAGATGTAATACCAACTGTACCACGGGCCCCGGTGACGAAGAGGTAACTAGTTAAACTTGATATAGCACCTCTCATTCACATATTTCTAGGAGGAACTCATCCAAGCTCATTGAACCATAGGACTGTGCCTCCAAGAGCTACGACTTTTTCAGTCTTTCCCATTCCCTTTTTTCTTTCCTACCAATACCTACTTTCTAATCCCCTTTTTCCTTTCTAATCCCCTTTTCCCACACTTTCTCTTTCATTTCTTTCTATTTTCCTTGTTCCTTCCCTTTCTTTCTTTCTTTCTTTCTTTCTTTCTTTCTTTCTATTTGTTTCTGCTCCGATGAACTTAGATCACTAGTGCCCCCTAAATACGAATTTGAACGAGATACTAGATTAGCAACTAGATCCCACCCTTTTACAGTGAAACCGATAAAATGCAGCCGTAACTTCTACTCCTACAGTTTCTTTCCTCGCACTTCCCGACTGAAATTCTCTTCCAAACGATTGCTCCCCCGACGGCTACAATCTCCAGGAGCTTAACTGTAAGGTCAATAGACACCTCCTAACACACTAACCTGCTCCCATTCTATCAAACACTCTTCCCATCTGCCCAACCCTCATCCTCGCTACCTTACTCATCTGTCACTTTCCTCCTGACATTCCCTATGTCTAACCACTCCTTCTCTTTACCTTCCCCTATGTAGCTCCATGCGCAATAGTGGCAGTGGAATGCCTTGCTTGGGGTGAGATGATTAAAAAAACAATTCCTTTCTTATTTTCTTACGTTTCTATTTTATTTCTTTCTTTCCGTCCTGTTCCTTTCTTCAATATTCTTTTCCTTCCGTTGTCCGTCCCTGTTCCTTCCTTCCTTCCTTCCTTCCTTCCTTCCTTCCTTCCTTCCTTCCTTCCTTCCTTCCTTTCCACGCAGCGTTCTTCAAATACTTAATTCCTAGTTCTTTTCTTCTATTTCCGCTAACTCTATTTTTTTACTACTTTCTTTCATTTCATAATTACGTTTTAAACCGTTCCTTCTTTTCGTCGTTCTTTTTCCTTTCTTCCTTCCTTTTTTCCTTCCTTCCTTCGTTCAAACCTTTTATTCTTTTTCTTTTTTTTCATTCATTCACTATATCTACCTTCCTTTCAGCTTAACTAACTCTTTTTCTTTTTACATTTTACACATAATGACAAATCACTTTCATCACACTCTCTAATCTATCATCCGGTCATATTTTCACAGCGCCATTTGTAAATTATTTTTTACTTACAAAGAATAATTTAATTAAATGTCAGAAGGAATTTCCATTTTCTGTTGGAAATTTAAAACCATCTAAAAAGAAAATCTTCACCAAATGTCTTTTCTGGAAATTATATAAATAATATGAAATATATTGGGAAGAATGATTGTTTCCGAGATCAAATGTAAATGAAGTTAAATTTACGTTAATGAAAAAAGACTTATATTAAATTTTAAAAAAAAGTCGACGAGAGCAAAAGATGAGAACAGAACTTACTAGTGAACTTTGAACTTCAAAAATCTTAAAGCAGTGTCAATTGTTATCTTCTGGTAGCTTTATTCCTGTTCTTTTATTGTTCTCATTCCTTAATAATGTTTACTTTTACTCATATTTTCTTAACCTTGCATCTAAGTAGCTTTATCAGCTTGCTTGGGATGAAATGGAGAGTGCACACCAGCACGAATATAGATGCACACGATCACGCACACACACATATATGTCTACATTTTACACAAAAAATCATCTATTTTACCATGCGAAAATGATTTCCCCTTCTTACACATTTTTTTATAAAGAAATAACTAGCATCTTATATATATATATATATTTATATATATCGAGGCAGCAGATAATTTTCTAAACATATACTGTTAAATATAAGAGACAATAAATGTCTATTATGTTTAATTATGAACCGTTTTAAACATCGTATTTTGACTTTAATTTGAGGTGAAAATAAAAGATAAAAATTCTCCAATATTTGGATATTTTTTTATTAAATTGGTTCTAAGCTTTCGGCTCACATGAGTCATCTTCAGAGAGGTTACAGGGACGTTTACATAAAAACATTCACCAACAAAGACGATTTTATCTTGTGTTGACATAAAACTTTGCTAAGCAACAATAGTCACCAAATAGCAAACGCAGCTCGTAAATTTGTAAATTTGTTCTATGACGTCACACCGCGTGAGAGCCCGAAATGTTAACAGAACCATATATTTACATGCATTTTGTCATAATTTCTGTTTTTTAAAATGCATCCACACGAAGAAATACCTCTTAGGTTCATACAACCATGGATGAAAACGTCATAATGCGTTTGAATTTAAACAATGCGCGTTCATAAATTCCCTGCCACGTGAACGTTCAAATAAAACACAGTTAAAAGAGCGTTCTTAAAAAGAAAAACGGTAAAAAGTAAAATCAGTTATTAAAAAGCGCCTGAAGAAACCCATCGTGGTGGAAACCAAGGTAGCAAAATAACTCGTTTAAAGATGAAATATATATATATATATATATATATATATATATATATATATATATGTGTGTGTGTGTGTGTGTGTGTGTGTGTGTGTGTGTGTGTGTGTGTGGTATAGACTAATGGATATATTTTCTACTGCTTGGTGATTTTTTCTTTTTTTTGTAAAGTGCTCAATACAGATGTTGAGCATTTATAGAGATTTAGCTATTGTTAGTGTTATTTGCAGTTCTATATGTTATTGTTATGACACTAATAATATCTCCCTCTCCCCTCTCTTTCTCTCCCTCTCTCTAGCTATATATATATATATATATATATATATATATTATCGATACTCGTATTTAAGTAGATATTCTGTTGTTAATGAAATAGTATTATATATTTATATCTACCGGCCTGATTATTTAAGATAAATTTATCGTAAATTTACCTTCTTAATCTTAACACTATCTTATCTGCTAAACAAGCTTTGGTGATTTACTTCATTAATTTTCGTTTTGATTTGTGCTATAAAATCTAGAATTAAAAACTACAACAAAAACGTTGCTGATTGTATAGACCTCTCACTTGTTCAGAACAAGTGCAAGTCTATACAATCAATGTTTTAAAGCACATTCGAAACTTGGTTTGCACCTGCTGCACGATCTCTTCTTTGCAGATGATGCCGCCCTATTCTCACACAGTCTAGAAGACATTCAAACTCTCCTTGATAAATTCTCTGATATACGTAAGTAAATATATATATATATATATATATATATATATAATTACTGATATCCCCTGACGAATGAACGGAGTGAGTTCAAGAGGGTGCGTCTACAAAACTTGTGAGTAGGAATGTTAAAGGTTATATCAATCAGCTAAGAGACCAACTTTGGATTTATATTAATTATCTCTCTCTCTTACTCTCTGTCTTTGTCTCTCTCTCTCGCTACATATATACTCAGTGAATGGTGAGAGAGAGTATGTGTTGATGTTCCTAGAAATAAAATGTCATGATTACTGAGAAGATGATAATGACAACTACTTGTTCATATCATTGGATACCATTCCAATTACATTTAAAGTTAAATGAAAAGAAATTTATAATACCTGTAACAGTATTGCGCCTAAAAAAGAATACCCTATGGTCTCTATTTTACTGCGCATCAGACATTTTCACGAAAGATTCAGTCTAGCATCTGATTAAATAAAATCAATTGCTTGTTGCAATTAGATGAACGATGGAGAAACAAAAGACGAAAACCTCCGACTCAAGGCAACAATCAAAAGGTAGTCATCTCTGACCTTTATTTGCACCTGACCCCATTACCTTACAAAATTCAAACCTCGATAGTAACTTTGCCGCAGGTTATCGCTACAGAGACGATGGTATTACATTCAGGTGGAAAGCGCTGATAAATTGGCAAGATGAAAAAAAAAATTGAATTGTTTCTGGCCAACGTATGTAGTTTTTAAATACACCATAGGCGAGGGTAATAACTTACTGGTTTTGTCATGATTGTTTAATACCTTTTCTTTTTCATCGTATAGAGTTTCTCGAAAATTAATGTATTTCTTTCTTGTATTTATATTTTGACGGCATTTTCTATTCTTAATTTCAGTTTTAGATTCGCTTTTCAATTTCTTTCTGGTTTTGTTATTCGATATCAGTTTTTTTTTCTTTCACTTCTATTTCTTTTTTTTTCTCCAGTGGCTTCTTTTCTCTTCTATTTAATTTATTTTTCTACTATACCGGATATTGTAGTGTAGTGGATATCAGCTCGTAATAACAAATCGAAGATCCGAGTTCAAATTTCAGTGGAGTTATTTGAATTTGGGGAAGTCTACCACAGAAAGTAATGGTAACCTACTTCGGGAAAATCTTCTTTACAGTCAGTCATGTCTATTTTGACTCTTAAATTTTAATACTTAAAAAAATGCTACCATTTAATCACTATAGACAACCCCCTCCCCATCAGAATGAATCAGACTAGTCTCCCTGAAAGCAAAACACTACGCCTCCTAGGTCTAAATCTATCAATCTACTTCAAGTGGAATGACTTCATTGAATCCATAGGTAAATCTGCTGCTCGGAAGGTTGGTTCTCTTTGTAGGGCTACGAATTTTTATCTCGTCTAAATCTATCTTGCATATAAATAAATCTACCATCCATTGAATACTGCTGTCACATCTGGTTGGGTGCCCCTGCTATTCATCTCGGGCTTCTTGAAAAACGGAGAATCTACAATGTGATCGATCCCGACTTGGTAGCTCAACTCCATCCACTTTCTCTCCCACCTAATGTGGTTTTCCTTTGTCTCTTCTACAAATACTTTCACGGCTTCTGTTTTGGTGAGCTTAGCCCCCAGGTGCGCCCGCTAGATGAATTTATTCGATCTAATACACTAGCAACTAGGTTTTACTCTTTTACAGTGAAACCAATCAAATGTAACCGCAACTTCTACTCTATTTGCTTCTTTGTTCGCACTTCCCGCCTGTGGAATTATCTTCCGTATACTTGCTTCCCTGAAAATTACAATCTCCATGAATTTCAATGCAAAGTCAATTGCCATTCTTATCTTCTTGACTCACATCCTTTCCATGATACTCCTTGTATCATGTTCTTCCTTTACACTCCACTCCCATGCGTCCCTCTTCACACCTTTATTCTCATCCTGTTTTTACTCATTCTCTGACTCCCCTGTAAATTGTTCTTCTTTCTCATCACTCACCTGTTATGTAACCCCCTGCGCATCAGTGGCAGTTCTTGAGGTGAAATGATAAAAATAGACCGCCCAAGTGTGTATATCATGCAGTGCACTTAACTGACTGATACTGGAAGTGTGGGTGGTGCAACTGTTATCGGCTCGGAATTAGAAGTCGGAGAGTCATGGTCGAATTCCACTTGGGATCGTAACATTCACTTATACGCAAATAACCTTTATAAAATTTGACCACCTTGTTGGTCTCTATCAAGGATGACAAAAGTTGTAAAAGACTAATTCTATGATCGTTTTTAGTTGATTTTGTAAATTATATTTTAAAATGTACGAAATCACTCATGCTCTACATAATTTGTTGATGTGTGGGTGGCGAAACGATGAGAAATCATAGAGTGGGTTTCGAATTCCAGTCTTGCAAATACTCTTGGGAAAAGTATGAATCCATCTCTTCCTCCAGTGAGAATTGTATCTGTAAAAATCGTTGTCATACTCAAAAAGCATGTCAATACAATTTTCACTCATAAAAAGTCAATTATTCTTACAATCTTAATTATTTTGTTTTGTTTTACTACATATATCAACCTAAGTTTAATACCAACAAGATTTTTACAATAGATTCGGAGGAATAGAATGTTTTTCCTTGTAAGAAATCAGTTTGTAGAGCAGTTTTCATTGACATATTTTTGTAAAGAGGGTTTTGTTGAATGTCAGATGTAGTACTGTCATATATATTATTTCTTCAATATTATATTGCTATTAATATTTTTTTTCTTAAAATATGAATTATTGTTAAATATTTTTTCTTCATAAATATATTGCTTGTAATATTCTATTCCTTTCGAAAATGTATTGCTGGTAATATTTTCTTCTCCAAACACGTATTGTTGGAATTTTCACTATAAAAATCTATTTTTATACTTTCTGTTTTGACTCCAGTTTGGGGGTTAATTATTTGCCCAAAGCTTGGACCCTAACAGGTGCTACCATCTCGGGTTAAGGGGGACCTGAAAACAATAGCAGTGAAGAGGTGGTTATATGCTCCTCATAACTTCTCAATAAGAGGCTTTGCTGCCAGATACAGTATATAGTCAAACTCAGGACCCGGATCTCTTACAATCTTAAGCTTTAGATATACAACAAAGGGTTGGTAATCCGTAAAATTATAATCAGATCAATTTATTTTCCCCTTTAGTTTCTTGTTCCTTTTCCTCTTTTATCTTTGAATTATTTTCTTTCTTTTTCTTTTACTAACTTTCTTTTCTATTTCTTCTCCTTCTTTTCTATTTTTGTTTCCTTCTCTTTTATTCATACGCATCCTTTTCCCTTTCCTTTATTTTCTTCCTTTTTCTTGTCGTTCCTTCCTTCTTTTTTTCATTCTTTTTTCTTTTTCTTCTATTTCTTTTCTTGCTTTCGCTTCTATTTTCTTTCTCCCTTTCTCTTCTCTTTTCTCTTTTCCCTTGTCTTCTTTTCTTTTGCTTACTTATTGCCTTCTTCCGTGTTTTATTTCTCGTGTTCATCTTCATCTCCCCTTGATTCTGTCTCGCCTTTTCTCACTTCTTTTTCCCCTCTTTTATAGTTACTCTTTTCTCACCACTTGTGTGCTCTCCTTTTGTCTTGTTTATGTCGTTTCTATATTTCATTCGCCACCGTCTCCATCGACTTTTCATCATTATCATTTTTTTGCTAATTTAGAAAATGTCTACATTGTTTTTATTTTGGTTTCGTATTCCTTCTCGGCATGTAATTCTAATATTTTGTTTTGTTTCATTTACTTCTCTTTGATGTTTTCGTTAAACAACTGTCTTCAATTCGTCATTTTTATCAAGGATACTTTTGTTTCCATTTCATCCTTTTTCCCGATTTTTACTTGCACATTTTGTTCATTGTAATTATTATGAATTTTTTTTGTCTTTTTCATCTTTATTTTCTTTAGAGTTTTTATCTTTTACACACCATTCCTACTTTGACAACTCTTCATTATTCTTTGGTTGTTTTTTTTCAAGTTTGCAATTACTATATTTCTTCCATGTTTTTTCTTGATTTTTATTTCACGATATTCAGTTTCATCATTTTCTGCGACTCTACCAACTTTATTATTTATAGTTTGTTTTTTAATATTCTAATTTCTCCATCTTTATATTACTTTCATCATTGGTCCCGCGTTCTTTCTTACGTATTAGTTTTTATTTGTTTTTTGCCATTTATCTTTTCCCAGGAGTCTGTCTTTCCATTTTGTATGTCTTGCCTGCTTTTCCTTTTTATATTTTCATCAACTTTTCATCATTCGATTTTCGTCTAACCTCGTCTTCTTCTTCTTTTATTATTGCTTCTTTTTTCTTCTGCTACTGTTAGTTGCTTTGTCTTCTTCCATTGTCTTTTTTTCTTTCGTCCATTATCGTCTGCTTTACATCTTCATTATCCTCTTTCATTGTCGTCTGCTTTTCCTTTTTCCATTTTTGTTTACTTTTTCTTCATACATTTCTTTTCTTTCTACAATTTTCGTCTCTTTTACGTCTTACATTTTCGTTTGCTTATTTTACTATCCCATTATTGTCGTCTGGTTAAACCACTTTAATCGTCGTCAGTTTTTCCTTATTTCATTGCTGTTTGTTTACTTTTTTAAAATCCATTACCGATTGCTTTTTCCTCTTCCTTCGCCATTTCTGTTTTCCTTTCCACTATTGATTTCACTTTCTTCTTCAATTCTTCCTTATCGTCTATTTTAAATTTAAATTTATTTCATGTCATCTGCTTTTTTCTCTTTTATGTTTACTTTCTGATTTGCCTTCTCCTTCCAAACTTTCTTTGTAGTTTGCATTTTCTTCTGTTTTTTCTTTCTCCAATCTATTTCATGTCTGCCGTCTTCCATTTTTTTTTCTATGTCAATTTTCTTATTTAAGATCTCCCAAAAGTTTATCTGCGGATTCATATTTCACGTTTACTTCTTTAAGCCGCACCTTACTGTTTTAGTCGACTGATTCCATCAGATATTTTACATCAAGGAATATCTATTACTGTAAAAGTACCCAAATATCTCATCGACCTTTTATAATGGACAAACACGCACACGCATCCATATATATATAGTGTAATTTTGATAATATAATGGTTTATAAAAAGTAATATCACAACTTCAAAATTTTCATGTTGCAGAACAATACAGTTCTTCTTCAGGTGATATATTAAAATAAATGGTGAAAATTATTCATTTTTAAAATACAAGATGAATTCATGGTTACTTAGAAAATTAGGGAGTGGTAGTTGGAAAAATGCTTTAGGTGTGTCAATATTGTTCAATCAAAAATGAGAATTATGTAACCATGGAGTTTTAATATTTGGGTCATGAAAGGATGACTTGGTGTCTAGTAATGTCCCTTTTTGATTTTGTCTGGATAAGATGCATAGTGGGACCTCAGATTTTTAAATATTTAGACAATAATTTTTAACAGAAGGTTAGATTTGAGGTTTATTTTATTGAACAAGAAATTTTTTTTACTACTATCTCATGTGTAAAGGGGCTGGAATGTTTACGTCAAAATTAGGATTAAGTAATTATGGTATACTTAGTTATATTGTATTAAGAACAAATTTAAGAATTGTTATTTACTACTAACTCATTCACATAAAATAATCCTCTCCAAAAGTTACTTAATATCCATGTTTAATTTGCAAAATAAGAAAAGGAAGATTATATTAATAAAATAAAATAAACCCATACAACACTAAAAAGTCACTCCAGTTCATCCACTCATAGACAGTAGTAAAATAAAAAGTGTCTACCCTTTTTTAAAAAACCTAACATCCCAATATAAGAATTACCTAGACAAAACCAAAAAGTGACCTGTCCAAAACTAAACTACCCCGCCCCCTTTCCTAACCAAAAGCTGTATCTCTATGGTTACAAACTGCCGACAGACCGGCTTAGACATACTAAATTCCAATCTCAAACATCACTTACATATCCCATTCCCAAGAATGAATCGTTTCCACCATTTATTTTCATTTCCACTAATCACCAGACGAAGAGCACTTGTGCTCCGAAACAAGAGAATTTTTTTGTAGTGATACTATGCTTTTATAAACCTTTGTAACAACTATTACAATATAAAACTAGTTTGTATCGAGCACTCTTTATAAAAGTAAATGCTTGAACGGTGGGTTTGAAATCTACGTGTTCTATCACTTTCTTACAATATATATATATATATATATATATATATATATATATATATATATATATATATAGATCTGTCTGCGAATGACTATATATATATATATATATATATATATATATATATTAATTCAGATACTTCAATCCAAGGGAAAAAAGCAGGAAGGTAAATTCCAAAAACCCGATCCAAATTAATATTAAAATTTTTATTTTAATATTAAAAAATGATACAGGAAGAGAGCTCCATGTAATAAAATATTACAGAGCAAATATATATTAAAAAAGGATTAATTCAAAGATGTTGAATGGCCATTCAACATCTTTGAATTAATCCTTTTTTAATATATATATATATATATATATATATATATATATATATAGATGACATTTTATACAAGCAGATTTATTTGGCGTAAAGTGCTCTATATCAAGATAAGAACAGAGCGTTAGTAGAATTAATGTGGAGAGGTTGAGCAGTGTTATTTAAATCATGCCGACTTCGATGTTTTGTGAAGACATTATTATAATGTCTTCACTCTTCAGGGTTCTTTAATCTCTACTGCTTTTTCTAACTTTCTTTCGTATTTTTATGAGGTTGCTGTAATTTGATATGTTTCTGTGTTAATGTTTTTTTTGCTTGATGAATGTCGTATTATTTTTTTTAGCTTTGATTCTTTGTTGTTTAAGTGGTGTAGGATTTGTCGGTGGTTACTTGCTTTTTATTGTGTTGACCTTTTATGTATATGCCTTTTTAAAATAGTTTGTTGTGCTTGCCTCTTTTTACCATTTTGGTTTGACCTCTTTTTGTCTTGTCAGTGTATATGTCCGCTTTTTTTTTTAGATCACGATTATTTTTTTCTGTTCGTGTATGCATGCGTGATGATTGTTTTTTTTTGTATCTTTATTCTCTTGTGGGCTTGGTTTGTGGTTTCTTCCGTTCGATGATTGTTATATTATCTGGTATTTTTTCTTTGCTATTTGTTTTTTTTTTTACTTGGTCGAGATTGAGTGTGTATTTTTGGAAAATAATTTAAAATCTATATTGAAGCATAAACTATCAATAAAACATTGCACTTAACCAAATTTTAAAGATTTCTGTCTAAAACATTTAACATATATACATATAATTAATATAATTATATGGTTATGTCAATTTTTCATTGCTACACGGAATTATCACTAAAACTAATTTGTGCAAGAGGATATATATTTAATCATTGTTTAACGCACGTACACACACACACACACACACACACACACACACACACACACACACACACGCACACAAACAAAATGAACAATTGACATAACCATATAATTATATTATATTAAGCTCTATAATACTCATTATATTGAGCACTGTTTATAATAAAATAAATGCCAGAGCACTCAAAATATAAAGAAAACCTTGAGTCCTCTTCACTTGGAAGTATATATATATATATATATATATATTAGACACTTTAGACAAGCAGATTTCTTTGGCGTAAAGTGCTCTACATCAGGATACGGGTAGAATGTTAATAGAATTAATGTGGAGAAGCTTAATTATACATATGTATTTTTATGTGAGAGTTTTGAGGTTGCGTTTTTCTTGTGTTTGTTTCTTTATTAGCAAAGAACTCTGAAGAGTGAAGAAACTACAATAAGACCTTCACGAAATTTTATAAGTCACCATGACAGAAATAGGGAATCGTTGGTATAATTCTTTTTCATACAAGAAACCTTAATGTAATCATCACTGTTTTTATAAATGTGAATTTGTCTACTTCTAAGGCTTAAAAAAGAAATCTTTATATAGAAATGATATTACCTCAATCAATACAATGTATTTTGCTTGCTGTTTATCACCTTTAAAATAAACTACCATTTCTAAGTGGCAGACGGAATTATCACTAAAACTAATTTGTGCAAAAGGATATATATTTAATCATCGTTTAACGCACGCACGCACGTACACACACACACACACACACACTCCCACATCCACTCTCACATACACACTCACAGACACACGCACGCACACACTGACACACACACACACACATACATATATATATGCATTTGGTTTTTACTCATATCTGGATGGAAGAGATGAATTCATACTTTTCCCAAGAGCATTTGCGCGTCAGTGATTATAACAAACCCGACATGAATTAGATCTCTCTTCTGCGATTTACAATTCTGAGCTGTTATCCATTACACTACCCGCTCATTCAAGCTTACAGCACCTGGTATTCCCAAGCGTACACCCATCTAAAAATTTAACAAGGATCGACGTTGCTTAACTTTGGCAATCGTACGGGGACCAGTGTTTCAACGTGATATTAATTGTAAGCCGTGAGAGTAATTGCAAAAGAAAAAAATAACATAAATACCAATTGTGCGTGTCATGTACATTCGGGATGTGGGCGATCGTGATTCTTCACGGTTTTCCTCCTTTGTAGGGCTTTGCAAAGTTTAAAATTTTGAGCAGTTATCAATTACACAACCCGCACATCCAAGCTTACAATAACTGATATTTCCAAGCGGTCACATATTGACCAGGATCAAGGTTGCTTAACTTTCGTAAGTTAGGTTATCCGTTGCATTCCTCTTAGCAATATTTTCTGTAATTTCAAATTTTTCAAACCCTTCCTTCCTTATTACGTGCCCTAGAATTGTCTCTTTCTGATGCTGCGTATATGTGCCCTTTTATTTCTGTTCCTCTGAAAATTCGTCGTTGGTCACGTGTCTAGTTCATGGTATTCCCAGCATCTTTCTGTAGATTCACATTGCTGTTGCTTCAAGTCTCTTCTTTCTCTGTGAGGAGATTACATAACATTCCGTCATATAGAAAATAATGCATCAGTCTGATTGAAATATGTGTACAACGGAAGACTAGAGTGACTCATAAACAATTTACGAGACGTGTTAAGAAATTAATGTCTGTCTTTTATTTTTTTTAATTTTTTTAATTTTTTAATCATTTCACCCCGAGCAAGGCAGAAACGCCACTGATGTGCAGGGGGTTACATAAATGTAGAAAGATTAATTAGAAAAGAGTGAGGAGTACAAGCTAGTTAGAAAGGAACAATAGAAAGCTGAGAAAGCAGGTGCAATGACAGATACATGGGCGGAGAGAAAGTGAAGATTATACAGGGGAGGGGAGAGAGCTAGAGTCCAGTGGTTAGTAGGTGAGTATTAACTTTGCTTTTAAATTTCTGGAGGTCGTAGCCGTCAGGAAAGCAAGAATACGGGAGTGAATTCCACAGGCGGGAAGTGCGAGAGAGGAAGCTGCAGGAGTAGAATTGTCGTCTACATTTGGCTAACCTGACTGTGAATGGGTGGGACCCAGTTGCCAGTCTGGTTGCACGGGTAAACACCTGTTGAGGAGGCATCAGTGACTTAAGCTCATCCGAGCAGAAGCCATGAAAGTATTTATAGAAGAGACAGAGGGAGGCCACATTTCGACGATGCGAAAGTGGCTGCAGTCGAGTCGCCAGATTAGTACCTATCACATTACAGACTCTCCTTTGGAGCTTGTCAAGAACACTGAGGAGAACGGCAGGGGCACCTGACCATAACTGAAATCTGATCCTTTTACGTCAACAGAAAGGACAATTTGCACTGGTTATTGTTCCTGTTTTATTCTTTAAGACTTACAGAAATATGGATACAAAACAGAAGCAAAGCGCCTTGATCGGGTCTTTCGCCAAAGCATGTTCTGCTGGCGCCTGCATTAACAGAAGTCCAAGAAATACACTGTGAGGTGACAATGAAGTGTATCTTCTTCTTCTTCTTCTTCTTCTTCTTCTTCTTCTATGTGCCCTGACCCTTCAGGACGTAGGCGATCACGGTTCTCTACGTCTCCCTATCCCTTGTGTCTCTTAGTATGTTTGCTCCTGTTACTCCTGGCAAACCCCATTCCGTCATCCACCTGATCAGGCCCTGCAAATATGTTATCCGCTGACTTCCTCTGTCCCTCTTTCCTTCTATCTGGCCAGTCAGTATCAGGTTCTCCGGGCTTTCCTTCCTCATTGCGTGTCCCAGGAACTTCAGTTGTCTGTTCCTGATGCTCAGTATTAATTTCCTTTTCTTTGCCATTCTTTCCAACACCTCATCGTTGCTTGCATGCTCAGTCCACGATATCTGCAGCATCTTTCTGTAGAACCACATTTCCGCTGCTTCCAGTTTTGTCCTCATTTTCAATGATATTGTCCAGCATTCACTGCCGTATTGAAGAACTGACATCACATAGCAATCCAGCACTCTTTTCTTTGTTTCTAGTGAAATTTTCCTGTGTGTTAGTACTTTACTCAACTTCTGGAACGCGTCCTTTGCCATGCCAATTCGTCTTCGGATCTCTATGTCGCACTTTCCATCTCCTGTTAGAACACTTCCTATGTATTTAAATTTTTGTACTTGCTTGATTCCGATGCCCACCACCTGTATTTGGCATTTTAGGTTGCACCTTTTGCTGATGAACATGCATTCAGTTTTCTTGAAGTTTATTTGTAGTACTTTTTTTCACTCTCCACCGCTACCTTCTGTATGAGGCCTTGTAGTTTCCTTTCCGTATTTGCAATCAGCACTGTATCATTTATGAAGTGTATAGATGGATTAAAAGTATCAAGTAGCTGAATTCAATCTTGGATACAAATCACGTAGTCGAATTCCAGGACAAATATTCACGGAGTGACTGACAGTGTATTTTTTATCAAAATGGATTTGACAAGTGGACTCAGAAAAGTGGCACAGATTGTCACAGTTTTGAACAGTATGAGGTTGAAATTCTGTCTATATATCTGAGATGAGATGTAACTACACTATTTACAAGGTTCAGACTTTGCCCACATCACCGTTGTCATTTTCACGACTTTTCGATCATTATACCTTTCTGCTCTCTTCAGGTGATTGCAATTTCGAACCGAACCCTTTATTCTGTACACTGGAGTAGATTGTTCTAGTTCCCCGTATTATGCCACTCCGGATATCCCAGTTTCAGTTGTTTTCCTTTAACTCAATTCTTCAAGGTTTTGTTTACTTCTACTGCGGTCATGTATTGAACTCACAACTCATCAGCCAAAGCTTTTATCTACTGGGCCATGAAAGGTAGTGAATATGACAACCATAGCCGAACATTTTAAATCGTGTAATTAATTTGATTTTATTTATACACGAGAGTTGAGAAATGCGCTGCTATTCTAGACATTCTTTCAACTGTATACGTATATCTCATGCTGGTGATCTGACGTCTCTCTTTTCAGATAGCTGAATTTCAAAGTGCCGCTTAGATGTGGCACAAGGCCAAGAGTATGGGGTACCCAGTGAGGATCGAACGCACTACTTGGTTGTAATAGGTTCTAGCAAGACAAGCTTGCCAAACCATTATACCACGCCGAGATTTATTTGTTTTATGAACTCTTATAAACTCTCTACATGCTATTCAGTGCCAGAAAATATTTCTAGATTGTAAGAATGTTTTTAGATAATAATAGTTTTGTGATACTAATAAACAAATAGGTGGGATGAAGCAGTAGACTTATAATTTTACCAAGGGTATTTGCACGTAATTGACTATAACAAAAGCAACTGGGATGAAAACTCGGTTCTCGGAGTAACAATTACGATCCAATATCAATCAAAACCATCTGTTCATCCAGGTTTACAGTGCCCGTTCGCAAATGGTCACCCATCTAAATACCGACCTGGCTCGACGTTAATTAATTTCAGTGATCGTACCTGATCTATCAGCACTTCTATGGAAAGTATTCGGACAAATTGCATTCCTTGGTTCCATCAGCTTTAAACTTCATGACCAGGACCTATCATGCCACACAAACTACCCTCATTCTGTCTGTATTCAATTCAAGTCCCACTCGAGCATCTACTTCATGCGAACCACTGCCCAGTGAAACCGACTCCCAAAAGTCACGATTTTAGCCTGTTCAAGGTGAGTTAATCGCTTTTCCCTTTCATATTAGCATGAGTCAACCTCATACTGTTTCTATGTATGTTCAGAGAGAGAGAGAGAGAGAGTCATGTTTATTAACGTGGTCAATTGTTCTCTCTCTGTGTCTCTTTTTGTAGTACGTTTTTCTCTTTTCGGTCACTCTTTCTTTTAACCGATATTTTCTTTTCAAATTCGCATAAACTGGTTCTTACTTTATCTCCTTACCTTGAGTGGCTCCAGGGTCTTCTACAGAGTGATCCACATTGTTAAAAAAGCAAAAACAACAAGAAAAAAATAAAAACTATATTTGCTACTTAGACGCTCGGTCCTGGGCATGACTGTAAACTGCATCCGGCAGCAAACCTCTGATTAGGCGGCTGTGATATGCACGGGACTACCTCTTAATTGCTTTGTTCCCATGTCCAGCCTGACCCGGAGTGGTAGCACCTGTTAGGGTATCAGCTATAGACAAATAGTTACCCCCAAACTGGGTCAAAACACAATGAAAGTAAAAAAAAAATACTTTTAAAGAAATATATACATAAAAATAGACTTTAATAGAAAAATATACATTTTTGAAGGAAAAATATTACCTACAATACATTTAAAAATATTACCATAACACATTTTTGAAGGGAAGAGTATTTAAGTAAAACATTTTTTAATACAAAACTAGAAGAACTTTTCAGCTTTCTAAAATAAAAAAGAATAAAACCAAAAAAAATTCATTGAAATCGACTAAATCAACCTTTTCACAATAACAGAACATTAAAATAATACGTTAAAACGCCACCTTATTGGTATTAAATGACCCAACAGAGGTTGATATGCCGTTAAACAAAACTCAAACGCAAACTTAGACTCTGGTTTATTTCGTGGGAAAGCAAAGTTTCTTCCATAATCGACGACCATTACGTACAAGACATCTACTAATTAATGCTATAAACTATATTGTAATTACAGCTAGTCAATGGCTTTATGCAGTTTGTTAGTGGTTACTCTCAAACTGTGATCTAAATACTCGAATAGTTATCGTTTTAATAAAGCAATTAGCTATCTCCAGTATCAAAACCGTGGATTTGAGCAAGGTATAAAACAAATATGTGTTGTGATACAGTGAAAATCGGATCAGAACGAGAATTTGGAGAGCCGAGTTCGAATGCCAGTTGAATTCGTTGCATTCACCTGGGAAAGATTTTAATTCGTCTCTTTTTCCTTTAGCTATGGGTTAAATAGCATAACAGATTCGGTTCTACAGCATTGGTTTGAACCCTGTCTACCGTAGAAATTAATAGCAACGTAGTGCGAGAAAATCTTCTGTCCGGTCAGTCATATCTCGAAATAGACATGATCGCCCAAGCATATGGCGCTTAACTAACTTATAAAACATATACTAAAAGATGTAAGTGATGAAAATAAATTTTTAATTTGTTTTCAGGATTTCGAACACACACACAAACACAAATTTAGTTTCATATATTAAATTGAACAAACCATACTTAGAATTGTTTTTATTTTACTAATTTTGGATTCGGAAGTGTAATTTTCTTTCTGAATACAATTTTATCTAATTTTCTTTCAGGATTCATAAATTCGATCCAAACATTTGATTTAGTTTGTTAATTATTTGTTGCCTAAACGTGCAGATCGATGTTTCATTGAAGCGCATGCTGAAATCCAGAACGCCATCTTTAATTCTTAAAAATTGATATGTTGGCTAATGAGCTTTCTGTACTTTGTATTGTCCATAAATTCAATATAGACTTATTAAAATAAACTAATAAAAGTAGAAAACATATATATATATATGTGTATATATATAGTTACTGTAAGGAAATACACCAGAGAAGAAAAACAACAACAAAGAATCAAGCAATCAAACAAAAATGAAATTAACTAATTTTCATTCTTCTATTGTTTGAATGACTGAAAAATGAACGCCAATGAATAGAATAGAAAAACATACACTCACTAAAGATTACATATTATATATATTAAATATCTAATCCTAAAAGTCTGATAACATTCCGTCTTGGTGAAAGATCACTTTTTTATCTCCATTTGTGGCCGTTTTTTGGCACCTATAATACTATACCAGCCAGTTTAAGTGCCATACGTGATACACGCTTTGGGCGATCAAGTCTCGAAACGAAAACGAGGCTCACAATGACTGTGAATTACACAGGGGTGTATAAAAGAAGCAGTCTAAATATAAACAAGCCAGTAATTGGACTGTGTAGTCGAAGGAAGCATGCCATACCGTTCCAGAGACCTGATGCTGCCTGACACCTTTTTCCACTGCAAACATCCTGCTGATTCCTTTCAATCTGCTACCACATTTACCTGACGACTGCTTAAGCTTTCTACTACTTCTGCCGAACAAATACAACTGTTCTTTTCAGGACAACCAACAGGTATTTTCTTGTCATACAACTGCCTTTTCAGGCCAGGAAAAATCTATTTTAACGAGATATGCACCAACCCGATGCAGCGCCTTTCAGCGACTCGTCCAGATCGACGTGACAGCGTCTTCCAGCGTAGCAACCTTACTGGATCAATCGCCGTCTGTTATCGTCGTTTACACGCCAGTCAAACTTAGTGAACAGCACTTCGACAGTTAGCGCAGTCTACGTCACACGACTACGGCAAACACGCGATGGACAAATCTTATCCACCCGGTGCTGCAATGACTAGCAACTCAGATGTCATTTCCTTACCTACGTATTGTTAACCGCACACACCAACGATTCAAGCCTACGAGCCGTGGATACCGCTCAATCAACAACAGTTCTGCAGTAACTTAAGAAATCATTTTGAACTGCAAAACAACACAAATAAAAGTTTCCAGACTAAGGCAATTTCGTCACTTTACATCTTGTTTTTGTCATCCTTGTCTATCTAATGTCACTTCACCTTTATTTAAAAGTCCGCAGAGTCGGTTCCCATAATCGGCCCTGCGACAATAGAAAGGCTTCAGTAATATTAACTGCATTGACTTTCCTCACCTGGGTCAATTTTTGGAGTTAGGGACGTAAATAAGACTGACTTGACAGTTTAGTCTTTGGCTCTGTTGTCTATCAAACAATATACCAGGGGCACCTTCTATATATCCTAACCCTTCAGAAGATAAGAAATCATGGCTCTCTACAGCTTCCTGTCCTTGATAGCTCTGATTGATGTTTATTTTGTACAGTCTCCCCTAATTGCTGTATTGACAACCATTTAGCCAAACCCATTAGATAGGCTACGCACCGTTTTCTCCTACCTCTCGCCTTTGCAACTCCCATCTTTACACTCTGCTTCTTTGATTGTTACAGTCTCCAAGAGTTTATGTGCAACTTCAGTTTTCATATTCTTACTTTCAGTATGTCATGTGAGTTTCAAATTTTCCAAGCTCTCTTTCCTCATTATGGAGCCTAGAAATTTTAACAGTCTTTTTCTGAGTCTAACTATATGTCATTTCTTTTGTTTTTCTCTAAAACTTCATCGTTGCTCACATGTTTACTCCATAGTTCTCAGTATCGTTCTGTTGAACCACATTTCCGTTGCCTCAAAGCTACTTCTTCATCCGTAAGGAAGTCATCCAGTGTTCATTACCACATAGTAGGGTCGCTATTAAATAAGAGACAAGTATGAGAGCTTCTTGTTTCTTAATTCTTTGCTTTCAAATGCTACTTTGGATTATGGTGCTGTATTTTCCACCGTCGTTTAAAACACTTCCCATTATTTACATTTTTGAACTTCAGTCGCTTTCCCACCGCCGTAACGTTGCTTCTCTGTGACTTTTCTGTGAATGTTTTCATGAAAATTATTCTCATGGACGTTTCTCTATGGTACCTAGACTTTACGAATTTAAGTGCAGTACCAAAATGGCTGTTAAGTCTCATCCTTTGTATGCCGTAGAGGTCGCCGTAGGTTCTATGCTACCGGTTTCTTCTCTCGCACTTCTCGCTTGAGGAATTGTCATTTTGCTTCTTTCTTTTCAATTCAACTTTGGTTTGCAAACGTATAGACGCAGTTTCAATCGCTGTCTTCTGTTTTCTTAGTTCATGTTCTTTTATTGTTCTCGCTGTGCTGAACTATGTTTTGTTTTCACATATTTTCTGACACTCGGTATCACTTTGTGTTTTAGTCAGATTATTGCCTTGCTTGAGATTTTTTTTAATCATATCACCCCGAGCAAGGCGGTAAAGCCACTGAAGCGCAGGGGGCTACGTAAGAGTGAAAAGATTGGAAAAGAGAAAACCGGAGACCACTTCCTAAAAAAGGAAAAGGGATGAGCCTCTTCACCTGTTCAATAGACGTGGGTGGAGTGTGAACCGGGCGATAGTTTAGTCTATCTACTCCAATCGAAAAAAAAAGTAAAGAGTGAAAACATTGGAAAAGAGAAAGCCGGAAACCACATCCAAAAACAAGGAATAAGGGATGAGCCTCTTCACCTGTTCAATAGACGTGGGTGGAGTGTGAACCGGGCGATAGTTTAGTCTATCTACTCCAATTAATGAAATGATTAAAAGAAAAACGATATCGGTTCGAAATTAACTCGCAAATGTAGATGAGACTTGAAGCGAGAGAGATGTAGTTCTGTCGAAGGATGTTGACGGAACATTTGAACAATTAGAAATTTTAAAGGAAAAATAGGTGCAAAAAGAACTTATCTTAAGAAATATTTGGGAGACGTAATGAGGAAAGGGAGTTTAGAGAATATATATATATATATATATATATATATATCGCTCTGAAGTAGAATCGCCGACTGACGACATTTCGGTCGGGGTTTCAATCCTGGGTAAAAAGCAATCGGAGTCTAACCGTACTGATGAGCTGTGATACAGCGAAACAGATCTGTCTGCGGATGACTATATATATATATATATATATATATATATATAGAACAGTCATTATTATAATAGAGAGTATGTATATACGAAAAGTATATCAATTCAGTAAACATCTATGTATATTATGTGGTAGGATCGTCTTCCAGTATTCAATGTCGAGTGTTTTGAAAAAGAAAATTTATGGGGGATCGGCTTCAATTGTTCACAGGAAAAATAATGAAAATAAATAATGATGAGGCTAAAATGCTAATTGACACGAACATTTTCGTACAATTCTGAATTTTCCCTGAGTATACTTTTGAAAATTTTCTGTACAAGTTTTGCTTCAGGTTTTAAACAAGCTGCTTAGAATTTTCAACAGAAAATAGAAAAAGCTCCGATACAAACAGAGATTTAATTAATTAAAATATTTTTAAAAAATCTGCTAGTAGGGATGCAAAGAATGTGTGGATGTCGTATCGATAATAAAAAAATCATATTGAGACAGTTGAGTTCACATCGAGCTTTTGTTTAACACGAGTGCAACCAAGTGAGAAAGATGAGTACTTATGTTAGTGTCCATAATGCTATTTGTGACGCTACACGTGTTTCGGGTCTAAAGTTGACGCTCTTCAGGCGAATAAACTTGTGACTTCACATATAGGGATCCGTTTGCTTTTCTTATGGCCAAAGTATCGTGTAGATAAGTCAGAGGATTCATGGGTGTGGTGTTGGGTTATTATTGCGCACGTTAAATGTCTTCTGGCACCTTCCTTATGTTTGAGCAATTCGAAATTGTTTCCTACTGATCATCTTTTTCGTTTGATTGCTTTGGGAATACTATTAGGTTGTCCCAAAAGTTCGTAAACACTTGCAAAAAATTGAAATTTTACTTGCCATGTAATCTAAGGTTACCAGTAAACACTTGCAAAGAATTGAAATTTTACTCGTAAAAACAACAAAAGGTATTGCTCAAAATAAAGACCATCATTTTCCAAGATTGCTTCCATCGATCTGCAAGCTTTCGGATCTGGTTAAAGTACCATTTAACCGGCTTCGAATCAAAGAATTCTTGACACGCTTCCTCGATTTCATCAAACTAGTCGAGTCGGTGGCCCTTCAGAAAGTGTTGCATTGAGCGGAAAAGGCTGTAATCTGATGGATCACAGTCAGGACTGTAGACTGGGTGTGGCAGAACTTTAACGCCGTCCAGCTCTTCAAACTTGTCTTTGGTCTTCCTGGTGGTGTGTGGCTTGGCATTGTCCTGCTGCATCAAAATGCGCTTTCGGTTGATCAGAGCCGGGTACTTTTGCTTCAACTTTTCGTAGACCCGCTCAAGTTGCTGATAGTAAAGTTCGGCACTGATGCCAGGACCATTCGGAACCAACTCAAAATGCACGATTCCTTCAAAGTTCCACCAAACGCGCAACATGACTTTCTTGCCGAATCGATGTTGTTTTGGAACCGACGGTGTCTCTTACCCTTTCTGAACCCATCGCTTGTCTCGATTGTGCTGGACAAGATAGACCCATCTCGCAAGTGTTTACGAACTTTTGGGACGACCTAATATTATAATTTGGTGTGTGTGTGTGTGTGTGTGTGTGTGTGTGTGTGTGTGTGTGTTTGTTTGTGTGTGTGTGTAAAAGAGGTTTTTTTCGAATTACGTGTGTCTGATATATATATATATATATATATATATATATACAAATAAACAAACGACGGTCTTTATTACAATTGAGAGGATATCTATGATTAGTTTCGGTTATGGATATTCTCATGTTCTGGAAATAAAATAAAAAATTATATACAGCCTACGCTCTACACATTACGGAGTCCCCCACCCGTAATGTACTCACTATTAAAAATGACAAAAATAATAGATTCAGTGTTTTTATTCACTTGCAAACTAGATTAAGCATTTTAAAAACAAAATTATTTATATTAATGACTTACAAAATGACTTACGATTTATTAAATGCAATTAAAAATGTATGGATCTGAACAAAATCAAGGAACTTGAATTATTTAACTGAAGTAAATATGCATGACAAAAATGTACGAATTGGTTTCCATTTTAAGCATATGTGCGTTGGATATCGGCTCCGAACACGAAATCGCAGAATCGAGTTCGAATTCTTGTTGAATTGTTCTATTCATTTGCGGGCAAATACCCCTAGGAATGTTATAAATCCTTCACGTATGAATTAAATAGCAGGGCAAATTCGGTTCTGCAGCTTTGGTTTGGCAGCCAGTCTACCGCAGAAAGTAATGGCAATCAACAGCGGGAAAATCTTGTTCCCAAAAAGTCTCTTTCGAGACACGATCGCCCAAGCGTATAGCACTTAACTGACTGACGGTTTAAAAATGATCAAAGCCCTCCTCAAGGACCACTCGGGTCTATATTTAATTATTTTATCATTTGATATATGATTGATTATATAAATTTCAGTCAGATTGGGTTCTAGGCCAAGGAATGCTGAATGTTCTTTTTTTTTTTTTTTAATAAAGGAGAGGCTATTACTATTACCATTAAGTAAAGGAAAATAGAATGTTTAGTTGTTTTCAAACAGATGGTCTAAGACAAGAATTACGTATTAGAATCATCAAAATTAAGCAAGCAGATATTTTAACTATCTGGTTAGTTTTATACCAGATAACAGAAAATGTCACATATTAATCTGAAGCCGCATAAGAATACGGAAAACTGTCTTGCAGAAACTAAGCTAAGTATTCAGACACAGAAAAAAATCGTTAAAACAAAGAAAAATGCACTAAATTATTATATATATTTTCGAATTTTTTTTTACTGTCGGAGTAAATGCTAGACACTCTATTGATAGACAAAAAAATTCATATGAAGATTGTTGAGAATACAATGAACGAAATATATGAGCTACGAGGAATTCTGAAAGAAAATAGCAACTTCGAGAAACGTATAGCTACAATCAGAAGTGAGAGTTCGAATGTGGATGTGAGAGTTCGAATGTGGATGTGAGAGTTCGAATTCCAGTTGAATTCTTTGCATTCACCTAAGCGCAAATACTCTTGGGAATGATATTAATCCGTCTCTTCCCTCCAGTTATGGGTTAAATAACAGGACAGATTTAGTTCTATAGCCTTGTTTGGCAATCAGTCTACTACAGAAAATGCGACACAGAGATCCGAAAGCAAATTGGAATGGTGAAAGAAGCATTCCAGAAGTTGAGTAAAGTATTAAGAAACAGCACAATTTCGATTGAAACAAAGAAGAGAGTACTGGATTGCTATGTGATGTCTATTCTTCAATATGGCAGTGAATGCTGGACAATATCAACAAAGATGAAGAGAAAACTTGAAGCGGCTGAAATTTGGTTCTACAGAAGGATGCTGCAGATATCGTAGACGGAGCATGTGATCAATGATGAGGTTTTTGGAAAGGATAGAAACAAAAAGAAAATTAATATTAAGCATAAGAAAGAGACAACTAAAGTTCCGTTCCTCAGACACGCAATGAGGCAGGAGGGCCTGGAGAATCTGATACTAACAGGCCAGATAGAGGGGAAAAAAGACAGGGGAAAGCAACGGATAACATATTTGAAGGACCTAATCAGGTGGATGACGAAATGAGGACTGCATGGTGTAACAGGAGAAGGTATGCTCAGAGACACCAGGGATAGGGAAACGTGGAAGGCCATGATCGCCTTCGTCCTGAAGGGACAAGGTACATAGAAGAAGAAGAAGATATTTATAGACACTGATTCAATTTTCTTAAAATATAATATTTTGTCGTCGACTAAAAAGATTTTTATTTATTTTCTTCCGTTCATCTTTTATTCATTTGTTTAATTTATTTCTGTTCTTTCTGTGACCATTTATTAATTTCTTCCATTATGAATCGGATTTTTGGCTTTAAAAAATTGGGGCGGGGTTGTAACTTGTTTGCCTCTTGTTATTGTTTGTTATGTTTCGTTTTGCTTATTTTTGTGCGAATATTTGATATTTTGTTTGATTATTTTGTGCGATTTTCTTTGGATAGTTTGTGTTTTATTTATTTATTTTCGTAATATACACCTTGACTTCCATTATTTTTAATTGTTGTTGTTTTTCACTGTATTTGCTTATATTTCAATTTTTCATTGATTTTTCCAATATTTTCCAGTTTCTTTCTTTCTTTCTTTCTTCTTCCTTTTCTTTTCTCTTTTCTTTTTCTCACTCATTTATCTTTCGTTCTTTCTTTCTTTCTTTCTTCTCCTATTCTTTTCCCTTTTCTTTTTCTCACTCATTTATCTTTCTTTCTTTTTCATTCTTTCTTTCATTCATTCATTTATTTTTCTTTCATTTCTTTCTTTCTTTCTTTCTTTCTTTCTTTCTTTCTTTCTTTCTTTCTTTCTTCTCGTTTTCTTTTCCCTTTCTTTTTCTCACTCATTTATCTTTCTTTCTTTTTCATTCTTTCTTTCTTTCATTCATTCATTTATTTTTCTTTCATTCTTTCTTTTTTCTTTCTTTCTTTCTTTCTTTCTTCTCGTTTTCCTTTCCCTTTCTTTTTCTCACTCATTTATCTTTCTTTCATTCATTCTTTCATTCATTCATTCATTCTTTCTTTCTTTCTTTCTTTTTTATTTATTTCTTTTTCTTTCTTTCTTTCTTTCTTTCTTTCTTTCTTCTCCTTTTCTTTTGCCTGTCTTTTTCTCACTCATTTATCTTTCTTTCTTTTTGTTTGTTTGTTTCTTTCTTTATTTCTGTCTTTCTTTCTTTCATTCATTTATCTTTCTTTCTTTCTTTTTTCCCTTTTTCTTTTCTTTTTCTCACTCATTTATCTTTCTTTCTTTCTATTATTATAATTAAAGACTGTTCTTTCTTTATTTTGCCATTTTTCTTCTTTCTTTTTTCTAATAGTTATAATTAAAGGTTTTTCTTTTTCTTTTTCTTTTTTCTTTTTTCTTTTCTCTTAATTATAATTCGGACTGTTCTTTCTTTCTTTTTTACTTCTTTCTTCCTCACTTTCTTTTCTATAACGATCATTCTCAGCTCTTCTTTCTTTAATTTTACTTCTTTCCACCTTTCTTTCTTTCTTTCTTTCTTTCTTTCCTGTTAATTATAATTAAAGACTGTTCTTTCTTTTCTTTTAACATTTTTATTCTTTCTTTTTTTTCTATTAATTATAATTAGATATTTTTTCTTTTTTATTTTCTTTCTTTCTTTTCTCTTAATTATAATTCGGACTGTTCTTTCTTTCTTTTCTTTTCCCGTCTTTTCTCCTTACTTTGTTTTCTATTAGCGATAATTCGAAGTAGTTCATTTTTTTTAAAAAAAAATTTTCTTTCCACCTTTCTTTCTTTCTTCTATTAATTATAATTAGTGATTTTTTCTTTCTTTTTTGTTTTTGTTTTTTGTTTTTTTTCTTTTCTTTTTTTCTTAATTAGAAATAGACTCTTCTTTCTCTTTTTTATCTTTCCTCCTTACTTTTTTTTCGATTAGTTATAATTCGAAACTGTTCTTTCTTTTATTTTTCCTCTTTTCACCTGTCTTTCTTTCTTTCTTTCTTTCTTTCTTTCTTTCTTTCTTTCTTTCTTATTAATTATAATTAGAGACTCTTCTTTCTTTTCTTTTAACATTTTTATTCTTTCTTTTTTTTCTATTAACTATAATTAGACATATTTTCTTTTTCTTTTTTTCTATTTTCTTTCTTTCATTTCTCTTAATTATAATTCGGACTGTTCTTTCTTTCTTTTTCCCGTCTTTTCTCCTTACTTTTTTTCTATTAGCGATAATTCGAAGTAGTTCATTTTTAAAAATTTTTCTTCTTTCCACCTTTCTTTCTTTCTTCTTTCTTTCTTCTATTAATTATAATTAGTGATTTTTTCTTTCTGTTTTGGTTTTCTTTTTTGTTTTTGTTTTTTTTCTATTTTCTTTTTTCTTTAATTAGAAATAGACTCTTCTTTCTCTTCTTTTATCTTTCCTTCCTTACTTTCTTTTCGATTAGTTATTATTCGAAACTGTTTCTTTCTTCCTTCCTTTCTTTCTTTCTTTCTTTCTTTTTTCGTTCTTTCTTTTTTTCTTTCTTTTTCTGTTAATAATAATTGGAAATTGTTCTTTTTTCTTTTCTCCTTTTTCTTCTTTCCTCCTTTCTTTCGTCTTTACTTCTTTTCTTTTCTATTAATTGTAATTGGAGACTGTTCTTTTTCTATTTTTCTTTATTTTATTAGTTATAATTGGAGATTACTGTTTCTTTCTGTTTTCTGTTTTCTTTGTTTCTTTGTTTGTTTTTGTTTTATTATTTTGATTGTCACATTTTTTCTTTCATATTTTTTCAACATTTATTTTTACGTTTGTCTAATTCATAGTTGTTTCCTACTCTTTCATTATTTCCATTATATTTTTAATAAATTTCTCTTCCTTTTTTTATGCTATTCTTCCTTTTCTTTTTACTCGCCGCTTTCTTCATTTCCATCAATTGTTGTTCCCTTCTCTGTAAAAAAAAATTACTTTAATACTGTGAATGGCAATACTTCACCATTATTTGCCCTCCTTATAAACACTCACCCCAATTCCAGAGTCTAAACATTCCAAATAAAAGTTACTACGCGTTTCCAATTGTAACAGGAAAACACAATAGGCACCGGTGAATCTTCATTTTCGAATGGAACTAAAAAAAGAAATGTCTCAATGGCTAGTAACTTAAAATCAGAAAAAAGCAATATTTCTCCAAGAATCTAACACTGTCATTTTGATCAATTTCAGATATTCCCTAAAGGAAAATTTAATTCTTTTCTTGCGTTCGTGTCTATTTCATTATACGTTTTAAAAATTCATTTTCAAAATATTTGCTTCAAATTTAACATATTTTTATCGGTTAAATATTTTTAGAACGAGAAAAATAGTTTTGAGTTTTGTCTTCAGTCTCTTACACACAAATACCACTGAAAAAGATATTAATCCATCTCTTCTCTCTCAGCTATGGCTTGAATAGCAGGATAGATTGAGTTCTATAGCCTTCGTTGGCAACTGGTCTACCGCAGAAAGTAATGAGACCCCGACCAGATATGGCAACAGTATTCAATGCACGGAACGAATGGTAGACTTATACAAGTGCAAAATGGATTCTGACGAGAAAAACTTCCTGGCCTGGCACAGTGACCCAACCTAGTCAAGCAGTTGTCTATAAGTAACGTAGCTCTTGAGCTTGCACAAAAGGCCAGCATGCCAAACCCTGTCAAATGCTTCCGAGAGATCAGGAACAACAGCTCTTCATGTGCCTCATATATACATTCAGCGAAGGTCGTTAGCACATTAGCGGTAGACATTCCACAAGCGAACGCCATATTGTTTGTTAGAGAGAAACGTTAAAGAAGCCTCGAATACCTTACCAAAAATCATATGGTTTCCCAGAGTTCTTAAAAACAGAAAATACAGAGGACAACTTCCAAAAGAAGGAAAGCAATAAGCAGTGAGGAAATAGTTATAGAGTTTAGAGAGAACGCAAGGCCACCTCAGGGACACATTTCTTTAGGAACATGACTGGAATTTCGTTACTTATACATAGAATTATGGGAGTCAAGCTTGGAAATTGTGTGAGAGATCAGGGACGTGTTTATGTATATATTAGTCAGTTGAGCCTCAGTTCTAGGTAAAAAATCAGGTGTGAGTACTCCAGACGTGTCAAATGTAGAGATGGAAGAGAATGTGCGAGCAAAGCATTCAACTTTGTCCGTAGTGGATGTGGGGATTTCGAATTAATTGAATAGAGGAGGGATGGAGGGTTTTCTGTTGTTTAGCTTGAAGAGCCGCCAGTACTCTTTGGAACGAAATTTGCGAGATGCTATAAGCTTCTTTATTCTCTTAGCAAAAAAAAAAAAAAACGTAGCATCATTTAGGACACACTTAAATTCATTACGATATGATAAAAAAAGGAGCTTATAAGTTCTGAAAACGAAACGCGTCGGCTATGTATAGATTTTTTCTATTGTCTCTTTTAGATATATGTCAGTTTAAATAAATTGCAAAACCTTGTGTCTGCCTGTTTTTAATAAAATCAGTTCATACTTACGGATAATCTTTCGCATATTATAAATGAAAGATGTCAGAAATGAGCTCTAACTTTGACAGATGTTATTATCATTCTTTTCCCAACGTACCCAATTACTTTCTATCTCCTTCCGAGATTATCTAGGGGTGTGAGTTATGATAACAAAAATAACCTCAAAAGTCTGTTGCTAAAAATTACTGTAAATTTTTTTCTGCTTCAAATATAACGGTTTACAAGTTGCTTAGCGTTCATTAGAACGTGAAAATTATCCAAAATGGAATTTTTTTATATATGTTGTAATGCCATGGTCATGCACGTGTTAAAGCATAAAAAAACTGTTCTTTTTACAAACATTTTAGAACATTATTACAAGAAGGAGATTGAAAGTACTTGGGTATATTGAGAAATAAATGATAATAACATCTGTCAACGTTACAGCTCATTTATGACATCTTTCAATTAAAATACGCGAAAGATTATCCGTGAGCATGAACGGATATTATTAAAAATAAGCAGACACAATGTTTGCAATTTATTTAACATGACATGTCTAAAAGAAACTTTGCTGCCTAAATACACACACACACACACACACACACACACACACACACACACACACACAAATATATATATATATATATATATATATATATATATATATATATATATATAGTCATCCGCAGACAGATCTGTTTCGCTGTATCACAGCTCATCAGTACGGCTAGATTCCAATTGCTTTTAACTCAGGATTGAAACCCGACCGATTGGCGTCAGTCGGCGATTATACCCCAGGGCTATGGGCGTTCGGTAGAAGAAGGCAGACTTTTTAGCGTGTACATTGTCATTATACCCGCCCAATAGCCAGAGTGCTCTAATTCATGACTGAATGAGCGATGCATACATGCCAGAGTAGCTACTCTTTTTCAAAGTCTACCATTCTTCCAGAGTGCTCAATCAGGGTGTGAGAGCGTAAATAGTCATCCGCAGACTTATATATATATATATATATAAACCCTTTTCTATTAGTTTTTCAATATGTGTGTTGTTGTGTATGTTTGCTTGGTAAAATAGTAATTTTGTCAGGATTGTCGAGATTGGGGAATCACCGGGGCGTAGATTGATATTTTGATAATATTCCATGGCGGCACTCTCACAAATTAATTTCTCTTTTGATAAGTGTAGCAAATGTTAGATCAAAATTGCAGTCGAATTTATTTCTGTGCATAACAAATGCATTAGTGCATATGTTGAAACATCAAAGGAAAACGTTTAAATCCATCGTTTCCATCCTTTGATCATGTACAGCACAAAAGTCCATCCCACACCATAAAAATCGAATCACAATCCAAACAATATTCGTTCAAAATATATTGAATATTACTCGCTTTAATTTTTGCCAGATTTTGAATTATGACACTTTGTGTCTTCCATATGCTTTGTCTGATCTTTCAACAACCTGATGAACATTCATGAACGTTCTCCAATTTAAGAATCTTGATGTGCGTGGTGGTCCAGTGGATATCGGCTCGGAACAAGAAATCGGAGAGCCGAGTTCGAATTCCAGTTGAATTCATTGCAAATACACTTAATCCGTCTCTTCCTTCCAGTTATGGGTTAAATAACAGGACAGATTGGGTTCTATAGCCTTGGCTTGGCAACCAGTCTACCGCAGAAAGCAATGGCAACCTACTGCGGGATAATCTTCTGTCCAGTCAGTCATGTCTCTTTCGAGACATGATCGCCTAAGCGTGTTTCACGGATGGCACTTAACTGACTGACTGATAAACCATCCTCGTTTTTGTATATAAACACGTTCAGCCAAATAAATCTAACATTACCTTGACAAAGGATGTGCGTTGTGGTGCAATGAATATCGGCTCGAAACGAGAAATCAGGGAACCGAGTTCGAATTCCAGTTGAATTCCTTGCATTCACTTACGCGCAAATAGCCTTGGGAAACGTATCATCTTTTCTCTTCAGTTATGGGTTAAATAATAGAAGAAATTGGGTTCTATAGCCTTGGCTGGCAACCAGTCTACCACAGAAAGCAATGGCAAACTACAGCGGGATAATCTTTTGCCCAGTAAGTTATGTCTCTTTCAAGACGTGATCGCCCATGCGTGTATCGCGTATGGCACTTAACTGACTGACTGACCTTGATAAAAATCCCTCATAGGACGAAACGCATTGGCTAAAAATAGTTTTTCCTCGAGTCTCGCTTTATTAATTTTGTCTCTCCTTATGATACAGTCTGTTTGAGAATATTTGCAAACACACACACACACACACACACACACACACACACACACACACACACACACACACACCTATATATATATTTGAAAATATTACATCTAAAAAAATAAAGATGTTCATTGTTAAAGTTTTGCTTATCAAAATCATGAATTAAGTGGTCTGATTTCTTGTAACTGTATTTAAAGAAAATAAACATCATTACGCGTTCCAGAAGATGAGCAAAATACTAACACACAGGAAGATCTCAATAGAAACGAAGAAAAGAGTGCTAGACTGCTACGTGATGTCAGTTCTTCAGTACGGCTGTGAATGCTGGACAATATCATCGAAAATGAGGAAAAAACTGAAAGCGGCCGAAATGTGGTTCTACAGAAGGATGCTACGGATATCGTGGACTGAGCATACAAGCAACGACGAAGTGTTAGAAAGAATGGTAACAAAAAGGAAATTGATGCTGAGCATCAGGAAGAGACAACTGAAGTTCCTGGGACATGCAATGAGGAAGAAGAGCCTGGAGAACCTGATACTGACTGGTCAGATAGAAGGAAGGAGAGACAGAGGAAGGCAGCGGATAACATATCTGCAGAGTCTGATCAGGTGGATGACGGAACGGGGGTTGCCAGGAGCAACAGGAGCAAACATACTAAGAGCCACAAGGGATAGGGAGACGTGGAGATCCATGATCGTCCTACGTCCTGAAGGGACAGGGCACATAGAAGAAGAAGAAGTAAAACCTAGCTTGAGTGGCTCTTGGGCTTTGTATAGAGTGAAAATTAGTAAAATATATCCTACTTTTCTTTATATACAACAAGTTATTAAAAAGGAAGAGTAAGCCTTCAGATGTATGCCATTACTCCACTACATTAAATGTTTCATATATTATATCATTTTGGTCACCATATACTTTGGAATAGTCCCCATGGGAAGGCAGTAATTACAACGCCTTCGCGTGCCTTAAGGAGACACCGTTTAAAGTGGAACTTCAGCCTTGATTGAATTCAGATGAAGAGAGCCAATTTTCATTGCCTCACATCGTGTGGTGTTTTACTAGCGACTAGTGTGTCCCCACCGCTCAGCATCTGGAAACAACATTCGACTGGATTTAAAACGCACTTTCCACTCAAAAACCTTAACGGAACATTTGGAAAGCCGAGGTATCAGATTTGCCAAGCTGAATGCAACATTTTTTACAGTCGATTTGCTCGATATTTGTAAGCGTGAAGTAACCAGGAGGAGATGACAAAAAGACTATTGACAAATTGAGTATACCGTGTACTGTTATGGTGCCCTGTCTAAAGGAATGGTCTCTTCCTCCGTCAATAAATAATTGATTTCCGGCCAGCCAACTGTGAAGCAGTAGTGTGACAGTCTACACGCAGTCATAAGACAGGCAAGACGCAGCGTAACTATACCGTTCTGACTTACACTTCTATTTGCTGATTACTAAAACATATTATTGCTTATGAATTCTGTTACTCTAATACGCTGCATGAACCCACCCTATTGTTTCTGTGTCTTTCTTCCTGACCCAAATAGGCCACAACAACTTGGCAACGAAGATTTTGCCACAACAACTCCACAACAAATTAAGTGTGAGTAAAAATAGAAGTGTAAGTCCGAACGGTATAGTTACGCTGTATCTTGACTGCATTACGACTGTCATTTGACTGTCTTAAGGCTGCTTCCCCAGAAGTCACTCGTTATGATTTATTGACGGAGGAAGAGTTCATTCCAATAGGACACATAACATGAACCAATCCTCGTTAGCTGTGTGCGAATTTCTTTTGAAAAATAAAAGTACAGTCGGTAAAGTCCAGGAACAAGGCTTGTATATGCGTTTTTAAGTATATGCATTCTGTGTTAGTTTCGTCAAATTATATGGAGAAATATTTCCATCAGATTTGAGTAAGAATATTGCAATATAAACCTTTCATAAGACCTCCTACATCTATCTATCTATCTATCTATCTATCTATCTATCTATCTATCTATCTATCTATTTAAGAAAAAAACCACGTATACAATCTCTTACATCAACGGGAGGGGCTACGTTCTAACTTTCTAAAAGTGAAACACCACCTACTTCAGTCGAAATGTCATGTTAATTTCTGTAACCGTTATCAACGCTTCTAGCACGCTAGGAAGCTCATAATCGCGGGATACTTACCTCTTATAGAAAAACTTGTCCACCTAAATCCTCACCACCACGCACTCGAAGCCTACTTTAAAAGCTAGTTTCACTGCGCAGGGATGCAAAAACCGAGAAACCTGAACTACCGTATATATGCTTCCGCGTAGCACATATTCATAGAACGACATTAGTCTTTGCTCTCTATCACCCTCAGAACGATGTGACGGTAATATTCGACCTGATATCTGAAGTGATTGATCATATTCTCACTCAGTTTCTCTCAGCTAGATTTAATATCTGCTATTTTTGACAACAAAACCGATGAGGAAGGCATATATTGCTGAGATTTTTCTATCGCCTCTAAACTATCTATCGCAGAACCTACCTGTGTCCCAGACGGGAGACATCATCAAGCAAAACCTCTCAACCTTTTTCTAACCTCCTGCCCTGATAAATACTTTGCAAAATTTTAATCCCACCGTACACGTCAGACCATTCCCTTGTCCGTGTCTAGATTGAAGCCAAACCTAAGGCATCTGATACAACCCTCGATAGAAGGAGTTTTCACAATGCAAATACAGAGTAGGAAGGCTTTCGACCCTACATAATAAAAGCTGCTCTTCCGACATTCTTCAAGCCTTCTACCTCCAAAACTGTTGCCCTTGTCACCAAGTGGATCTTTTCTGGAATGAAGAGTTTTATAAATACCCCAAATTCTAGCAAAGTCAAGTCAGCTCTGATTCACTCCTAAATGCGCTTCAACGTACCGAAGTCACTATTTCAATATCTATCGCAAGGAGATGGAGATTCGCTTTAACTGCATTCGAAATTGTCTGCAATCGCTGTAAAATAGTTCTAGAAAGCTCGAAATCCAGCTACGCACAAGCAGTCAAGACAAAAACAAAAATGAATAATAATTGGATCCCTCAAATTATGGAAGATCCTCAACCAAATCATAAACGGAGATAAAGGGGCTGTTCCCACAATTATAAATGTTCCAGAGATCATATCTTCCTCGACAGACAAGGCGAAACTATTCATCACGATCTTTGACTTTAACCCAATGTTAGACGACAAAGACCACCCCTTCCCTAACTTTTCAAATCTCAATGACCACAATCCTAGTAATATTACCATTAGAAAACGATAAGTCTCTATACTTATCAAAGTTTTGATCCTAAGAAAGCCGTTGGCCCAGAAAAAATTATCCAAGTTCCGGCGGACTTATTCAACCTTTGACTAAAAGAGAAATCATTTCCTAGCCTCTGGAAGGTGTCAAGCGTAAACACCGTTTTCAAAAATGCGAGCGTGAGATCTTACATCTCCCAGTACGGACCCATCAGTCTCCATTATATCATCAGTAAGCTTTTTTCGATCAATAAGAAGCTCTTTGTGAATCTAGAAAAGAACAACGTCTTCAGCGACGAGTAGGATGACGTCCTAACTACCATTACTCATAGCATCAGTGAAGATCTTGACGACAAATGCACTTTAAGGACCATAGGATCAGATATCTCAAAGACAAGGTTTACTAAACAGGCTCTCCAGTTATAGAATCTCTGGAAGGGTCTTCTTGATCACAAAATCCTTCCTAACAGATAGATCTTTGAAGGCGGTATTTAATTGCCAGTCCTCCGGAGCCCTAGCGATCAATGCAGGCGTTCTCCAGGGATTACTTCCGGGACCAAACCTTTTTCATCTACGTAAATGATCTGCCTGTGAATATACCCAGATCATTTGAAAGTATCTATGTCGATGATATGACTGTATACGGGATCACATCAAAGGCTATTGATGGTTAGATATAAGTAACTGATCTCTCCTTTCAATCTTGTACAAACTACCCAATGGTGTAAAACTCATTGGTTACATTCAGTGACTCAAAGACCAAGTTAGTTACATGACATCATCAACGATGTGACGTCGAACTACCATCAGTCAGGATGAACGGATGTATTCTCTGGAAAGTGTCGTGCCTTGAAAGATTATTGAGCCCCAGACTCATAGTCGACTTCAAGTAGAAATCGTAAATACGATTCATTGCTAATAATAATAATAATAATAATAATAATAATAATAAACTTTTATTTACACCTAATTGTGTGTAGGGCAGTGTTTTTTGCTGTTTCGTAATAGGGTTGTTAGACCCTGCGCTTAATCCTCAAACCTGGAGGCAGGTGATTTTCTAAGCGTAGCTTAGACGTAACACACGGCCGAAAGTAGGGGTACCCAGTGAGGATCGAACTAACTACTCAGTTATAATGATTCTAGCCAGACGAGCTTGCTAACCATTACACCATGCCGATGTGCCCTATTCATTGCTAAGGGTGTTAGTAAAATGGTCAGCTTCCTGTACCGTTGGAGTAAGTACCTGACTCTGCATGCTATCCACTATCTATAAAAGAGCCAGATCAGGCTAAAAATGAAGTCAGTCAGTTAAGTGTCATACGTGATACACATCTGGGCGATCATGTTTCTAAATAACTGACTGGGCAGAAGATTATCCCGCTGTAGGTTGCCATTACTTTCTGCGGTAGACTGGTTGCCTACCAAAGCTATAGAACCCAATTTGTCCTGTTATTTAACCAATAACTGGAGGGGAGACTGATTAAACGTTTTCCCAAGTGTATTTGCGCGTAAGTGAATGCAAAGAATTCAACTGGAATTCGAACTTGGCTCCCCGATTTCTCGTTCCAAGCCGATATCCACCATAACGCAATTCCCAAAAAAATGAAGTAATGTTGCCATAATTGGGCGGAATGTGCGCAGACCTCACTCTTTAGCTTTGATGGAGTCTAAATTTTCTCCTAGCCCTTGTCAGTGCTGAATTATTCTCGAACTTCCAACCTATCTCTCACAGGTGGGAGGGAGAAAGACTCTCTTTTCTCTATCGCTACTTTCACAGAAAGATAAACTACACTCCCTGGTCTCCGCCAAATCAAACCTTCATGGCAATAACACGCCAAGCCATTTACATAAGTAGCAAAGATCCCCTCCTTCTTCCATCGGTGAGAAGTAAGTTTAAATCAAACAGTTTCTTCCCGCAAAACTCTGTTCTGTGGAACCGATTCTCAAAAGAATGTTTCCTCGATCACTACAATTTTAACTTGTTCATGTCTAATGTTAATCTTTTTCTTCAACTTCTGTACGCACAAATGTCCTCTTAAAAACCCTCTACCTCGAGTGACATCGAGTCCATGAAAAGGATGAACTTTACTGCAAAAGATTCCTCTCTGTCTCTCACTCTCTCACTCTCTCTCTCTCTCTCTCTCTCTCTCTCTCTATCTATCTATCTATCTATCTCAGTCTGTTCGTATCTATCTATCTATCTATCTATCTATCTATCTATCTCAGTCTGTTCGTATCTATCTATCTATCTATCTATCTCAGTTTGTTCGTATCTATCTATCTATCTATCTATCTATCTATCTATCTATCTATCTCAGTCTGTTCGTATCTATCTATCTATCTATCTATCTATCTATCTATTTCTAGTCTGTTCGTATCTATCTATCTATCTATCTATCTATCTATCTATCTATCTATCTATCTATCTCAGTCTGTTCATATCTATCTATCTATCTATCTATCTATCTATCTATCTATCTATCTATCTATCTCAGTCTGTTCGTATCTATCTATCTATCTATCTATCTATCTATCTATCTATCTATCTATCTCAGTCTGTTCGTATCTATCTATCTATCTATCTATCTATCTATCTATTTCAGTCTGTTCATCTATCTATCTATCTATCTATCTATCTATCTATTTCAGTCTGTTCGTATCTATCTATCTATCTATCTATCTATCTATCTATCTATCTATCTATCTATCTCAGTCTGTTCATATCTATCTATCTATCTATCTATCTATCTATCTATCTATCTATCTATCTATGTTAGGTGACTGACTTCCGTATATCGAAAGTGTTATATATTTCTTTTTATTTCTACGTCTGCATCAGTTTTATCACACTCGCCCTTAATTACCGTTTCTCTAACATTTTCTGAGTTAATCGAATATTCTGCGTATTTAATTACAATCTCCCGAGAAACACGAATCTAAACATTTTTTAGTAAATAATGGAAGCTGAGAAAAATAATTTCGAATAAAATAGACGAATCTACACTGCAAAAACTCAGTAAAAGTAATTCTATATTTCAAAATAAAGATTAAAATAATAGACTGCAAAAATTTGTTTTGATCGAGGTATATTCAAATATATATATTGTTTCTTGAGATTCTACTTTGAAATTGATGGAGTTGTGCTTTTAAATCCGAACTAAAAGTTTAAAAGGATAGAATCGCGAAAAAAATAACTTTTATGACAAAGAATCTTCGTCGAATTTAGTTTTTTGATTTCATTAATATTTTTTAAAACGGCGTAAAGCTGAAGTTAAAGTTTAAAGAAAAAAAATTAAAGACTTATAAAGAACTCTGTCCTGATTTTGAGAACTTTGAGAATTCTTTTATTTACAAGATAACAGGAAATTATTTTTTCTCTTGTCAGTCATTTTTTGTCAGTTCTGTATTTAAATCAGCAATATTATTGGTTTTTATCTGGTAACTCTGCTTAAGTCACCGCCATAATGTAGTTTTCTTTTGTTGTTCTATAAACACTTTGCTATGATGCTTCGACTTCATAAATCTAAGCGCACTACAAATTGACAGGAAGGTTTTCATGAATTTACAATTGATTAAATATAACCGTAAGTTCTATGCTAACAGTTTCTTCTCCCGCCATTCCCGCAATATGTGGAGCTCTTTTGTAGTTCCATGTTTTCCAGCCAACTTTGATCTTCAAAAGTTCAAATGCAATTTTACTTGTTATTTTGATTACTCTTCTATTGTTCTCGATTTCTAATAATGTTTTTGTTTTCTTCTTATTCTTTCACTCTTAGTAACCCCTTTACCCAAAATGCTACAAGTCGGAGAAAGTAAAATAAAACAAGTAAAGAAAGTTAAATACTTAGGAAGTATTCTGACAGACGATAGAAAGTGCGACATTGTGATCCGAAGACGCATTGACATAGCCAATAACGTATTTCAAAAGCTAACTTGAGTTCTGAGAAACAGGAAAATATAATTTGAAACAAAGAAAAAAGTGCTGTATTGCTATGTGATATTTGTGTTTTTGTATGACGGTGAATGTTGGACGACTTTATCTAAATTTAAATATATTTATAAATGGAACTTTGTGTGTGTATGTGTATGTGTGTGTGCATGTGTGTGTGTGTCCGTTACCTACAGACTCCGAAACAGCTGAACTGATTTTCTCGAAAATTTACACAGTTGTACTATAAGCGCCTTCGAGTGTTCTTAGCTAGGTTTTGTGTCGAGGTACTCCCGATAAATATCGAAAATCGATAATCGAAAAAATCGGGTTATAGAAGGAGTAGTTAGATTTTAATCAAATTTGAGACACTCATAGACAAAGACATAAGAAACGATATTCAGAAGTTTCAAGATTGCAGTTCTTACAATAGTGCAGGAAATCGATAATATATATTTATAAAAGACAAGATGTTTGTGTGTGTGTGTCTGTTTATCTGTCTGTATGTTCTTTATACAAATCCACAATTTTTATCCGATTCTCACCAAACTTCACACAAATATTCTTTAGGCTGAATCTGATCTCGAGGACCATGGATTAGTTTTAAAGCTTTCATTACACCCGAGCAACGCCGGGATATACTACTAGTCAAAAATAAAAGAGAGGTTTCAGGCAGCATAAAAGTGGTTGTACAGAAGGATGCTGAGGATGGCATAGACTGAGCACGTGAGCAACGACGAAGTTTTAAAGAGGATGCAAACGAGAAAAAGCTCATAACTAATATCAGGAAGATGACTGATGCGGTTCCTGGGATACGCAATGAGGAAGGAGGGCCCAAAGAATTTAATACTCACAGGACAGATAGAAGGAAAGAAAAACAGGCGAAAGGCATGTGCAAATGGATGGCGGAGCGGGGTTTGGGAGAGATACCAAGAAGAATATACTTAGAACGACAAGCGGGAGGGCCAAGTTGAAGTCTCTGATTGCCTAAGTTTTGATAATATCAGCCCGAAGAAAACGGACCCAGCCTACACCATCGGTGGAAAGTTATCGAAAACCATATCGTGGGTTGAAACAATCCTTGGGAGTGAGATTGAGATGATAAAACAGTTTGGATGCCTGACTGAGTGTGTTAGTACATGCAATCGTGACTGAGTGTTCGTGTGCATTCACCGTATTTAATTACAAATAATACTAAATTGTGTGCCCTCTTCCAGATATGTACTCTGCATAATTGGAGTATAAAGCACAAATTGTTTTTTGGGGGTGTCGAAGAAACATCAAATATGCCATGAGCAGGCCTCGGTTAGCTAGTCATCCTGTTAGACGTAACAGTCTCCTGAAACTGGCACATGCTTACTTACTGACGCAATGTATTTACTAGCATTTAGGTTAACTTAAGTAAAGGCATCCAGCGTGAATCGAAAGTAATGAACAGTAACCTCTGAGTCCGCAGCCTTTGTCCATCAGCCGAACAAATTTAAGTGAGTGACAGGGAAGATAACTTTTTCATCGACAAACAGCTTTCTAATAGATAGTATCTCGTATATAACTTATAATTCATTTGAGCCTATTATTGACAAAAAAAAAACTGTAACTAAGGTGTGTTCAGCATAGTTGCAGTGTACAAATTAGCGGTCCCTTCTATGCTGAGGGTGATGAACACTCCCAAATTTATTCCCGTTAACTAGCAGACAACCAACCAACACACACACACACACACACACACACACACACACACACATATATATATATATATATATATATATATATATCATTTATTTGTCTGAACATTATTTTTAATCGATACGTGTATTTAAGTAGATATTCTGTTTTAATCGAACAGTATATTTGAATATTCATTTCTACTGGCCTGATTATTTACGATAAATTTTGTTACGAAAATGTGTATCAATCGGCAGGATTCGAACCTACGACCCCTGCCAATATAGGAGAATCCACCAATTAATCTGGTGCGACTTGGAACACTCGACCACGAATGATTTCACAGGCCGGTAGAAATAAATATATAAATATACTGTTTGATTAAAAACAGAATATCTACTCAAATACGAGTATCGATTAAAAATAAATTTAAATATGATGGTTGTTAAAATCATTTCGTTACTCTTCGGGATATATATATAGAGTGCATATATATATATATATATATATATATATATATATATATATATATATATATATATTTGCACGAAGGCAATTTCTTCAGGTCTCCTTTCGGCAAGACTTCGTCGGAAGAATTCGTTGATAAGAGTTTATGATGGAAATGAAACAATTTGCACAGTAATCAAAAAAGAGGCGAGGAGGGAATATTATGGAACACGACTAAAATACATTTATTAATAAAACAAAACAATAAAATAATCTACGAATAAAAAATAATTAGTTCCAAGATAGTGTATAATGAAAAAAAAAGTCTTCACGAACACACTAAAAAGTTTATAGAGTGAATGTAATGCCCCTTCTGTTTGCACAGAGCCGGTTGACGTAATTTAATGTAGACTGATTTAAATAGACGTAGATAATGAACAAACCAGGCTCTGTACAAAACTGCGAATGAATTGTTTACATATTTTACTACGCAGTCTGAGGTGTCGAGTAAATCCTGGCCAATAACCGAATCATACACAGACTGAGTAACTCTTAAAGAATGACTCGAAATATTCAGTCTTATGCTGACAGGAACATGTTGGCGAATCCGGATTTCAAGTCTGTGAATGGTTCGTCCTAGATATTTACTGATATTTAAATTTGTAAGCGATTGAGCTACTTTGAAAATAGGACATGCCATCTTTGGCAAGCGAGGGAAACACCGAATTATTCACGAAAACATGTAAACATTTGACGATGGAAAAACATGATGTAACACAAGCTATATCTCTGTCAGCCGGCGTCTGACTTTTCCCCTCTAACTAAGGTAACTATGTTAGATTCTGAGCCCAGGTATTGCCCTGTATAATTAAAACTACCTAGGCCCTTCCGTCATAAAATGTTGGCCATATATTCCTCCAATGAAGTATTGGCAGAACGGAACCCTTAAAAATGCTTTCGTCCATATTTAAAACTTTAGTATCTGTGGTATTATGTCCTTGTTTACACGCGTATGGGCGCGCGCGCGCATACACACACACACACACACACACACACACACACACACACACACACACACACACACACACATATATATATATATATATATATATATATATATATATTTTCTAAACATATGCTATTAAATATAAGAGACAATGAATGTCTATTATGTTTAATCATGAGCCGTTCTAAATGTCGTATTTTTGCTTTAATTTCAGTTGAAAATAAAGACAAAAATTCTCCAACATTTGGATAATTATTTATTGGTTTTCTTCTAAGCTTTCGGCTCACATGAGCCATCTTCAGAGAGGTAGTTTAAACTGAAATATTATAAAATCCACCATCACCGACGATTTTATTTTGTGTTGACATAAAACTCCGCTTGGCAACGGCAATAGTTACCAAAAATAATAAACGCAGTTCTTAAGTTTGCGATGCGGTTTTATGACGTCACACCGCGGGATAGCGCGAAATGACAACAAAACCATGTAGTCAAATGCAATGTAATATGTTATTTCCTGTTTTAAAGTTGATTTTATTGAGTGTTGGTTGTTTTGATTTGATGTACATGGCCTCCAATATCTGCAGGTTCCTCTTACTGTGTGTATGAGTAAGGATCACCGTATTGTTGACCAAAATCTGTCTGATATTACCTACATGTTTATGTTTTTCAGAGAAATGTTGTTTAATAGTACTCTGATCAGAAAGATGACATGTAAGTCTACGGGAGGGCGTGGTTGTAGTAAAACCAATATATGTACTAGGTTTTTGATTAGTATTAGATTTTTGATTATATATATATGTATATATATATATATATACATATATATATAATCAAAAATCTAATACTAATCAAAAACCTAGTACGTATATATATATATATATATATATACAATATATACGATATATATACGATAAAATACAGTTTTAGGGCGTGCTATGTTTATGGGTTAAGATGTTCAGTATCAGATATATGCAAATATAGGAGACATTAAAAAAAAACAAGACAATCAGTTTCATGATAAATTCAACTGTCAGACCATATGTTTATTGTACTATCTACAAAGAACCCACAAGGGCTAAATAGGGATTGGGTTAATCTAGTCTTTACTTATCTATAACTTTAAAACATAAAAATATTAGTTAGAAGGAGTATTTTTCTGTCTAGCCTTTTCATTCGATACTTTGTCCATTTATCAGTTCGTACGTTAGACGCTTTTTACTATACTTAGTTCATTCATAATTTTGTCAATTTGACACTTTATTTTACAAATCGTCCATCCATCATTTTATCCGTTCGACACTGCTTATTACAGTCTTTTTATTCATCAATTTGTTCATTCTATACTTTGATGTACACTTTTCCATTTATCATATTGTCCATGCTACACTTTGTTCTACATTTAATCCATTCGAAACTTTGTTCTACACTCTGTCAATTCATCATTGTGTCCATTCAACATTTTTTCTACATTTTTTATTCATCATTTCATCCATTGTACCTTTAGCCCATTCGACACGTTATTCTACACTTTGTCCATTCATCATTTGGTTCGGTCAACACTTTGTCCTACACTTTTCCGTTTATAGGATACAAATTCGATATCATTCAACAAACAACTGAAATACAAAAATTAGAATTTCACGCTCACAAAATCGGATCAGAATGACTGCAAACATTTCGTAAAAAACAGACAAAGGCAAAATTCACAACTCAGTGTGAAATTTAATTTTGACGAATAAGAAAATGATTGACACCATACCGAAACAAAAAGAAGAAACAAAATTTTGTGATCCAATGTTAAATTAATTTTCTAACCAATGAAAGGAAGCGATTTGCAACACTGAGAGAAAATTTAACAAGCCTATGTAAAAAAGTCTTTAGCTATAAAAACAGAAAAAAATATCGAATCAATCAGTCCTGTGGAAGCAGGGATGTGATAAGGACCTCGTCCAAATTTAAGGGAGAGATTTCAAGACGCCGAACCTAACATGTCTCGTCGACATAGATTCGTTTTTCCTCTCCTTTCTATTTTCCTTTCTCGTCTTCACTCACATGCCGTCAGTTAATAAAATTCCATTTATTTTACAAACGTAACACTTTTATTCTTCCAACCTTCAATCAACCTTCTGATATCTTTAAATGCGGAGATTGTCGGCTATGTTTTGAAGTGGGCTTGTGCCAAGCATGGCGGACCGTCCCTACACGTTCGACACTTTGTTCTAAACTTTATTCCTCATTTTGTCCGTTCGATACTTTGCGCATGCCTGAGGAATTATGTCGGAACAAATATTTTATCGTGATGATAACAAGAAATTTGATTGATTCGTTTTTATTGTTCATTAACTCTTTGAATATTATATAAAAACCAAAAAAAACATTTTTTTTAGATTGTAAGATTGTTTTTAGGTAATAATGGTTAATGATATATCGATAGTTGATCGAATTAATGCGAACAATCCTTTCCTTTAGCCGCATATTGTGGGTTTCACCAGGGCAACATAGGATTTTGAATTCAGTGTTTTCCTTCTGATAGACGAAATGCCAACTAAATCCCCCAGTTTGTCTTACCCATAGCTAAGTGGGGAAGGAGATGACTTCTTAAACGTATCAATTGTATTTTATGTGAAGGTAAAGACTAGAATAGAATTAAAACTCGACTATTCGATTTCTTAATCCTAACTACAATCTATTCTTCTTCTTCTTCTTCTTCTTCTTCTTCTTCTTCTTCTTCTTCTTCTTCTTCTTCTTCTATGTGCTCTGTCCTTTCTTGACGTAGGCGATCATGGCTTTTCATGTTCCCCTCTCCTTGGTGGCTCTGAGCACGCCTTCTCCTGTTACACCATGCAATCATCGTTCCGTCATCCACTTGATTAGGTCCTTCAAATGGTCTGTTAGTATTAGATTCTCCAAGCCCTCCTTCCTCAATGCGTGTCCCAGTAACTTCAGCTGTCTCTTCTTGATGCTCAGTATTAATATCCTTTTTGTTTCCCATCATTGCCAAGACCTCATCATTGCTCACATGCTCGATCCATGATATTCGCAGCATCCTTCTGTAGAAACACATTTCAGTTACTTCAAGTTTTTCCTTCATCTTTGATGGTAATGTCCAGCATTCACTGCCATATTGAAGGACGGACAGCACGTAGCAATCCAGTACTCTATTCCTAGTTTCTAGCGAAATTGTTCTGTTCCTTAATACCTTACTCAACTTCTGGAATGTTTCCTTCGCCATGCCAATTCGCATTCGGATCTCTGTGTCGCATTTTCCGTCTTCTGTTATAACTCTTCCCAGGTATTTAAATTTTTGTACCTGATTGATTCTCGTATCCCCGACCTGTATTTGGCATTTTCGGCTGCCCTTTTTACTGATGACCATACATTCGGTTTTCGTGCAGTTTATTGCCAGTTCCTTTCTTGTTACTTTCTTCTGTTACCTTCTGTAGGAGGTCTTGTAGTTTCCTTTCTGTGTTTGCTATCAGCACTGTATCATCTGCGTACCTTAGGTTGTTTAAATTGTGGCCTCTGATTAGGAATCCAGGCATAACTTCTAGCGTCCTCAAAATATTCTTGCTGTACAAGTTGAACAGATCAGGTGAAAAGACACATCCCTGTCTTACGCCCCTTTCTATCTTTGTATATCTACTCAATTCATTACCTGTCCGTATGCAAATGGTTTGCCGCCAGTAAAAATTCTTTATTACTCTCAAGTCTTTCCCAAAATATATCCAGACTGCCGAGCATCTCCATCAGTTCTTTATGGCGTATTTTGTCAAACGCCTTCGCATAATCAATAAAGCACAGGTATAAGTCCTTCTTCATTTGTATCGCTCTTTCGGAGAGCATCGTAATCATAAATATGGCATTCCTTGTTCCCGTGGTTTTAATGAAACCGCACTCTCCTTGTCCTATTTCTGGCCTGATTCTGCATCTGGCTCTATTCATCAGGATTCGGACAATCCATTGCTATACCGAATCTCTCTAGTAATACAAGTCTCACTAATTAATCCATAAATATTGAAAAGGGTCGATTCATGCCTTTACCAAGAATGTTTGCGTGTAAGATAACATAATGAACCCAATGAGAATTAGAAATTAATTCACTGATTAACAATTAAAAGTCCATTATACCACTTACATATCCAAACGTAGAGCACCTGGTTTTTCCAAACGTTAATCCATAAACTATTTTAAGGACCGTAGATATTTTGCCAGGATTTGTAATTGAAGGCCACAGTTTGAACAACATAAGGTACGCAGATGATACAATGCTGATATCAGACACGGAAAAGAAAACTACAAGACCTCTTACAGAAGGTAGCTGAAGAGAGTGAGAAAAATAGAACTGCAAATAAACTGCAATAAAACCGAATGCATAGTCATCATCAAAAAGAGCAACCGAAAATGACAAATACAGGTGGGGGATACTAAAATCAAGAAGGTACAAAAATTTAAATACCTGGGAAGGGTTCTAACAGAAGACGGAAAGTGCAAATTGACGTGGCGAAGGACGCGTTTCAAAAGCTAAATAAAGTATTAAGAGACAGGAAACTTTTACTAGAAACAAAGAAGAGAGTGCTAGATTGCTATGTGATGTCAGTTCTTCAATATGGCAGTGAATGCTGGACAATATCATCAAAGATGAAGGAAAAACTTGAAGCAACTGAAATGTGGTTCTACAGAAGGATGCTGCGAATATCATGGACCGAGCATGTGAGCAATGATGAAGTTTTGTAAAGGACGGAAACAAAAACGAAATGAATACTGAGCATCATGAAGAGACAACTCAAGTTCCTGAGAACTACAATGAGGAGACTGAACGGGTGTTGCGTGGTGTTACAGTAGATAGCCAACAGGGACTGGGAGACGTAGAAGGCCATGATCGACTACGTCCTGAAAGGACAAGGCACATAGAATAATAATAAGAATCCATCCAGACACTGACTAGGCTCAGTCTTGCCTATCAAAACAAAGATGAAGACAATAGTTTACATATTAATAATTTCAACAGATGTAGTAATTCGTCTGTAAAAGCATTTTTCGCTTCCCAAAAATCATTCTGTTAAGACAATACCTGGTTCTCCGAAGAGGTCAACCATCAAGGTACTGACCAGGCTGGGCGTTATTTAACAAAACAAATATGAGGACAATATTTCACCTGTAAATTAAAGGCATTTTTTCGCTGTTATGACAGTACCTGGCTCTTCCAAACGACACCTATCTAGGTACTGACCAGGCTCGTCGTTGCTTAGTAAAACAAAGACGAAGGCAACAATCCACGTGTAAATAATGTAAACAGATAAAATGATTCGTCTGCGAAGGCATTTTATTGCTTCTTTAAAAGTAATTATTTTATGAACTCACCTGGTATTCCCAAGAGGTCACTCACCTAGGTACAGATCAGACTCGGCGCTGCTTAACAGCAACAAAGGTGGGGAACATAGTCCGCATTTAGATAATGTAAGCAGATATGGTGATTCGTCTCTGAAGGCAATTTTCACTTCATTAAAAGTATTTCTGTTATGATAGCAACTGGTATTCCCAAGCGTTCATCCATCTAGTTACTGACCAAATTAAGCATAGCTTAACAATAACAAAGATGGAGACAATAGTCTTCGTGTAAATGATGTGAATAGTTATGGTGGCTCGTCTGTGAAGGCATTTTTTAATTTCTTTAAAAGTGATACTGTTATAACATGTTTCTTGTCTATCTAGACAGCAGTGTCTTTCGCTGCTGTCTCTGTACGCATGCGCTCTTCACGCTGCGAGTAAAATTTTTGCTTATATCGATTCCGACCTCTTACCTTTTCTTCAGATATTGCTAAACAAATTGAAGCTGTTCCCTTTTAATCGATAATTACAAAAAGTTCAGAATTGAATATCTTAAGATCAAAATCGAAGCCCAACCAATCTTCAGAAAATCATTTGTTTCGCCGGTGACTACAAAAAAAAGCAGAAAGGTCAAAAGGAATCTCATCGGTGATTTAAACTCGGCTTTAATTCATTCATTTGTACGATTGACCTTTAGTTTTATTCATTACGGAAAAAACTTTTACGTGCCCATCCTATAATTATTATATTTCTTACGAGAATCAACGCTACAAGAAAAAGAAAATCAACTCAAACTAATCGTACTGTACATTTTAATATACGTTCTGCCATTTCCGACAAAAAGCTACACACTTTAATCTTTCTTCTTTCCCTCGCCGCGTCGACTTGGTTTTGTCCGCCGCCAATGACTTGTAAAGATAGTTTTGAAAATCGCTTGTCTTCTGATCCTTCATATGCGAAGGCGAGGTACCATCCTTCATATGCAAAGGCGAGATACCAGGTACTATCATTTAATTTGTTTTGTTTAGTACGTCCTTCTTAATTTCAGTTGCTTTCCATCGTAATTATGTAAATACTTAATCTGTGGCCAGTAGTAGGCAAACATGAATTTATCCTTGCATTTTAATATTTTTTTTTAAAGATTTGTTCTTAGGCTTACGGCCCATCACGTTGAATACACCGGTTCTCGCTCGATCACCGATGTTAAGCAACGTTGAGCCTGGTCAGTTTTTAGATGGGTGACCGCTTGGGAATACCAGGTGCTGTAAGCATATAGTGACGGATGTGCGTTGTGGTGCAGTGGATATCGGCTCGGAAAGAGAAATCGGTAAGCGGAGTTCGAATTCCAGTTCAATACCCTGCATTCACTTAAATACTGGTACCCTTGGGAAAGGTATTAATCCGTCCCTTCCCTCCAATTATGGGTTAAAAACAATGGTAGGACTTGGGGACCCTGTCCTTAAAAACAAATCCCCAAAAAACCATGATACTCGAAAAGAAAAATGTATTACTAGACACAAAAACTTATATAAACAACAATAGATTGTGAAAGAAAAATGTATTACCAGTAATAAATAAAGTTTAGTTGGCAATAAATGACACACCGAGGTTGATTTTGCCACAAAAACAACCAACAAAGATTTGTTTTTAAACATTAACACATTTGTGTCGGAGCGGCAGCACATGTACTGCAGTCGCGCTGGTAGTTTCTTGGGCAAGAACACCAGTCGGAACTAAATCCTCTCCAGGCTGGTTTGGAATTCAAAGTTTTTCCTTTTCCTAGGCTGGTTGCAAAGCAAGGCTGTATAGGGTATATCAAAAATAATTTTACAACTTTGGGGGTGTGTTTCTTGTTGACTAAGTCCACCATAGTTTATGAATGTAGAATACAGCACAGTAGGTAATCTGTTCAATGAAACAACGTCAAAGATTAATACTCACGAGTGGGACACTCTATTGAATCTGATTATATCGCCAATACTGTGGAAAATATGGTCGCCTTTATATACGTCGCATTGAATATTTTGAGCCTTCTGATTGGTTAACCCTTCGATTGGTGAAATATAAAATGAGTCATCTCATGGCTGGCTCACAAGTATATAACGCTACACAAAAAAATCCAACATTACTCACACCAAAACAACAACAAATTTCCACATAATAATATGACTGCAAATCCTTCATTTTTGAGTTATTGAGTTTAAAGAAAGTTTACCGTAGATGGCGCTGTGTTTTTATATAGACTAGGTTACTTTTGTCATTCGTGTACATTAGTAGCTAATCTGTTCTCAAAGTTTAATATGTCTAATACTGAGTTAACTGAGAAAAATTAAATCAGATTTATTAAATAAAAAAAATGACTAATATCACCTTTGTTTTTATATGCAAATGAATGTTCCCCAGACACCCTAGATTAAGAGTAACTCCCCTAACACCATAATATTGTAATATTAAATATAAATTCAGAAAGGGGGCTTATACATCATTAAATGCAGTATCTCAATGTTTACAATTAGAAAAATTGATGGACAGAGGAGAAGTAAAAGGAATTTGAAATTGGAGATTATTTCTTGTAAAGATAGAAATGCTGAGCACACCAAATATCAAGAATGAAACCCCAGACATGACCCCCACCATTGCAATGCTCTGCCAATGACTAATAACAGAAAGTCTGAGTAATTTATATCACTCATATATCGAGGACTATTGACAACAAAACTAGAATGCTATTTATTCTGGTTTGAAATCATTTGGTTGACTTCTAAGGGGAACATACAGCGTTTAACAATGAAAGGGTTCTTGAGCCGACGGATATGATTTTTACATACGGCTAACCGAATGTTAATAGACGTGAGGCTGCACGGTTGTATCAGATTGTATTTCCAGACGGAAAGCACCTGAGTTATTTAAACTTTGTTACTGTTTATCGTTGCATTTTTTATATATGCTCCTTGACACAAAAAAAAACTATGGATCAAAAAAGATCGAGACCCGCTCATACGTCTGACCACGAAGAACACATTCTACGGGTCGTCGGGCTCAATCCAAGTATTAGCACAGGTCAAATAGCCATAGCATATCATAGATTTTATAATGACATTTTTTTAATCATTTCACCCCAAGCAAATTAAAATATCTATAAAAGTAATGTCCATAGAAGCTACTTAACTGTAATCTTATATTATATGAAACAGCGTATGCACAGACCATAACCAAAATACTGTACTCTGTTTTGTGAGAGATTGTGGTTCCTGTGTTTATTGTAAACAAAAAAGACCAACAGAGTAATAGCTAAGGGTGTAGGGGCCAGAAATTTCGTTATTAGGTCGCGGAATACGATAACAAGTCTATTCATTTTTACTATATTGTACAATACACACACATATACATACACACAATTACTGGTACAACCACCAGCTTAAGCTGCTACTTCTACGGTAATGCTATAGGCTCTCTTTTACTACTTTCTCACTCTTTACTACTCTTCCGTTTGGCAAAGGTTAGAGAAAGGCTGAGAAGAGTATCGTTTATAGATTATAAAAAGATAGAGGGGAAGGAAAAGCTCGTTTCGAGAGTAAGTGTGTTATTTTTCTTCAGTAGCGTAACAGACGGAGGAACTAAGTAACTAACTAAGAAAGGAACAAACAGAATTATTATATGATACTAGACTAGAGTCGAAATCTCATCAATTTACAACTGAGCTGGCTAGATATAACCGTAAGTTCTATGCTTAAATGTTATATTCTCGTAATTCTAGCTTACAGATCTACCTCTCAGCCCCATGATTCCCAAACAACTTTAATCTACCAAAAATTTATATGCAATGCCAATCGTTATCTACTTCCCTCCTTATTGCTTTTTCTCTTTTCACTGATTATAATTGTTTCTGCTCCTAAATTTTCCACATCCTGTAAGCCATGATGTCTAAGTAGTTTACTGCCTAGCATGAGGTGATAGCAATATATATATATATATACATAATTCAAAATCCCTTTTTCTTTATAGATAACTCAATATATAATTAACTCAAAATTCAAGTTTTTATGTTCTTAAATACTTAATAAATAATAAAAGCGGTCTTTTTATTTTCTTTTTCGGAGCCAAGGAGTTGGTTAAGTTTCTGAATTCAAAGAAAGACTCAATTGTTAACGTGTAACGTACGAAAAGGATGTTCGTCTTCTTCATAGTGACTTGAAAGAAAAAATCTCTTGACGCCGACTAAGCGAAACTTTAAAGAGAAATATGCAAAGATGGATCACTATAGAGCCTGGTTTCCATTTTCAATTTTTTAATATAGAGCCTCGTTTTCATTTTCAACTTTTTACTTTAGAGCCTCGTTCTCATTTTCAGTTTTAATTCATAGCAAAAGGTTATGGTGATTGTCTGACTGTCTGTAATTGGTGTTATCTACTAGTTTTCTGGAACACTATTTATATTATTCGGATTATTGTCCTCATCTGTGTAGCCATTTGTACGACGTTTCGTTCGTTGTATGTTCCGACCTTCTTCAGGCGCTAATAAGCTCAAATCGAACCCTGTATTACGATCACTTGGGTATATCATTCTCATTCTTTGCGCGATGCCTCTTTTGGTAGTCATCAGCTATATCCCTCTAACCGAACTCTTTAAGTTATTTGTTCGACTCTACTGTAACCTGGTATTGAACTCACAACTCTGGGTCAAATCACTGGAACTAACCAACGTCTATATCCACCGGGCCATGTGTCCTTATGACAAATAACTTTCTGGAAGTCAATCAGAGCATTAATGCAGACTAGCCTTACTTCAATCAACTGATTGAAATGCATGCACGCCGGCAAAAATTGAGACTCGCATCGGTGAATCAAGGTGGTCGAATTCTGCTCCACGCCGTCACATGTTGCAAAAATGATGTTGCAAAAACTCACAGACTTGGGATACGGGAGTTTACCATATCCGCCATATTCTTCTGATCATTTACCCACTGATTATCATTTTTAAGCACTTAATCACATTTTCAAATGGTAAAAATTTTAGATCCATACCAGAGGTAGAATCAACTTTCAAAGAATTCGTTGCATCAGAGCCAATAACTTTTTATGAATAAGGTTGGTTGTTTTATTTTTTTTTGTTTTATGGCATATCAACCTCGGTGGGTCATTTATTGCGAACTAAAATTTATTTATTTATTGCTGGTAATACCTTTTTCTTTCAACAATTTATTGTTGTTTTTTTTATATAAGTTTTGTGTCTAGTAATACATTTTCTTTTCGAGTATCAAGATTCATTGGGATTTATTTTAAGGGCAGGGTCCCCAAGTCCTATCCTTTTATTTAACCCTTAAATGGAAGGAAGGGGCGGATTAATACCTTTCCCAAGGGTACCGATATCCACTGCACCACAACGCACATTCATCACTAAACGCTTATAGTACCTGGTATTCCCAAGCGGTCACCCATCTAAGTACTGACCATGCTCAACGTTGCTTTTATGAATAAGGAATAAATGATCTAATAGATCAATGACAGAGGTGCATAGATGCTCATGGCTCATATTTTGACTAATTTTAACATTTCTACAGTTAATTTTTCAAGAATAAAATGATGTTTTTGAAATCGGAAATTATTTTTGTAACAACCTAATATTTAATCTAGCCGATTTCATCTAGATTCTTTTTTTCTTTTGTTTTTGTTTTCTTTGTTTCCATAGGTTTCCATAGGTTTCTCCTATTTATTTTTGTATCAATTATTACACGTGGTAGAGTAAATTCATCTTTCAAGTTTTAATTATCTCAGATAATAATGATTTACTGATAAATGTTCTATGAATTAACCCATAGCTGGGGAAAGAAGATGTGGACTCATGTTTTCTAAATGGATTTGCGCGTAAGGGAATATAACGAACCTGACTGGAAGTTGAACTCGGTTTCACAATCTTCTATTCCGATCCGTTACCCATTACACCAGTCGTATATCGAAGCTTACAGCATCTGCTATTCCAAAGCGGTCACCGATCTAGTTACTAGATGTGACGTTACAGGTGTGACGTTACTTAACTTTGATGATCGTACGAAACAATCAAGTAAACGGTAAGCTATGGAAAGGGTTTAAAGATTTGCAGTTTATTCCTGGGTGATAATTTAGGCATAGTAACAAAAAAAAACAAAAACACCCACACACACACACACACACACACACACACACACACACACACACACAGCCCAATATGCCAAATACAGGTCGGGGATAGTAAAATCAAGCAGGTACAAAAATTGAAATACCTTGGAAGTGTTCTAACAGAAGACGGAAAGTGCGACACTGAGATCCGAAGGCGAATTAGCATGGCGAAAAAAGCATTCCAGAAGTTGAGCAAAGTATTAAGAAAGAGGACAATTTCACTAGAAAAAAAGAAGAGCGCAATGGATTGCTATGTGATGTCGGTTCTTCAATACGGCAGTGAGTGTTGGACAATATCTTCGAAAATAAAGGGAAAACTTGAAGCAGCTGAAATGTGGTTCTACAGAAGGATGCTGCGAATATTATGGATCAAGCATGTGAGCAATGATGAGGTTTTGGAAATAAGGAAACGAAAAGGAAATTATTACTGAGCATCAGGAAGAGACAGCTGAAGTTCCTAGGACATTCAATGAGGAAGGAGGGCTTGGAGAACCTGATACTAACAGGCCAGATAGATGGAAAAAGAGACAGAGGAAAGCAGCGAATAACATATTTGAAGGACGTAATCAATTGGATAATGGAACGAGGGTTGCATGGTGCAAGAAGTGAAGGCGTGCTAAGAGCCACCAAGGATAGGGAGACGTGAAAAGCCATGATCGCCTACGTCCTGAAAGGATAGAGCACATAGAAGAAGAAGAATCTATAATTTATGCTAAACAAGAGATGCGAGATTATGATAAAATGTAAGCAGGGGAAGAAGTTTCTAGTCACGGACTAGGAACTGGGAATTTAAGAGAAAATGAAAAAGACTCCCACACACTGGTGAAAATTTCAGTAGGAGCCACGCGGACAAAAATTCTCAATCAATATCACGACGGAAACGGAAACATTGGAAGGTGCAATCAAAATCGTAAACCAGAAGACGTAAACTGAAAAAAAATTAAAGACCAGTTTGCGGCAAGAAAACGATTCTGAGTTTAGTCAAGAGACCATGTCCGAGAGGAATTTCAAATCGCTATTCTTTGAGCAGACTAAGGATTATGTTCATTTTGTTAAGGAGGACGGACATTTGATTGTTCTCCAATACTTGAAGAACATTGAAAAAAGAACTGTGTCAGACTTTGCGGTTCTCAAGGAAAACATAATATATTTGTCGGCCCACGAAGAAATGAAAAACAAATAAATGATTACAAAGTATTTGATCCTGTGAAACGAATATATGGTCATAAGAAGGACAAGACGACAGTAAACGGGGACACTAAATTCATTGTTGGAGAGCATCTGGTAGCATTCTTGATGCGATATGGAACTAGCACCGACGTAACCTGAGAAGACACGCGAGGTGATATCAGGGTTTTTCAGCAATCTATTAGTAATTGCTCAAACTTTAAACATAGAAGATCCCGGTTATTGAGACAGGTAGAAAAACGAGATCGAGAAAAGTGCAACTCAACACAACCGACTCAACACCGCGGACTGAACGCAAGGACAACACAGGACTGAGAAAACTCAGCATCAGAAAAAACGTAACATATTTATTATCGAATAAAATTAATTTATAAGGATTAAAGCCATAATTAGGCAATATTGTTTTACAAGTAAGGCATTACAAATGTAAAATAGGCATCACTGTTTAGTTTTTAACTATTTTTAATAAAGTAAAACGTAAAGAAGTTTATTTTTATAAAGTAAATTGACATAAAAATTAATTCAATAAAACAGACATGTTTTTAATTAATTTTTATAAAGTGAAGTGTAAATAATTTTATTTTTATAAAGTAAATTGACATACATAAATAATTCAATAAAAAAGACAGCTTTAATTTTTGTAAAGTTAATTGACATAAAAATGAATTCAATAAAACAGACAAAAGTATTTTTCACAAAGCAAATTGTATATAAAAATAATACAACATACATGCTTTCAGTAATTTTAATAAAGCATTATCGTAAATAAGTTTATTTTTATAAAGTAAATTGACATAAAAATTAATTCAATAAAACAGACATGCTTTCAAGTATATTTTGATAAAGTAAATCGTAAATAAATATATTTCTCTAAGGTAAATTGAAACACAAAACTATTTCAATATAACAGACATATGTTTAATAATTTTTATAACGTAAGTCGTGAATAGGTTTACTTTTTTGTAAAGTAAATTGACATAAAAATAAGTCAATAAAACAGACATTTTTTAAAATTTTTTTAAGAATGCAAATCGTGAATAAAAATATTTATAAAAATAAAATTGCCATACAAAAGTAATTAAATAAGACATGTTTTTATGCATTTTTAAATAAAGTAAATCGCAAATAAATTTATTTTTTATAAAGTAAACTTAGAGACCAAAATAATTCAATAAAATAGACATATTTTTGATTATTCTTCATAACGTAAATCGTAAATAAGTTTATTTCTTCTAATGTAATTTGACATGCAAAAACTATTCAATAAAACAGACATGTTTTTAAGTATTTTTTAATAAAATAAGTCATAAAAAGTTTATTTTAATAAAAAAATTGACATACAAAATTAAATAATTAAATCAGACATGTACTTAATTATTTTCTAATAAAGTCAACAGTAATGAAGTCAACAGTAATGAAGGATTTTTATAAAGAAAATTGACATAAAAATAATTCAATGTAACAAACATGTTTAATTTTAATATTTCATAAATAGGTATATTTTTAGAAAGTAAATAACAGAAATAATTCAATAAAACAAACATATTTTTAATTATTATTTTATAAAGTAAATCGTAAATAGGTTTTTATAAAGTAAATTGACATGCAAAAAACAAAATCAATAAAACATACATTGTTTTAAGTATTTTTTAATAAGTCTCATTCGTCTCCATGGTTCTCGCCCGCTTGTTCGGCTGCCATTGCCCACCGGAATCATTTCTTTCGACTCTACCGGAGCTACTCGTCGGACCAAAACAGGCGCCTTTTCACTTCAGCTCGTAATAAGTGTAAAAAGGTACTTAACGAAGCTAAGACGTTGTTTGCTGCCAGAATGAACCAACGCATAGCATCCGCTAAGTTCAATGCCAAAGACTACTGGCGACTCTGTAAAAGAGTAATTAACAAGAGCAGGTCCACAATACCCTCACTAATCAATAATTTTGAGGTCCTCACCTCCTCAGCGGACAAGGCTGAATGCTTTGCACGGAGATTCTCGAACAATTCGAGTCTGGACTCGTCTGGGGATTTTACACCCGACTTCTCACCTAGAACTGAGGCTCAACTGAATGACGTCCACATTACACCCTTGCTTGTCTCTAAGATAATCTCAAAACTTGACCCTCACAAAGCAAGCGGAGGGGACGGAATCCCAATCATAGTCTTAAAGAAATGTGCCCCTGAACTTTCCTCTGTTCTTTCTAAGCTCTACAACTTCTGCCTCTCTGCTTCCTGCTTTCCTGCCTGTTGAAAATCTTCCTCTGTAGTTCCTATATTCAAAAACTCTGCAGAACCCTCGGACCCCGCAAATTACCGCCCTATCTGCCTTCTTCCGATCGTTGGCAAAGTGTTCGAGGCCATTATCAACGCCAAGCTCGTTCAGCACCTCACAGAACACAGGCTCCTCTCGGACAAGCAGTATGGTTTCCGCTTCACCAGGTCTACTGCCGATATGCTAACGACCATAACCGAGTATATATACCAGGCACTCGACAGGAATGGCGAAGCCCGAACCGTCGCCTTGTATATCTCTAAAGCGTTCGACAGAGTTTGGCATGCTGGCCTTCTATGCAAACTGCGGAGCTATGGTATAGCTGGACAATTGTTTGAACTAATCCAGTCATTCCTATCTAACTGCACATTGAAAGTGGTATTAAACGGACATGCCTCCCAGAGCTACCATACGAACACGGGTGTCTCTCAAGGCTCTATCCTAGGTCCTACGCTCTTTCTGATCTACATTAATGATCTCCCCGATACCATATCCCAAGTAGGTATGTACGCCGATGACACCACAGTTTACTCTCGCCACGACCAAAAATCTGGTGTGGACGACAAAGCTAACCTTGCAGCCGAGCTTGGAAAGGACCTCCAATCCGTAGTGGATGGGGTAAGAAATAGCTCGTAAATTTTAATGCTTCTAAAACGAAGCTACTATCAATTAACCATCATAGACAACCACACCTACCTCCCATTAGCACGGACCAAGCTTGACTCCCAGAGAGTAAAACACTGCGCCTTTTTGGTCTCAAACTTTCAGCGGACCTCAAGTGGAATGACTATCCATTGCTAAATCCGCTGCTATGAAAGTCGGTTCTCTGTGCAGGGCCCGGAGGTTTTTTCCGTCTGAATCTATCCTGCACATTTATAAATCTACCATCTGGCCGTGCATTGAGTACTGTTGCCATATCTGGTCGGGTGCCCCTGCTATTCTTTTTGGGCTTCTCGACAATGTACAGCGGAGGGTCTGTAATGTGATCAATACTGACTTGGCAGACCGCCTGCAGTCTCTCTCTCACCGGCGCGACGTGGCTTCCCTGTGTCTCTTCTATAAATGCTTCCACGGCTTCTGCTCCGATGAACTTAGATCACTGGTGCCCCCTATGTTCGAATTTGCACGAGATAATAGATTAGCAACTAGATCCCACCCTTTTACAGTGAAACCGATAAAATGCGACCGCAACTTCTACTCCAACAGTTTCTTTTCACGTACTTCCCGACTGTGGAATTCCCTTCCACATGACTGCTTCCCCGACGGCTACAATCTCCAGGAGTTTAAATGTAAGGTCAATAGACACCTCCTAACACAATAACTCGCTTCCATTCTTTCAAACACTCTTCCCATCCTCCCAACTACCTATCACACCCCGCTTCTGACATTTCCTATATCTAACCACTCTTTCTATTTAAGTTCCCCTATGTAGCCCCAAGCGGGATGCATTGCTTGGGGTGAAACGATTAAAAAAAAAAAAGTTTATTATAAGGTGAACAATAATAATTCAATAAAACTGACATGTTTCTAATTATTGTTTATAAATAAAACGTAAATAGGTTTATTTTTTATAAATAAATTCACATAGAAAAATAATTCAATAAAACAGACATGTCTTTTATTATTTTTACAAAGCAAATCGTAAGTAGGATTATTTTTTATAAAGTAATTTGGTATACAAAAAAAAATCAATGAAACAGATAAGTTTTTTTAAATGCATTCTTTTAAAAAAGCAAAGAATGACTAAAACGCAATAGTTGTTTCCTGGTATCGATATCAAATAAGTTTTTTTCATAGGAAACTGAATTTTAAAGGCTAAATAAGTCCTCTGAGTAAATGGTATCATGGCTGAGACCAAGAACTACAATTATACCTACTTAGAGCCAAACCCGAAGTAAAAACTAAAATAAAAGGACTGAAAAAAATAAAGAAAATTGACATACAAAAATAATTCAACAAAACAGACAGATTTTTAACTATTTTGAAGTAAAGTAGATCTTAAATAAATTTATCTAAACTTATATAATAAATGGAACTTTGTGTGTGTGTGTGTGTGTGTGTGTGTGTGCGTGTGTGCGTGTGTGTGTTACCTATAGACTCCGAAACGGCTGAACCGATTTTCTTGAAAATTTACACAGTTGTACTATAAGCGTCTGCGAGTGTTCTTAGCTAGGTTTTGTGTCGAGGTACACCCAATAATTATCGAAAATCGATAATCGGAAAAAATCGGGTTTTAGAAGGAGTGGTCCGATCTTAATCAAATTTGATACACTCATAGACAAAGATATAAGAAACGATATCCAGAAGTTTCAAGGTTGGAGTTCTTACAATAGTGCAGAAAATCGATAATATATATATATATATATATATATATATATATATATATATATATATATATATATACACTACGTGCGATTGGTAAATTGTCGCAATTATTTTATTATTGCAAATATTCTTTAGGCTGAATTCTGAGCTCCAGGACCATGGATTAGTTTTAAAGCTTTGATTACACCCGAGCAACGCCGGGCTATACTACTAGTCAAAAATAAAAGAGAGGTTTCAGGCAGCATAAAAGTGGTTATACAGAAGGATGCTGAGGATGGCATAGACTGAGCACGTGAGCAACGACGAGGTTTTAAAGAGGATGCAAACGAGAAAAAGCTCATAACTAATATCAGGAAGATGACTGATATATACTACGTGCGATTGGTAAATTGTCGCAATTATTTTAATTTTTTCAAATATTCTTTAGGCTGAGTCTGAGCTCCAGAACATTGGAGTAGTTTTAAAGCTTTCATTACACCCGAGCAACGCCGGGCTATACTGCTAGTATATATATATATATATATATATATATATATATATATATATATACTAGGTGCAATTGTAAATTGTCGCAATTATTTTATTATTCCAAATATTTTTTAGGCTGAATTCTGAGCTCCAGGACCATGGATTAGTTTCAAATCTTTCATTACACCCGAGCAACGTCGCGCTATACTGCAAGTATATATATATATATATATATATATATATATATATATATATATATATATATATAAAATGTGCGATTGGTAAATTGTCGCAATTATTTTATTATTTCAAATATTCTTTAGGCTGAATTCTGAGTTCCAGGACCATAGATTAATTTTAAAGCTTTCATTACATCCGAGCTACGCCGGGCTATGCTGCTAGTTTTTTTTTTAAAGGAAATAGAAAAACGCAACAAAAAAAATGAAGCCGTTTACTGTTTTTAATTATTTTTAATAAAGTAAATCTTAATATAATTTATTTTTTTATAAAATAAGCCAAAATTCTGAAGTATTTTTATGGAAAATAATCTAATAATTACAGATTTATTTATAAAAAAAATTATTAAATCTTAAATTATCCTGAAATAAGGTATTTTGTATTTTCACTCGTCCATTACATACAAATATACGAAGAGCATAAAGAGATTTTGCAAGGGGATTTCTTAATATCTTAACAGGCCTAATAATATTTAAACGTAGCTCAATGTTCTATCACTATTGGAAAATCTGGCGCAACCGCAGAGTTACAAGAGAGTTTTGACGGCCCATTTGACAGTGCTGAGATCAAGGAGGTGATTGGCATATGCATCATAAAGGAAGCAACCAGTACATTCACCCTTCGGTCATGATATATTGTAGCCTCTTGCTGCTACGACTATACAATGGTCGGTGTCTTCCGAACAACTCCGAGAGTGCATAATAGCGTGAATAACATTTAAATATATCTAGCACGATCAAACCATCTGTCTGAATTGGGAGTACATGCTAGAAAACTATATATATATATATATATATATATATATATGAGAACGGCCTGGCTAATGACAGTTAACACCTATACCAGGTAAGTATGGCATAGGAGTTAACGGTGATCAGCTAGGCCGTTCTTCAAGTGCAAGGCCCTTTCATTGCACTCCGGTTGGTTTGACATTTGCGGTCGCCTCAACTGTGCACTATGCTGTTATAACAACAAAACAACAACAACAACAACAACAACAACAACAACAACAACAATAATAATAATAATAATATATCTATGGCCTACTTTTGTATTGAGCACTTTTAATCGGCCTATTACATCTACACATACATACACACACATGCATATTCACATACTTATATATCCTTATACTGCTATCTATCTATCTATCTATCTATCTATCTATCTATCTATCTATCTATCTTGTCTCTGTATTTATTTTAAGTCTGTCTGTTTCTCTATATTTAGTTTCTACCTACTATCGATCAATATTTAGTTTAAGTCTTTCTTTCTTTCTTTCTCTCTCTCTCTCTCTCTCTCTATATATATATATATATATATATATATATATATATAGAACTCATAGGTTATAGTTATAGAACTCATAGGTTTTTTTACCTGCTGTTCATGCATTTACTTTTATAAAGAGTGCTCGATACAACGTAGAGCATTATATTGTAAGGTTGTTACAATGATTTATAAAACCATTGTAACCAATATTTTTAAAACCATTAAAATATATATGTATATATTTATATATATGTATATATAGTTTCCGTCTGTTTATCTATCTATATTTAGTGTGATCTATGAATCAAAAGTCACAGGGACTTAAGTCAGTACTTCTAGTTGTCCACTCATACATAAAATAATTAATTAATCTATCTATCTATCTATCTATCTATCTATCTATCTATCTATCTATCTATCCCAGTCTGTTCTATCTATCTATCTATCTATCTATCTATCTATCTATTGTTGTGTGTGTGTCTGCCTGTACATATAGTATTGTGTGTCTCTCTTTTCAGCCTTGTGTATCTGTGTCTTTCTATTCATCCTTTGTGTGAAAGTCTATGCGCCCATCCTTGTGTTGCTATTCACATCAATTATGTTACGAATTTTCCTATGTTAACTCATATTATATCCTGTTAAGAATTATTCATATTTGACAGGAATCCATGTTTCTAGAAAGAACAAATTGTTCACTTAATGTCTTGCACAAGAGTAATTACGAAATATTGATTTGAACAATATTCGTGAACGAACATAATATTTTCATGTACTTTTCTCTCTTCCTTTCTCTCACTCAATCATATATATATATATATATATATATATATATATATATATATATATATATAATCTGCTGTAGTAACTTATATATATATATATATAAGTTTACTATATATATATATATATATATATATGAGTTACTACATATATATATGTGTATATATATATACATACATATATACATATACATATATATATATGTATATCTATGTATGTATATATATATATATATATACATATATATATATATAGTAACTTATATATATATATGTAGTAACTTATATATATATATAAGTTACTACAGCAGATTATATATATATATATATATGTATGTATATACATATATATATATGTATATGTATGTATGTATATATATATATATACATATATATATATGTAGAAACTGATATATATATATATGTAGTAGCTTATATATATATATATATATATATATATATATATATATATATAAGTTACTACAGCAGATTCTGTTAGCAAAACAAACTCTGAATTTATGCACAACGTCTGATTTAGAAATTGTATTGCTTTCTCCGGGCTATTGATAGACATTTCATCGTCATAATTTTGTTATCGATTTATCATTAGGCATCGACGAACGATAAATCATTTAGATAAGATCGTACATAAATGAATGATATTTTCGTATTGCGAATTCACCTCACACTCCTTTTCACAATTTCGAAGTTGGCATCGTCACTATTTTTATTTGGTTTCTGGAAAACAATTACGAAAATATTATTTTCATTCGTTTCTAACAAGGTGTGGGTGTTTCTTTGAAGAGCGAGGGTTAATCATCGTTTATAATTAACGTAGTCATTGTGTAAAAATTGCCACGGATGAGCTTTGAATTCCGAACTCGGCTTTTATTTTTTTTAAACATATATTAGGAAAGTGAAAAACGTATAATCATCCTTCTAGGTTCCAAGACACATTTTCCTAACATATATATATATATATATATATATATATATATATATATATATATATATCTTCGAAACACATACTGTTAAATATAAGAGACAATGAATGTTTATTATGTTTAATCATGCGCCGTTCTAAACATCGTATTTTGACTTTAATTTCAGGTGAAAATAAAGACAAAAATTCTCCAACATTTGGATAATTTTTTATTAAGTTAGTTCTAAGCTTTCGGCTCACATGATCCATCTTCAGAGAGGTTACAGGGACGTTAACATCAAAACATACACCATCAGTGACGATTTTATCTTGTATTGACCTAAACCTTTGCTAAGCAACGGCAACAGTTACCAAAAATAGCAAACGCAATTCGTAAATTTGTAATGCGATTCTATGACGTCACATTGCATGAGAGCTCGAAATGATAACAGAACGATATATTTAAATGCAATGTAATGTGTTATGACCAGATTAAAAACGTGATTTTATTAAGTGTTGGTTGTTTGGATTTAATGTAGATGGCCTCCAATATCTGAAGGTTCTTTTTAATGTGCGTATGAGTGAGGATTATTGTATTGTTGACGAAAATCTGTCTGATATTACCTACATGACAATGTTTTTTCAGAAATGTTGTTTAATTGTACTCTGATCAGAAAGATGACAGGTAAGATTTGCTATTTTGGTAAATGTTATTGTTTTATGTCAACACAAGATAAAATCGTCGCTGATGGTGGATGTTTTTATGTTAACGTCCTTGTAACCTCTCTGAAGATGGCTCATGTGAGCCGAAAGCTTTGAACCAACTTAATAAAAAATTATCCAAATGTTGAAGAATTTGTGTCTTTATTTTCACTTGAAATTAAAGCCAAAATACGATGTTTAGAACGGCTCATGATTAAACATATTAGACATTCATTGTCTCTTATATTTAATAGTATATGTTTAGAAAATTATCTGCTGCCTCGATACAATATATATATATATATATCTTAGCCTGTTCTCGTTTAGGGTTAGCCAATATACTAACCACGTGTTTGCATAAACTCTGCCTTTTATTCTGTAGCCCTTTACGGAGAGGGTTTTGTTTGATTTGGTTTATTTTTTTACGGCATATAAAGTATAAATCTCAGTGAATTATTTAATGCCGACAAGATTTTCAGGATAGGTTCGCATAAATTGAACATGTATTCTTTATAAGAAATCAGTTTGTAGATTAGGGTTTGGGTTTATTTTGGTTTACGGCATTCCAGATGTAATTAAGATCCCAAGTAGGCATATACGCTGACGACACTACAGTTTACTCTAGCCTCGATCAAAAATCTACTGAGGCTGACAAAGCAAACGTCGCTGCCGACTTTGTGAAAGGACCTTCCGATCCATGGCGGACTGGGGATAAGAACTGGCTCGTGAATTTTAACGTTTCCAAAACGAAGCTGCTATCTATTAACCATCACAGACAATCGCTCCTACCCACCACCGTTAGCATAGATCAGGCTAGTCTCCCTGAAAGCAAAACACTGCGCCTCCTCGGCTTGACTCTCACAACAGACCGCAAGTGGAATGACTATATAGAATCCATAGCTAAATCCGCTGCTAAGAAAGTCGGTTCTCTGTATAGTGCCAGGAAGTTTTTTCTGCCTGACATAATCCTGCACATATATAAATCTACCATCAGTCCGTGCATTGAATACTACCGCCATATATGATCTGGTGGTGCTACTATCCACCTGGGTGTCCTTGACAGGGCCCAACAGAGAATCTGTAATATCATAGATCCCGACTTGGCAGCTCGGATACAGTCACTTTCTCATCGGCGCAATGTGGGTTCCCTGTGTCTCTTCTAGAGATATTTTCACGGCTTCTGCTCCGATAAACTTAGCTCACTGGTGCCCCCTATATATAAATTTATTCGAGCCACAAGATTAACAACTAGGGCCTACCCCTTTACTGTGAAACCAATAAATGGTAAACGCAAATTCTATTCTTTCAGCTTCTTTTCTCGCACTTCCCGCCTGTGGAATTCCCTTCCACTTACTTGCTTTCCCGACAGCTATAATCTCCAAGAATTTAAATGTAAAGTCAATAGTCATCTCCTATCTCTTAACTTGTATCCTCTCTCTCATGCTCCTTTCTCCGTCCACTCCACTTTCATCAGTATTTTTATCTTTCTCTTACCCAATTCCTGACACCCCTTATAACCTGTCACTTTTTCTCATAACTTTCCCCCTTTGTAACCGCCTGCAAAAAAGTGGCAATAGATTGCCTTGCTTGGGGCGATACGATTATAAAAAATACATATATCGACATCAATGGGTTACTTAATACGGAGAAAACTTTTAGGATAGGTTCGTATGAACAGAATATATATTCTATTATAAAAAATCAGTTTGCAGATCAGGTTCTCCTCTCCCCAGAACGTTCCGACCAGAGGCTTTGCTGTCAAATGTAGTTTATCATTATACCCAGGACCTCTACAAGGAGTGGTTCTGGGATCCTGTGCAATTAAGTTGGGTATTTTTCCATTCTGATGCTGACATCATTGCCCCTCCACAATGGCTTAATATGACACAGGAACAGGATTAGTGTAGACAGGAAACAGGCATCGAGAATACAAATAATTACATTTCAGATTCATCTTCAAGGTTTATTAAATAACATATGTAAAGAATATTAAAGAAAATTGAAACATAATTTGAAAATTAATAGTATTTGTAAAACTAATTTGAGAATTTGAAAAATTAATTTCCTGTTATTAATACATAATAAAATCATTAAATGATTTAATATTCTTTGTTTTGCCAGTAATTCAGTCTCAAGCATGTACAGTTTGTATCTATTTATTTACATGGAATATCTATCTATCTATCTATCTATCTATCTATCTATCTATCTATCTATCTATCTATCTATCTATCACTTTTGTTATAATCTATCTATCTATCTATCTATCTCAGTCTGTTCATATCTATCTATCTATCTATCTATCTATCTATCTACTCACTTTTGTTATAATCTATCTATCTATCTATCTATCTATCTATCTATCTATCTATCTATCTATCTCAGTCTGTTCATATCTATCTATCTATCTATCTATCTATCTATCTATCTATCTATCTATCTATCTATCTCAGTCTGTTCATATATATCTATCTATCTATAAATCTATCTATCTATCTCAGTCTGTTCATATCTATCTATCTATCTATCTATCTATCTATCTATCTATCTATCTATCACATGTATTACGATATCTTCACTTGTTTCCCTTTCTCTTCCTCTCTTATTCACTCTTTCTCATTCTATTAATCCTTTTTCTTTCTTTACTCTCTGTCCATTTGTTTATCTTTCTACCCCCCCCTCCCATATATATATATATATATATATATATATATATATATATATATATATATATATATATATCCGAGTGGGTACAGAACGAAAAAAGAATTTTTTCCGTCCAAAACATTAATTTAAAACAGTGCTCGATATACGATGTATAGAGCTGTGAATATTTATTATAAATTATATTTTAGAAAATGTACATTATTTTTTAATATATGTCCTCGACAATCATATGTTTGTTTCAACGTTGGGTACGATTTTTCGGGAGGTAAAAGCAAAACCCTTTTTTTCCTTTTACCTCCCAAAGAAACGTACCCAACGTTGAAACAAACATATGATTGTCGAGGACATATATTAAAAAATAATGTCCATGTTCTAAAACATAATTTTATAATATATATATATATAGTTTATTTCTCTAGAAAAAGTATTTCGTTTTTTAAACTACCTTTTCGTGCCTGGTTTGCCATTTGATGAAATCCTTCTCATTTTATCCATTTATTTTCTACTAAATTCTAAAGGAAAGATAACTTTTTTCAGTTGATGGTTTTCAGTGAGACGTTTAGAACTGTTTTCTTTCTCCTTTACCCAGTACAGATATATTAACAAATTATCTCTTGTGATGTCGCTATTGAACATCCACGGTAAGAAGCCCTTCATCCTCCCATCTAGACAAATTTTCTTGCCAGCCAGCAGAATGAATGAACCTGGTAAACACAGAGTAGAGTACAGTTTGTTGACAGTCTGAGACAGGTGTTGACAAACTACGAAGCGCGAGTCGTATTCTTCGTCTTTCTACTTTTTCTATGCGATCATGGCCTTCCATGTCTCCCTATTCCTGGTGGCTCTGAGCACACTTTCTCCTGTAATAGCACGCAATCCCCGTGCTGTCATCCACCTGATTAGGTCCTTCAAATATGTTATCCGTTGTTTTCCCTGTCTCTTTTTCCCTCTATCTGGCCTGTTAGTATCAGGTTCTCCAAGTCCTCTTTCCTCATTGCATGTCCCAGGAACCTTAGTTGTCTCTTCTTGATGCTCAATATTAATCTCCTTTTTATTTCCATCCCTCATCATTGCTCACATACTCGGTCCACGATACCACAGCATCCTTCTGTAGAACCGCATTTTAGCTTTTTCTTTCATCTTTGATGATATTGTTCAGCATTCACTGCCATATTGAAGAACTGACATCACATAGCAATCTAGTATTCTCTTTCTTGTTTCTAGCGAAATTGTCCTGTTTCTTAATTTATTCAACTCCTGGAATGCATCCTTGTGATTTTGGATTTCAGGAATATAAATGCATAGAATCTGCTGTGCTGCTCACAAAGTGAGGGATCAGTTTATGTATTGATTGTAATATGGAACTGATCCCCCACTTTATATCCAGTAGGCTTCTGCAGTACCACTTTTCAGTTACTTCAAGTGAAAGTTTCCTGTCTTTTGTTAATACTTTACTCAGCTTCTGGAACGCGTCCTTGGTCATGCCAATTTACCTTCGGATCTCTGTGTCGCACTAAAGGCGAAGTGGCATACCCCCCACCAAATGTTCGTAAATATAAACAAATTATTCTTTTTTTTAAAAATGAGTTATTTTGCTTTCTTTTGAATTTTTCTCTTTAAAATATTAATTAATAATTATTTTTTAATGGGTGACTGTTTTTTTTAATGAGTTACTTCGTTTTTTTTTTCAGATAAATATATTTTCTACATTATGATAAATATATTTTCTACTTTGTAATATTAATTAATGAAATTAATAAAAATACTTGCTTTTTTTCTTAAAACAAGATTATTTTTGTCTGTCAAATGTGTTTCATGTGAAGTTCCTACTTAAAAATACTTATTAATGAAACTTTTTTTCTTTAAAGTTTAAACTGAGTTACATTGCCTTTCAAATAAATACGTTTATTATGACTCTTCTACAGTTCATTAAAATATTAATTAATTAAAATTAATTGCATTTTTTAAAAGAATTTTAAATTGGCTATTTAAAATATTAATTATTTTGGCTAATGCTACCCTACAAAATTGTGAATTTTAGAAAATGGCTCTTGTACTGAAATTTTGTCCATCCCTGGTCAGGGAGATCTCTTTTTTTTTTTGCATTATTATGGCATCTCGGAATCACGGTATCAGCCGCCTTTCCACTTAGGATAGGTTCGTATGAACAGAATATATATTCTATTGTAAAAATCAGTTTGCAGATCAGGTTTCATTGATCTATTTTGTAAAGAGGATTTTTTTTTTTAGAGTCAAATGTGTTTCCTGGCAATTTCTTTTAAAAAGAATTTTTTGCTGGTAGTTTTACTATAAAAAATCTATTTCATAGTGTTTTGATCCCAGTTTGGTGGGGTTAACTGTTTGTCCATAGCTGGGACCGTAACGGGTTCTACCACCCTGAGTCATCTTTCCTTAGCCTTTCCCATGAATATTTTTATGGTAATTGTTTTAATGAACTTTCCTCTTTAATATGTAGACTTTACGTATTGAAGCACAGTACTAGATTAATGACAAAGTCTCAAACCTTTTACTGTTGAAATGGCTAGAGGCAATCGTATGTTCTATGCTAACATTTTTTTTTGTTTATACGCAACGTCAGTCGTTATCATCTGTCAGCTTTCACACGCCGTAACCTTTGCGTCTTAGCGGATTTATTGACTTGAATAAAAGAAAACATTCCGTATAATTTTTATCAAGAGATATACTGAATAGGTTTATGTTCATCCAAGTGTCATACTTACTTTGCTTGACTGATGTAGATAATATAATGATGAGAAAGTGATTTGTCCGAATGATAAGTCGTTTATTTTCTTCCATGATAAATTTCACAGAATTAATTATCTAAAATTACCTTTTTGTTCCTTTTTTATTCTTTATCATTGAATCTAGCATAATATATATTACCATCGAATGTGGTTCTACAGAAGGATGCTGGGGATACCATAGAACGAATAGGCGAGGTTTTGCAGAGGATAGAAACGAAAAGGAATCTAATACTTACATACTGAGATCTGAGGGCGAAATTGCATGGCCAATAGGGATATTCCAGAAGCTGATTAGTGCATTGATAGTCAGTAAAATTTTGCTGGAAGCAAAGAGAGTACTGGATTGCTATGTCATGTCTGTTTTTCAATATGGTAGTGAATCCTGGATAAACTCATCTGTTCTGTCGTGAGTAAGAATAAATAACTCAACAACAGGAATAGGTTAATTGTTGTATTCCGTGAAAATGGTATTTACAAAGGTTATTAGTATCCAATACAAGAATAAATGGTTAATCGTCTCAATCGTCGTAAGACGTAGTATGAGCAATGGGTACTTCCGGGTCGTCACCGGAAGTCTACGACTGACTTGTCGATCGGCTGCTCGGCACACTCTCCTACGTAGATGCCACCATTACTTTATATAGTAGTGGAATAGTCCATTATAGCCGAATAGGCGCGGGCGTCCCAACATCATCAAAGAATTGAAGCAACCGAAATGTGGTTCTACAGAAGGATGTTGCGGATACCATGGACCGAATATGTGATCAATGATGAGGTGTTGGAAATTATGGAAACGAAAAGAAAATTAATATTGAGCATCAGGAAGAGACAGCTGAAGTTCCTGGGACATGCAATGAGGAAGGAGGGCCTGGAGAACCTGATACTAACAGGCCAGATGGAGGGAGAAAGAGACAAGGGAAAGCAACGGATAACATATTTGAAGGACCTAATCAGGTGGATGGCAGAACGAGGATTGTGGTTTCGCAAAAGATGGAAATGAGAAGAAAACTAATCCATGCCATACAAAAACAACAACTGAAAGTCCTGGGACAAGTAAAAAAGAAGGAGGGCTTGAAGAGCCTCATCAGGTCAAATAGAGGGAAAGAGAGACAAGGAGAAAGCAACGAGTAGAATACTTAACTGGTTTGAGCAAGTGTATGTTAGCGCAGGGTTTGGGTGGGGTAACAGGAGAAAGCGTGTTACGAGCCATAAAGGTTGGGACATGTGGAAGGCCATGATCGCTACGTCCCGAAGGCACACGGCACATAGAAGAAAATGTTTTGGTGAGCTATCGGCGGCGAATGATAGATTTTGTATTTTTCGAGACAGGAATAAGATTATGAGATATATTTACGGACAATAGTAAAAGCGATTTTTTTTCTTTTCATTCATGCGTATATCTCACTCAAGAAGAATCTCGCAAAAGCCTTAAAACACCTGCATACACTTTATACACAAAAAAACACTTAACCTGACATAATATATATACTAGCAGTATAGCTCGGCGTTGCTCGAGTGTAATGAAAGCTTCAAAATGAATCCATGGTCCTGGAGTTCAGACTCTTTGGACGTTGGTACGAAAGACTAAAAAGCAATAGTTGTTTCCAGTTAAAGCGAAAACGTAGACTGAAAGAAAAATGAATGGATGTAAGTCAAATTTTGATTTCCTGCTATCGATATCAAATAAAAGTTTTTTCGTCGTAAACTGAATTTTGAAGGCTAAATAAGTCCCCTGAGTAAATGGTATCATGACTGAGACTAAGAACTACAATTATACCTACTTAGAGCCAAACCCAAAGCAAAAACTAAAATAAAAGGGCTGAAAAAAATACAGATATACAGGCAGATAAACACACACACACACACACACACACACACACACACACACACACAAACAAACAAACATTTTGTTTTTTGTATATGTATATATATTATCGATTTTCTGCACTATTGTAAGAACTGCAACCTTAAACTTCTGAATATCGTTTCTTATGTCTTTATCTATGAGTGTCTCAAATTTGATTAAAATCGGACCACTCCTTCTATAACCTGATTTTTTCGATTATCAATTTTCGATATTTTTCGGGAGTACCTCGACACAAAACCTAGCTAAGAACACTCGCAGACACTTATAGTAGAACTGTGTAAATTTTCAAGAAAATCGGTTCAGCCGTTTCGGAGTCACACACACAGAGACAAAGTTCCATTTATAAATATGTTTAGATATATATAATAAGAGTAATATTTACTAATGGACGTATATTCCACAGTTGGATATTTACTTTAAAAAAAATGCTCAATACCAAAGTAGAGCATATATGTTATTATTATTATTATTATTATTATTATTATTATTTATTTATTTATTTATTTTAACGTTTCACCCCAGGCAATGCGGTAACGCCACTGATACACAGGGGGCTACATGAGAGTGAAAGGTTAGATAGGAGGAGAGTAAAGAGAAAGACAAACCAGTTGCAGGGGATGTCAAGGAAAGGGCAAGAGAAGGATGGGAATACAGGTGATGACAGTTACAAAGGTAGAGAGAAAGAAAAATACATCCAGGGTGATGTAGAAAGAACTGGAGTCAAGTGAATAGAAGATCGGTATTGACATTGTATTTAAATACCTGGAGGTTGTAGCCGTCAGGAAAACAAGAATATGGAAGGGAGTTCCACAGGCGGGAAGTGCGAGAAAAGAAGCTATTAGAATTGTCGGCTGCATTTGGTTGATCTAACTGTGAATCGGTGAGACCATTCAAAGACATGAAAGAAAAAAATATCAAAACCAATAGAAACATGAATAATTAACTGATATATTAGGATAATGAAAAAACATACTTAGGTGATTTTTTCATAAGTACAAATAAAATAATAATATTAATTAAAAGTTACCAGTTCGATAACCTCAAATTTTAAATTATCATAAGTACAAATAAAATAATCATAGTAATTTAAACAAATAGCCAGTGCAATAAGCTAAATCTTTTTAAAATTATAAGGGAATTATTTCATAAGTACAAATAAAAAATAAAATAACAATAGTAATTAAAAACATCCAGTTTAATATGCTAAAATTATTTAAGTGCAATATGAGTAAAAATATATAACTAAATTTGAGAGTATTTCCGATATATTTAAGGGTATGAACGTTTTATGATTATATATATATATATATATATATATATATATATATATATATATATATTACGGAAATTGACGAATTTTAACGAAACTTGATTATAAACAACCGACAATTTGAAAATGAATTGTTTGAACATTATTTTTTTTAATCAATACTCGTATTTAAATAGATATTCTGTTTTTTAATTAAACAGTATAATATATTTATATCTACTGGCCTGATTCTTTACGATAAACTTTTATTACGAAAATGTTTGTCATTCGGCAGGATTCGAACCTGCAACCCCTATTTACATAGGGGAAGCTACCATTTGATCTGGTAACAGATTAGACCGCTCGACCTCGAATGACCTCCAGTCTAAACGAGGTTTTAATCAAGCCTATATAAAACAATTTTCGATTCATCGTAACAACCATATCTGCCCTGAAATGTATCGTAATGTCAACAAATGTAAACATGTTACGAAAATTAACGAATTTTAACGAAACTTGGTTATAAACAACCGACAATTTGAAATGAATTGTTTGAACATTATTTTTTTTTATCGATACTCGTACATTTTTTATTGATACTCGTATTTATATTGTTATTTTGTTATTGCATTGGTTTATAAAAGCATTATATCACTGCACAATTTTTTTTAGAACAATATTGTATTTCAGATTATATTTAAAAATATTTAAAAGTGCAATAACAAAATTACAATATATATATATATATATATATATATATATATATGTGTGTGCGTGTGTGTGTGTGTGTGTGTGTGTTAAATAAAAAAGTGGAGAATGTCCCAGTTGAAAAATGACTAAATCTAAAAATACATCAAACACAAAGATAAAAATCTCTTTACAAATTTGCTGTCTCGTCATCAATTTCACATTTAATAATGATTGTTACAAACAAAACAATTTGTGTGTGCATTAATGCTAATGTTTGATTTAAATAGAGATCAGTATTACTAATTGACTATTAATTTCACTTTAAAATAAAATAAAAATTTTCCAAAAATTATTACGAATTAATGTTAGAAACTAGAAATTTTAAATTCTACATTTAACTAAACATCAGGTTTAGATTACAATAGAATTATTCAAATATGAAACGGGGAGGAGAGACAGACAGACAGACAGACAGACAGACACACACACACACACACACACACACATATATATATATACCAATATATAGATACTCACATACGCGCGCACACACACACACACACACACACACACACACACACATATATATATGCGTACATATAAACTTACAAACATATACTTACATTTATATACACAACTTTTTTAAGTATCGTTTTCAGCGACATGTCAATTTATCTGTTTATATTTGTTACTGTTGGTGATCATCCCTTTTTGCACATAAGAATGGACTCGCCTGATGTGTACATATAATCCTGCCTATACAGAGAACGGCAGTAGAAGGAATAGTTGTAAAGGACAGTTGAGTAGTTGTACAGCTGCTTTGTTGGTCAGTAAGTTGGAGCATATTAAGTTGGAGTTGTTTTGGATGTAAATTCATTACCCGGACATACTTCTTCACTACAAAACTGCATATATTGATTCCTACAAACAGTATTCCTAATATTCCTGAATTGACTAACCCGTGTTCCAGTTTGTATCTTTTGTTCAATATAACTTACATCTTCTATCTCTATATCTGTTTTTGTTATTTATTATTTTGTGTGGTTTCTCAACCAGAATCCACAACAGTTACATATATTGTATACATGCAAGTTTGAATTCGGATCATAAAGTGGGCAAGGGAGACGTTTAAATAGGGTCAAGACAAACATAGTCATGTTCCAATGCATAAACATATAAATATACTTAAATATATAAGCACGTAAATTCACATGCAACAACAAAATACGTATCACATATACACAAAGCAGTATTTACAAAATAAAACCAGATGCACGGATCTACATATAGACAAATATATACACAGATAGACAGAAGAACACTTACACAGAAACATACTCACACATATACATGTACAAGCATAAACAATAATATATAAATATATAATACATACACATGCACAAACATACATATATATACACAAAAACATATACACACATACATATACATGCATACATACATACATACATATAAGACAATATATCGATATACATACTAGTACATAAACCTACATGCACATGTACATATATTCATTCATACATAGACAAACGCATTTACCCATGTATTGTTATTTGGCCATATAAAACCGCAAGTAAAAACAAATATAAAAATACATATATGCACACAGTTTAACATAGATAATAATAATTTCAGAGACCATGTGAAATTAATACCTAAGGAATCACAATTATTGAATATAAATTTTACAAACTATGCTAGAATAAAAACCTATTACATATTAACTTTAATATTAAATATTGACTTTAAGGTGTCCTCGACCGAATCCAACGGAGAATCTGTAATGTGATCGATCCCGACTTGGTAGCTAGGATACAGTCACTTTCTCACCGACGCAGTGTGGCTTCCCTGTGTCTCTTTTACAAATACTTTCACTGCTTCTGCTCCGATGAACTTAGCTCACTGGTACCCACTATATACGAATTTCCTCGAGCCACATGATTAGCAACTAGGTCCCACCCTTTTACTGTGAAACCAATAAATTGTAAACACAAATTCTACTCCATCAGCTTTTTTTCTCGCACTTCCCGCCTGTTCGAATTCTCTTCCGCATACTTGCTTTCCTAACAGTTACAATCTTCAAGAATTTAAATGTAAAGTCAATAGTCATCTCCTGTCTCCCTAACTTACATCCTCTCTCTCATGCTTTTCTACATCCACCCCACTCTCATCAGTACTCTCTTCTCTCTCCTACTCTCTTCCTGACACCCCCTGCAACCTCTCACTCATCATAACATTCCTCCTCGTCCACTCCACTCTCATCAGTAATTTCTTCCCTCTCCTACTCACTTCCTGACACCCCCTGCAACCTTTCATTCATCATGACATTCCTCTTATGTAACCCCATGCACAACAGTGGCAGTAAAATGCCTTGCTTGGGGCGACACGATTATAAAAAAAAGACCTATAATCGGTATTAAAGTCAAAATAACTACCAACATTAAACAAGTAGATCTTTTGTTTTTTAACTTAGACCTTAACAATAATTCTTTTCAATCTCTTATGAAGGTTAATTCTAACCCACTATATGTGCATTCTCGTTCAAACCATCTTCCGCCAGTCATTAAGAATATGCTCTCTTGAATTGAATTTAGAATCAGCGCAAACACTTCTAGCAAAATAATTTTCGATAAACATAGTGAATTCTATAATTCTGCACTTAGAAATAGTAGTTATAAGGGCTCTATTATCAAATTAAAAAATTCCATTATTAATTACCATAACAAGAAGTAGATCTAGGATGGTCATCTTGTTTCCTCCACCCAACTTACAATCTGATAATTAAAACTAATTTTGGGAAAGAAATTCTTAAACCTTATCAATAAACACTTCCCCAAAATTATGCCCTTTAGTAAAATATTCAATAATAATACTCTTAAATTAAGCTATTGTTGCACCTTGTTAACTTTGTCTTAATGAGAAGTTAGAAATCATCAGACTTAAAGACAGGATTAATATATTAAACCAAAGAAATGAATTTACTGTTCACTGTAAAGTTAATTCACGATTTACCTTACTATATGGGTAGGAACATTATGAATATATATAAACTTTTTTTTACCGACAGCAATTGTTATTTGGCCATATTTGCTGGGTATTTCATCTTGCATAGACTGCAAAATTAATATTTGCTATTTGTTTAATTTAGCATATATTGTCAAGTTAATTTTTCCCTAGGTATTTAATCTGACAATGTCAAGTTATACAGTCACTAAGTATTTGATCTAACAAAGATTATCATGTTAATTTATTTCATAGATTTTAATATTTAATAAGTTTTTATTCTAGCATAGATTGTCAAATCAATATTCAATAAATATGATTCCTTAGGCATTAATTTCACATGGTCTCTGAAATCGTTATCATTATCTATGTTAAAATGTGTGTATATATGTATTTATTCATGTTTGTTTTTAATTGCGTTTGTATATGAATATATATACTTGGGTGCATGGATTTGTCTATGTATAAATGCATATATGTGGCTTTATGTATTAGCATAGTTATCGATGTATAGTTTTATATGCATGTATGTGTATATATATGTGTGTGTTTATATATATATATATATATATATGTGTGTGTGTGTGTGTGTGTGTGTGTGTGTGTGTGTGTGTGTGTTTTGAGATCTACCCTTGAAGTTCATATTTTTAATTTTAATTTAAAATTTAAGATTTATATTTAAATTTGTATGTCCAAATTTCTTCTGTAAATTTTTCCCAGTCATTATTTATCTAAATTAAAATCTCTTTGGTAAATTTTCAATGTTTTTTTTGTGTGTGTGACCCTATTTCCACGTAGGTATATATATATATTTTTTAATGCAACGGAGCGAGGGAAATTGTTACTAGTGGTATTGTTAATTTTGCAGATTACAATATGAGTGGAGAGAAAAGTAAGTAAAATAGATGATAAAATTGTTTATTGTCGATGTAAACGCAGCTAAGAAATTGTGAGAATAAAATATATATTGCAAAAAGTTAAAGAAAAACCTTGGAAGCTCGCTGGAACGTGAATTGATCAAAACACTTCCGCAGATTTAGGCTACAGATCAAATGGGGTCATCACATCGTCGGCCATTGTGTGATATAAAGCGGAAGCTTTGCCCGCTAGTAAAATCAAAATGTAAACTTTAGCTGGAATATTGTTTCAAGCTTGTCATAAACTTTTATGAGATCAGGTAAGGCCTCAAAATAATTTAAGTCCTCAAAATAATTCCTGGGAACAGATTCTAAAGTCAGAAAAATACATGATGTAATTGAAAGGAAGAAGACAAAAAGACATTACGTCACGTGAGGTGCTGATGTTTCATTCGTTAAGCAATAACTCACCCTTAAATCGTGTGGGTGGAAAATAATCTCTTTGGTCAAAGCTTTGAGTCGCATAGATCCCTCAAGAGCATTGGGGATAACTATAAAATGTCGATACTCAGTGAGAAAAATCAGATTTTGTGAATTTTTCAGAGCTGTCAAGCGACAAAGACCAAACGACCCCTACTACCGCAACTGCCTCTGCAAAGTTTGATAAAAGCCAAAAAGACGTTTTTTTTTATTTGGAGAATTGACAGCTCTGATTATTTTTGAAAATTGAAAGCTCTGATGATTCGTAACGAAACTTCGAAAAGACTTATTTTTATTTGGATCATTTGAAGGCACTGATAATTTTAAAACGAATCCTTCGCTTTCTTTCATAACTCATCCAGGCATTTTCGAACTTATTCATTTGTTTCTTTTTTTTTTTTTTGATGCCGTATTTATTTTTTTTAAACAAGTGTACACAAGTGTCCAGTCTGATTGGATATGGTAGAGAGACGGTTACCGGGTTTTTCAATGTGACTTTCTGAGTTCAAAAGAACACAGCGTGGGCAAAGAGTTCCTCGTTGTAATAGACGTCTTGATGACTAGCTGCGGTGACGAGATTATCACGATTAGCGGCCCGAAAGCTTCGTCATATCTGGTGCCGTTTCGACAGCATCAACCCACTCAGGTTCCGGATCATCATCGCAGCAATTTCCGGACCAGGGGCAGCGAACCAACCCGGGCCGAGTGTCACATATGTATGTATGTATGTATGTATATATATATATTTTTTTTTCTTGTTTATGCATGTACGTGTATATGTGTGAGTATGTTTCTGTGCATCGCTTCTTGTATCTATCTATGTGTTTTTATGCATAGAAGTAGATCTGCACATGTGGTTTTATTTTGTGTTTGCTGATTTGTATTGTTTATGTGCATACGTATTTTTGTTTTTAGCATGTCAATTTGCATGTTTACATATTAAATTACATTTATATGTTTATATATTGGAATTTGGTTGTAAATTATCTGAGCTGGTGAATATTTCGTGAAGAAGTGTAAAATGAAACAGCAAAAAAAAAATGTAAACTGGTTAGCTAAAGAAAAACAGACATCGTTTGGATAAATATTGCCGTCAAAGTTAAGAATTCAGGCAAAATTCTCCATGTCAGCAAAATATTTGTTTTGAAAGCAGCGTTAATTCTTTAGCTAGAATGCTATAACTATTTAGCCTATTAAGGCACGGTATTTGATCTTTTTAGTCAGTGAGGACCTAAAATTTCAAATCCGCCTACCTTAAGTGTTACCAATCAGCAAGGTAGAGAAGCTAAACATTTAAGGAAATGTTATTCAATAATGAGTTAATTTCGTTATTATTATTATTGAATATATGATAAAACCTCCCGGGAAGAGAAAATCTCTCCGATCTGAATTGATCTATTAAATTTTGAAAAGGCTCTCAGCCTCCAGTTTTTAGGCGATTCTTCGAAATCCGGAAGATGGCCTCAGACTTCTTCTTCTATCTGACATGTCTTTTCAGGACGAAGGTGATCATGGCTTCCACGTCTGCTTATCCCTGGTGGCTCTTAGTATGTTTTCTCCTGTTACACCACGCAACCCCCGTTCCGAAATTAATACCTAAGGAATCACAATTATTAAATATAAATTTGAGGAACGATGCCAGAATAAAAACCGATTAAATATTAACTTTAATATTAAATATTGACTTTAAGAGCTATAATAAGACTTAAAGTTAAAATAACTACCAACATTAAACAAGTAGACTTTTTGGTTGTTACCTTAGACCTTAACAGTAATTCTTTTCAACCTTTTAAATGTTAATTCTAATCCACTATATATTCAGCCTAATTCAAATTATCCTCCGTCAGTCATTAAGAATATCTTCTTCTTCTATGTGCCCTGTCCTTTCAGGACGTAGGCGATCATGGTTCTCCACGTCTCCCTATCCCTGGTGGCTCTTAGTATGTTTTCTCCTGTTACACCACGCAACCCACGTTCCGTCATTCACCGGCTTAGGCCCTTCAAATATGTTATCCGCTGCCTTCCTCTGTCTGGTTTTCCTTCTCTTTGGCCTGTCAGTATCAGGTTCTCGAAGCGCTCCTTTCTCATTGCATGTTCCAGGAATTTTAGTTGTCTCTTCCTGATGCTTACTATTAATTTTCTTTTCGTTCCCATTCTTTCCAAAACCTCATTATTGCTCACATGCTCGGTCCATGATATCCGCAGCATTCCTCTGTAGAACCACATTTCTGCTGCTTCAAGTTTTTTACTCATCTTTGATGATATGGTCCCGCGTTCACTGCCGTATTGACGAACTGACATCACATAGCTATCTAGTACTCTTTTATCTTTTTTCTAGTGAAATTTTTCTGTGACTTAGTACTTTACTCAGCTTCTGGAACGCGTCCTTAGCCATGCCAATTCGCTTTTGGATCTCTGTGTCGCACTTTCCATCTCCTGTTAGAACACTTCCTAGGTATTTAAATGTTTGGACTTGCTTGCTTCTAGTATCCCCCACCTGTATTTGGCATTTTGGGTAGCTCTTTTTGCTGATGACCATGCATTCAATATTCTTGACCTAAATTTTGCGTATGTTTATACAGTAAAAGAAACGAATATGCATATATATGTACATCCACAAACAAACACAGATACAACGACAAATTAAAGCAGCCTGTATCAATAGATTTTTACCTACCTATATATGTTGGTTGGTTGGTTGTTTTGCTTTTATGGCAAATCAACCTCGGCGGGTCATTTATTGCCAACTAAACTTTATTTTTTGCTGGTGATACTTTTTTCTTTCAACAATTTATTGTTGTTTTTTATATAGTTTTTGTGTCTAGTAATACATTTTTCTTTTCGAGTATCAAGATTCATTGGGATTTGTTTTTAAGGGCTGGGTCCCAAAGTACTACATTGTTATTTAACCCATAACTGGAGGGAAGAGACGGATTAATACCTTTCCCAAGGATACTAGTGCTTAAGTGAATGCAGGGTATTCAACTGAAATTCGAACTCGGCTCACCGATTTCTCTTTCGGGCCGATATCCACTGCACCACAACGCACACCCGTCACTAAACGCTTACAGCACCTGGTATTCCCAAGCGGTCACACATCTAAGTACTGACTAGGCTCAACGTTGCTTAACTTCGGTGAACGGGCGGAACCGATATATTCAACGTGATATGTCGTAAGCCACCTATATATGTACGCTTATAAATGATATGTACTGTATATCATTCCCAAGGATGACATTTGCTGTAATAGCTTTCGCTGATAAATAATAAGTTAGGTAATTTAATTAACAGAAAGTAATTTTACAGAGTGCTAAAGCATCTATTTTCCTCCATGACAAGTATCGCAGAATTATTTTTTCTTCATTTTTGATTCTATCACTGAATCTAGGAGGAAACATATATCCACATCATAACCAAAGTTCAGATCTTGCAATATTTTGGCGAGAAGTCTGTGGAGCAGGATAAATTTCGTACTATCTCGAGTTATTACGTTGCAGGAGTAGAATCGTGGTGTGTGTTACAGATAAGTTATATTTAATTTATTTTCTTTTAATAAAACTCACTTAGCTGAAAGCATGAAGCCAATTCAAGGTAAAAGGCTACTGAATGTGGTGTGTGAAATTAATGCAAGAAAGCGTAATATAATAATACCTTCCATTAATATGGATCACACTAATCTCCCCGAAAGCAATACACTGCACTTCTTCGATCTCACTCTCTCAGTCGATCCCAAGTGGATCCATTTTTCACATTTATAAATCTACCATTTTCATTTGCGTTTTCCGGTGCTCTAGCTGTTCATCTCGGGGTTCTCAAATAAATCCAATAGAAGATCAGCAATGTTATTGGTCCCAATTTGGCTGCTCTTTCAGCCACTTTCTCACCATCCAAATGTGACTTTCCTCGGTCTTTTCTACAAGTATTGTTACGGCTACCGCTCTGACGAGCTTTGTTTCTTGGTTCTCCGCTCTCATGAGTTTGCTCTGGAAACTAGATTGGCAACTAGGTCCCATATTTTTACCGTCAAAATAGGCAAATATAACCGCCAATTTTACTCTATCAGTTTATTTCCTCGCACTTCCTGCCTGTGGAACTCCCTTTCACATGCTGGATTCTTTGATATCTACAATTTCCAAAAATTTAAATGCAACGTCAAGTGCCATCTTCTATCTCCGTGGCTCCCTCCTTTTTCTTACCCTTTTCACAGCATCAGCTGTACTGTTTCTTTTTCTGTTTTCCCTCTCCTTTTATTGTAACCCCCTGCGCACCAGTGGCAGTACTGACTTGCTTGGGGTGAAACGATTATAAAAAAAACAAACAAACAAAAACAGACACATGTTAACTCCTGAATTAAGGATGTTGAAATTTTAATATTTAGCGAAGACTGTTCCTTAAAGTAGAAGCTCTTAGGGGTAAATGTTATCTGGATGAAACTTTCTATTTTTAATTGGAATAAAATATATATTTTACACATTATTGCTTTCCTGTCAATTAAAAGTTAACATACAACATCAATAACTACCTTCTGGCTTTTGGGATTCGGTTAACACATTGTCCTTTTTTCTGTATTTTCCAGTTTCTGTAAATATTTTGCTTCTTAGTGGTTTTATCAACTTTCTGAGGGCGAAACAACTAAAGAAAATCAGTAAGAAAATTATTGTGGCCAAAAATTAATGAAAGTAAATTTGATAGAGTATCATGTTTATAGAGATTTTTAAAATTTTGGTGAATTTGCAATGTTTACATTATTCGGACTATTGTCCTCATCTCTGTTGCCATTTGTACGACGTTTCGGCCGTTGTACGCTCAGGACTTCGTCAGGTGCTAGAAATTTAGAACCGAACCCTTTATTACAATATAAAGGGTTCATATAACCCACTGATTGTAATAAAGGGTTCGGTTCGAAATTCCTAGCACCTGAAGAACGCCGGAGCGTACAACGGCCGAAACCTCGTATAATGGCAACAAAGACGAGGACAATAGTCCGAATAATGTAAATACTGTAAATACTAACTCATCTCAGAAATATAGACAAATATTTAATATATTTGTTTTCAGAAAGTGTGTTTTGAACATATTTGTGTAAATGAGTTTCTTGATAAATTCTGGCGTTCTCAAGTTTGCCAAAAGCAATTTCAAATGATGCCATTTAAACGTTCAAACTGGATATTATATGCGTATTTTAGTCAGTGAGTCAGTCAATTATGTGGCACACGAGATACACGCTTTGGCGATTATGTCTCAAAAGAGACATAAGTGACTAGGCAGAAGATTTTCGTACAGTCGGTTGCCATTGCTTTCTGTGGTTAGACTGGTTGCCAACTAAGGTAACAGAACCCAACCTGTCCTATATTTAACCCATAGCTGGAGGGAGAAAATATGGATTATATTATTAGTCACTCCCTCACCGGCGTGACGTGGCTTCCCTGTGCCTCTTCTATAAATACTTTCGCAGCTTCTGCTCCAATGAACTTAGATTACTGGTGCCCCCTAGGTATGAATTTGCACGAGATACTAGATTAGCAACTAGGTCCCACCCTTTTACATTGAAACCGATGAAATGTAACCGCAATTTCTACTTCAACAGCTTCTTTTCTCTCACTTCCCGCCTGTGGAATTCCCTTCTGCATTCTTGCTTCCCCGACGGCTACAACCTCCAGGAGTTTAAATGTAAGGTAAATAAACACCTCCTAACACACTAACTCGCACCCATTCTCTCAAACACTCTTCCTATGTATCTCCTTACTCGTCTATCACCCTCCTTCTAACATTTCCTATATCCAATCGCTCTATGTAACCCCCTGCGCTATAGTGGCAGTGGAATGCCTTACTTGGGGTGATATGATTAAAAAAAAAAAGAAAAAATTAATAAGTAGTAATTAGTGGGGAATCAGTTTATTATTTCATATAGAAAACATCTTCCACTTTATTTCCAGTAGAAGCTTAAATTTTGCTTCCAACTATTATATTCAATCAGTCAATTAAGTGTCATACGTGTTACACATTTGGGCGATCATGTCTCGAAAAAGACATGATTGAGTGGGCACAAGATTTTACTGCAGCAGGTTGCCATTACTTTCTGCGGAAGACTGGTTTCCAACAAAGGCTATTGAACCAAATCTGTCCAGTTATTTAACCCATAGCTGGAGAGAGAAGAGACGGATTAATATTTTTTGTGCGTAAGTTAATGCAACAAAATCAACTGTAATTCAAACTCGGCTCTCCGATTTCTCGTATTTTAATATCCAGCATATTTTCTCTAATAAGATTTCTAGAATATTCAGTTCAGTAGACAAAAATAAATAATTATACTTTTAATAAATAAACGGAGCGTCTACTTAAATACGGGTATCTACTAAAAATAACGTCTAATTAATAAAACATGTTAGATTAACAAATGAAACATCCATGCCTTTCTTTAGAAATTAATTTGCTTAAGTTAGGATACGAAACTGGCCGAATATGTCTATTTCAAGGGTCAGAGAAAAAAATCTGTGTTCAAAGGCACTATTCGACTTTGCTTGGTTATCGACGCACTACGTGTTCAAAGCACGTCAGGTATAATGTATCTGTATCTCAATATATGCTTGTATGTGAATACTTGTCTATTTGTCCATATGTGAATGTCTATAGATTTGTATGTCTGTGCGTCCATATCTTTTCTTCGTTTAATATCTGAATAACATATTAATAATCTTTAGGTGCCTCCAAAAGATCACTGAAAAAACAGCGTAGTATGAAGGAAAAAGGCCCCAAACTAAATAAAATAAAGTTTTATCGGCAAAATGTTTATGTTATCTTTAAGAGAATAGACCAAATATTTTTTAATTGTTTTTGGAATTTTTTAAATTATTTCTAACTCGTTCGAAATTTTGGTTGATAATCTTGTTTTTCATTTCGTCAGTGCTAGGCCTGAACTGACGCAAAGTTTATTACGTCAAAACGTAATATTACGCAAGACACTTTTTAGACTGTGAAAGGCACATTAATTTGGAAATTCTTGCAAAAATCAAACAATAGTCGGATTTTAATGAAATTTGCAGGACTTATTTATAATTAACTGAAATCAGTTTTGAAAATATTATTTTTAGAAAATATTAGAAAATATTTTTACCTATGTTATCCTCACCAATTAATTTCCAGAAATGTCTAGAAATTCGTCGTTGGGCACTAATAAACCTAATATAATTAAATTCAAGAGTTATTGGGGAATGCTAATCAAATGTCTTTTTTTCTTCAATATTAGCTAATTTTCTAAATAGTAAATCCGAATTGCAAAAATGCAATAAACTATTCCAATTTTTATTTGTATAAACTTTCAATTGCTTTTCTGAACAATATAAATTAAGCATATCATAGTCTGAAAAGAAAAGAAAAAAAACAATGAATAATGAATTTTTAAAAGAATTATGTTTTTTTAATTTTTTTCTAAAGAATTTAAAAATTTCTTCCTCCATTGACTGGGCTAAGGTATGAAATTAAAGCATGAAGACTACATTTACTAATCGAAAATTGTAAAGATTAATACAAATGATTTAACCCATGGATTTTTAAAATAATTAAAACATTTTAAGTGTGTGCATTTTGATTACCCGTATCTTATTTGTACGGGTGGCTGTAGGTGATATAAATTATTAAAAGGTCACGTGATCTAATGATGAATGGCCAAATAGCTGGACAAATTATAAAACATATTTGGACAATTGATGGTGTAAATCACGATTATGTTGGCTACATCATGAATTTTATAGATCCATTTTATAGGATTTCCTATGTTGATGATGTAGCTAATAGCTATCACTTGGACAAATATGAAGTTGGTGCCAACAATGCGATGCAGGAACTGTACTTGGAAAAACAGCTCAGCAATGAGGAGGATTTGAACAGCCAATTGAACAACCACAAACACAACAATCACAAACGACCTTTTTCAGGGCCACAAAATATTCCTGAATGTTTTTTCTCTTGGAACACAATGTATTGGATAAATGTAAAATGACATAGTAGTGTAACCAAATATATATATATATATATATATATATATATATATATATATATATAATCATAACATCTGCAGTACTATAAAATATAAATAGATATTTTTACCGTACCATAAACTTAATGATAACTTATTAGTAATATGAAAAATACATAATAAAAATATTAATAAATAGCATAATATTTCATAACTTAGCTCGGTTATTTTAATTTCATTCTTTCGTACTAAATTATAAAATTATAATTTCGGAAAATCTTTATATTTTTAATTTTATTTATTCAGAAAGCATATTCAAATGTCAGGCTATAAAGCTAAACTAAAATTCTATAATATATTATATAATTGCTGAAAATACGTTAAATGTTAAGTTTTACTATGTAGTTAAAAACCAAAAGAAAGAAATTAAAATTTGAAAATTGTACGTTTGATTTTGTCACTTTTGTCGTCATACTCAGCGTTCTTGACAGCTTCCGGTTGTCATTATATCATTCATCACATCCGATAACAGTGATATATGAGGACTACCGTATTTAAGAAAAACTTTTATCGTATGTTTCAGGCAGTAAGTAAGTTCTACCTGTTTGAAATCAGATAAAGGTAAGTTTCAATTTACAAAATTGACTTAAATAACGTGGCAGCGAGATATATTTTATTTTTGCAAGATTTTTAATAAAAAAATTTGGATACTGGTTACGTAATGTGTCGATCGATCAAAAATGTCGGTAAATTTAAAGTTTTTTTTTTAAATCAGAAAAACTTTAGATTCCAATCAATATAATTTCAGTTTAAAATAAACTAGTGTATTTTACTTACTAAAATTACTAACTAATCCTTTGGCTTTCAATTAAAGCTAGTTTGAAAGCTTGATGATAACTTATTTATTTTTAAAATTTCAATTTAAATTTAGGTATCGAAAATGTGTGGAGGTAAATTAAATTAAATGCTTCGTTGAACTTAAAATTTAAAAATCGCAATAAAATTAAGTAAAGTGTAGCTAATAGTCGATTAATAATAAACATATTATTCATAATATTTACACCAGGATAACATGCTTCTTTGAGGGAGTAACTACCTCCAGTTTTCAGAGAACAATTAAAAACAGGCCTAATTTTGGTTGTTACCTGTTGGTCTAACTTGAAGACTGGTTTATGGAGAATCCAGATGTATTTGTGGAAATCTCGTGGGTTTATTTCAATTCTTTCAATGATCCCTTCCGACTCTTGCTGACGAAAGATGTCTGTATAGGCTTCATCCAAGTTCCTTTTTTCCAAGGAAAGCATTGTTCTGTCTAGCACTTTAAGAGCGAATTGGAATTTGGAAGGAACAGATTTGATTTTGTTCTTATGCCAGGGCAGATCCACAAAATAAGAATTGTTCCTGAATTCAATAGACTCTTTAAAGCTGTCAATTTTATCCCAAAAATAAGAATTGTCTCTGAATTCAATAAACTCTTTAAAGCTGTCAATTTTATCCCCTGTCGTAGTCACTAATTAGTTCTTCGCCAAGGGGAGCGGCTGCAGAGTCTACGGCAAACATGTTTTCCAAGTTTCTTCCCACATTCGAAGTTTCAAATATATCAGGAATCGGACACGGGTAAGTTGACTTCGGTTCCAATATGGAATTTAATTGTCGCTCTGGACAATAGGCATATTCCGATATTACTGTATGATAATTGGAGCAGAGTTTGTAGCTCCCAGGTACCACAGGGGTGATTTGCTGAGGATATAAAAATGTTGCACATTTCCAAATGGAGCAATCCCCTGAGGCAAGTCCTAGGCACATCCATTCATGCATTTAATAATCCTGGAGGCTGTCATGAACTGAAAAATATCAACTCCAAGGATACCTTGTATTTTTATAGCATCGACTTGGTTTTCATTACTAAATGCCAACTTGTAATTCAATTTGTTTAGGCTGGATTTCACCGTTCCGAAACAACTAAATTCAAAGTGGAGATTAAAATTATCGTCAATCAAGACTGGAATAGGAAGTTGTCTCCCTTTTCCCACATTAACATGTAGTAAACCTGATCAAGTTTATTCACGGTAGTACCCGTATAGATATTCATTTGGTAATTTGTTGGATTAAGAATATCGTCAGGATATCTCAACTCCTTTAATATTTTTGTTGACAAATAGGAACACTGATTGCCAGTATCCAACAGGCAGTTAATAGTCGTTTTTTCTATTACCGTTATTCAGAGAAATTGCCACAATAGGTAGTATTGTGTCGTTCTCATGCCCGTGTGAAAATAGAGACAGGTTGGTTAGATTTACTTGAAATTTTAGTAAAAGTAAGTAATGATTTTGTATTTATATATTTTTGCCTAATTTTAAACGAGTGTTTGTGTTTGTTTTTGTTTTCCTTTTTTTCTTCTAAGAAATCTCTTAGGTTGGTCTTAAGTCTTCTGTTAAATTCCTTGTTCCGTGTATTCTTTAAGCCAAGTCACTTCCGGCTAGCTAGTTGAATTTCCAACCTACCCCACAAACCCATTCCTCTGGCCACTAGATAAAATAACCATTTTTCTTTTTTGTCAACTGGCACTTAATCATGAGCGGTTAGGTTGGGTAGATTTACTTGAAATTTTAGTAAAAGAAAGTAATGATTGTGTATTAATTTATTTTTAAGAAATTTCTTTGATTGGACTTTAACTAAATTAAAACTTAGTTAACTCACCACCTTTAACTTGTTTAATTGGAGTAGATAGATCAGACTATCGCCCGGTTCACGCACCACCCGCGTCTATTGAACAGATGAAGAGGCTTATCCCTTGTTCCCTGTTTAGGATGTGGTTTCCGGCTTTCTCTTTTTCCAATCTTCTGACTTTTTTATCTATTTATTTATTTTTTTCGATTGGAGATAGACTAATCTATCCCCCGGTTCACACTCCACCCACGTCTATTGAACAGGTGAAGAGTCTCATCCCTTGTTCCCTGTTTAGGATGTGGTTTCCGGCTTTCTCATTTCCAATCTTTTCAATCTTTTATTTATTTATATTCTTTCAATTGCAGTAGATAGACTAATTTTTCGCCCGGTTCACACTCCACCCACGTCTATTGGACAGGTGAAGAGGCTTATCTCTTGTTCCCTGTTTAGGATGTGGTTTCCGGCTTTCCCTTTTTCCATCTTTTCTCTCTATATTTATTTATTTACTTTTTTCAATTGGAGTAGATAGATTAATCTATCGCCCTGTTCACACTCCACCCACGTCTATTGAACAGGTGAAGAGTCTCATCCCTTCTTCCTTGTTTAGGATGTGGTTTACGGGTTTCTTTTTTCCAATCTTCTCACTTTTGAACTTATTTTTTTTTTTTTCGGTTGGAGTAGATAGACTAATATATCCGACTGTTCATACTCCACCCACTTTTATTGAACAGGTGAAGAGGCTCATCCCTTGTTCCCTGTTTAGGATGTGGTTTCCGGCTTTCTTTTTTACAATCTTTTCAATATTTATTTATTCATTTTTTTTTCAATTGGAGTAGATAGACTAATCTATCACCCGGCTCACACTCAACCCACGTCTATTGAACAGGTGAAAAGTCTCATCCCTTGTGTCCTGTTTAGGATGTGGTTTCCGGTTTTCTCTTGTCCAATCTTTTCACTCCTGTATTTATTTATGCATTTTTTTTCAATTGGAGTAGATAGACTAATCTATCACCCGGTTCACAAACCACTCACGACTATCGACCAGGTGAAGAGGCTCAGCCCTTGTTCCCTGTTTAGGATGTGGTTTCCGGCTTTCTCTTTTCCAATCTTTTCAATCTTTTATTTATTTATGTATTTTTTTTTCAATTGGATTAGATATACTAATCTATCGCCCGGTTCAAACTCCACCCACTTTTATTGAACAGGTGAAGAGTCTCATCCCTTGTTCCCTGTTTAGAATGTGGTATCCGGCCTTCTCTTTTCCAGTCTTTTCACTATTTATGTAATTTTTTTTCAATTGGAGTAGATAGACTAATCTATCACCCGGTTCACACTCCACCCACGTCTATTGAACAGGTGAAGAGGCTCATCCCTTGTCTCATGTTTAGAATGTGGTTTCTGGTTTTCTCTTGTCCAATCTTTTCACTCTTTTATTTATTATTTTTTTTTTTTTAATTGGAGTAGATAGACTAATCTATTCCCCGGTTTACACTCGACCCACGTCTATTGAACAGGTGAGAAGGCTAAGCCATTTTTCCCTGTTTAGGATGTGGTTTCCGGCTTTCTCTTTTCCGATCTTTTCACTCTTTTATTTATTTTTTTTCAGTTGGTGTAAATAGACTAATCTATCCCCCAGTTTCACACTACAGCCTCGTCTATTGAACAGGTGAAGAGGCTCAACGCTTGTTCCTTGTTTAGGGTGTGGTTTCCGGCTTTCTCTTTTCCAATCTTTTCAATCTTTTATTTATTTACTTATTTTTTTCAATTGCAGCTATAGACTAATCTATCCCCCGATTCACACACCACCCACGTCTATTGAACAAGTGAAGAGTCTCATCTCTTGTTCCCTGTTTAGGATGTTGTTTCCGGCTTTCTCTTTTCCAATCTTTTCACTATTTATTTATTTTTTTCAACTGGAGTAAATAGACTAATCTATCGCCTGGTTCACACTCCACACACGTCTTTTGAAAAGGTGAAGAGGTTCATCCCTTGTTCCCTGTTTCGCATGTGGTTTCCGGTTTTCTCTTGTCCAAGCTTTTCACTCTTTCATATATTTATTTATATATTTTTTTCAATTGGAGTAGATAAACTAATCTATCCCCCGGTTCACACTCCACCCACGTCTATTGAACAGGTGAAGAGGCTCATCCCTTGTTCCCTGTTTAGGATGTGGTTTCCGGCCTTCTCTTTTCCAATCTTTTCACTATTTATTTTTTATTTTTTTTCAATCTTCCCTCACTTTAGCAAGGTATTGTCTCACAGACACAAATTCGGGGTCGTACTGAGGAGAATCAGAAATGATCTACCTGAAAATTTCATTAATGATGAAAGGGACATCTAAAAATTATTTTGTTAGCAGGTCCACAGCAACACCGTAATTTTCATCCTCTAAAGTTAGATGGAAAACCAATTGTAATTGGAGTCAGTACAGTTTTTGAACTGGGAGATGAAATTTTTAAACTGGAACTTGGAAGGATTGATTCCACTGAAGGTTGCACATTGCAGCTTTGGAACGGCTTCAGATTTCTCCGAGGGAGCGAATTCTTCAACAGAATTCTCAATTACGGCAAGACGATCATTAGAGCTCGTCCGAAAATTAATCTACTTCTTCTGTTCTTCAACAAATCCACACTCCTTTAAATCAAGTTCTGCCTTAATGCACAGACCCTTAATTTTATCGTTTAAGGAACGAACTTCCAATTGTAGCTCTTTAATGAAAGCTTCTTCCTTCAGAAAAGTCCTTTTCCTTAGTCCTTCGCGTTGTTCTAACATCTCTAAGTTATTGGTAATTTCGTCTTTCAAAATATTCCGAGAGTCCACCAGTGCCTACACACCTTTTAAGGCTTTGAAATTCTCCATTTTCCAATTTCTTTAAAATAGTTGCAGACGACAATAAAAACAATTTCTGTCTTAATTAGACAAGTGGTAAGGAAATATGATTTTAACAAATAATTTCAAGAAAGTCACAGAAGTGCTCTCCCTTTGAACACGTGTAGTATTTTTCTTCCACGAAGAAAATTAAAATGATTTGATATATACCTTTTTTTTTAAGGTAATAAGTCACACGTGAGAATTTTGTCTTTACTTAAAGACACTGTTTTTTTTTTTACGAAGACAAATGATTTAAATTTTTTGTTTTGGAAACAAGTCACATGCGAGAATTTTGTCTGTATTAAAGACACTGTTTTTTTGTTTTTAAAATTGTTTTTTTTTTACGGGCGTATTATGTTTAAACAATTTTTTATATTTCATAGGGCCCCTTAAATCAACTTTCCTTTTCGTAGATGTGTCTATTCGTTCCCTCGTTGTTTTTGTTTTTCCTTCAAGCAGCCAAACGTATGTTAGTTTTGCAAAATAAGGTGAATTTAGTTGGAATTGCTGAAAAAAAAGGAATACAAAAGACACAAGACAGAGATAAAGAAACAAGTAAAGGCAATAACAGTGAAGAAAAGTCCTTGTAAAACTAGTTGTGTTTGCGGCTTTAGAAGTTCAACTATGAAATGTTCTTTAACGTCCAAATAAATTAGCCGGCTCTTAAAATGTTCAAAGTAGCCTCAAATAAGGAGAGGAAATTTCCTACCTGTTGTTCCTTGCTAGAACATTTGAAAAAAGAGCAAGATAGAATGATTTTTGCATTGAGCCCGCCAAAATTGGATGTCCACTGATTTGTCAGGGAAAATCGTCTTAGCCAATCAAACAGGCCCATTTAGATCATTGAAAATATTAACATGAGAAATCATTTTATTCCGCTTACGCATGCGCGTACTAACTCTCACAAATATCTTTACAACTTGTGCAAGTGACAATGATTTGGTTAATTTTTTGTGACAAATCTGTCTGCTTAGCGATAATCTAATTTCGTCGATTAATCTGGCGTCTCTTCTCCTTGCATTTGAATTGTTCTATTCATTTTAGTTGAGAACAGAAGTTCGTGTGTGAAAGACAATCCTCCGGTTTCTGGCAATTTCAAACATTTAATGCACGATTCCCTTATATTTTTTTTCGTAATTGGGTGACCACAAATTGAGACAATCAATAAACGCATTTTAGTTCCGTACAACAATAACATACATACTTTTTTTTTAATCATTTCACCCCGAGCAAGGCGGAAATGCCACTGATTTGCGGGGGGGGCTACATAACTGTAAAAAGATTAATTAGAAGAGAGTAAGGAGTACAGACCAGTTAGAAAAGAGCAATAGAAATATGAGAATGCAGGTGTGATGACAGTTACATAGGTGGAGGGAAAGAGAAGGATATACGGGGTGGGGAGAGAGCCAGAATCCAGTGGTTAATAGGTGAGTATTGACATTGCATTTAAATTCTTGGAGATTGTAGCCATCAGGAAAGCAAGAATATGGGAGCGAGTTCCACAGGCGGGAAGTGCGAGAGAAGCTGCAGGAGTAGAATTGTCGTCTGCATTTGGCTAACCTAACTGTGAATGGGTGGGACCCAGTTGCCAATCTGGTTGCACGAGTGAACACCTGTTGAGGAGGCACCAGTGACTTAAGTTCGTCCGAGCAGAAGCCATGAAAGTATTTATAGAACAGACAAAGGGAGGCCACATTTCGTCGGTGGGGAAGTGGCTGCAGTCGAGCCGCCAAGTCAGCACCTCTCACATTACAGACTCTCCTTTGGAGCCTGTCGAGAACACTGAGTTGAACGGCAGGGGCGCCTGACCATAAATGACAGCAGTACTCCATGCACGGTTGACTTGTATATATGCAGGATGGATTCAGGCGGAAAAACATCCTGGATCGACATAGTGACCCAACCTTCTTAGCAGTGGATTTAGCTATGGATTCGATATAGTGGTTCCATTTGAGGTCTGAAGAGAGGGAGAATCGCTTGGTCCGTGCTTATGGGAGGCAGGAGAGGTTGTCTGTGATGGTTGACAGACAACAGCTTGGTCTTAGACGCATTGACGTTGACAAGCCACTTCTTGCCCCAATTCATTACAGAGTGTAGATTCCGTTCAAGATCAGTAGCGAGATTATGTCTATCCGCCGCGACAGGTTTCTTACTGGTGCGGGAGTATACTGTGGTGTCATCTGCGTAGATGCCTATGGTAATAAATAAAATTAAGTATTCTTTTATCTCATCACTTCTCGGTCTTTCGCGGTGATTACATTCACTCTTTAGGAACCAATTATTTTTGTAAAATAAATTTAAGCTGACAATAAAGTCTTCAGAATAATCGATATAATCTCGATAGTCGGAACAAGTAAACATTTAATTTTACTTATTAATATTAATTTTTAATCTCTTGATACCGGCCAGTGAGCACAAAGATTCAGAGATTCTGTTTTATTTACGAAAAACATTTTCATATTTTGGTATTAATGTCGCCATAGATTTATATTTTATTCATTTTTCTAATAATTGATCTAAAATTAAGATTATTTTGGATAGTTGTTTTATATCATCTTATTAGCAATAAAATTAAATTATATAATAATTTTCCTTTCCTAAATCTATTTTTCCCCTAATATTATATTGTTATTATTTTTTAATCGTATCATCCCGAGCAAGTCGGTAATGCCACTGATGTGCAGGGGGCTACATAAGAGTAAAAAGATTAAGTAGAAGAGAGTGAAGAGGAAGACACACCAGTTAGAAAGGAGCAAGAGAAGGATGGGAATACAGATGAGATGACAGTTGCATAGGTGGAGAGAAAGGAAAAGATATACGGGGTGGTGAAAGAACTAGAGTCAAGTGGTTAATAGATGAGTATTGACATTGCATTTAAATTCCTGGAGGTTGTAGCCGTCAGGAAAGCAAGAATATGGAAGTGAGTTCCACAGGCGGGAAGTGCGAGAGAAGCAGCTGAAGGAATAGAATTGTGGTCTGCATTTGGTTGATCTCACTGGGAATGGGTGGGACCCAGATGCCAATCTGGTTGCACGAGAAAACACCTGTTGAGGAGGCAACAGTGACTTAAGTTCGTTGGAGCAGAAGCCATGAAAGTATTTATAGAACAGACAAAGGAAGCCACATCTCGTAGTGGCTGTAGTCGAGCCGCCAGTCGGTACCTATCACATTACTGATTCGATATTTTTTTCTTTAAACTCATGTAATGTTTAACCTGTTTTTTTTATATTAATGCCGTCATAGATTTAAATGAAATTTAATTCCAGGTAATTAATCTAAAACTGAAATTTCATAAAATAGTTGTTTCATTTCTTCTTATAAGCCATATGATTTAAATATATATCCCGTTCACAAAATCTATTTTCCTTCTTGGTATAAGTTATTATACCAAGAAGGAAAATCTTAAGTTATTCAACCTTTTTATTTTGGTATTAACATCATTCGTGACTCTTTAACAGTAAACATGTAAGGCCGTATGTTTGTCTGGCCCATTTCTTTCTTATATGTTTTTCTTATTTTTAATTTACTTTATCGTATCTCTTTTCGCTTCTGTCATGAAAGTGGCAACCTTACAAGTTCCGAGAGAAAAGATCTGCCACATTTTTTCCTTTTCCGTTTTCTTTTCTTTTTTTTCTTTCTTTCTTGTTTTTTCCCTAACCTTATTTCCGTTTTTTACACGCACAAACAAATAAATTTATTTTCCAGTCATGTTTTCTTATTGCTGATGAGAAGGGTGTTTAATTCACTAGTTGAAATGTCCATACGATTTTGGAAAATTTGTATTTTTTAAAATGTAATATATATATATATATATATATATATATATATATATATATGAATGACAAAAACGAGATAATTAGGAAATGTAGACATTCAAATAAATTCTAGCTTTGCTGCTTAAATACCAATACAAACGAAAACCAATATATATATATATAATTTGAGTAAATATGAGTATCGATCAAAAATAATGTTCAAACAAATCATTTCATTGAATAAACTATTGCCCGGTTCACACTCCACCCACGTCTATTGAACGGGTGAAGAGGCTCATCCCTTGTTTCCTGTTTAGGATGTGGTTTACGGCTTTTTCTTTTCCAATCTTTTCACTCTTACGTAGCCTCCTGCACATCAGTGGGGTTAACGCCTTGCTCGAGCAGATATGATTATATATATATATATATATATATATATAATCATTCGCAGACAGATCTGTTTCGATGTATTACAGCTCATCAGTCTGTTCATATCTATCTATCTATCAATCTATCTATCTATCTCTATCTATCTAATCTGTTCATATCTATCTATCTATTTTTCTATCTATCTATCTATCTAATCTGTTCATATCTATCTATCTATCTATCTCATCTGTTCATATCTATCTATCTATCTATCTAATCTGTTCATATCTATCTATCTATCTATCTATCTATCTAATCTGTTCATATCTATCTATCTATCTATCTATCTAATCTGTTCATATCTATCTATCTATCTATCTATCTAATCTGTTCATATCTATCTATCTATCTATCTATCTATCTAATCTGTTCATATCTATCTATCTATCTATCTAATCTGTTCATATCTATCTATCTATCTATCTAATCTGTTCATATCTATCTATCTATCTATCTAATCTGTTCATATCTATCTATCTATCTATCTAATCTGTTCATATCTATCTATCTATCTATCTAATCTGTTCATATCTATCTATCTATCTATCTATCTATCTAATCTGTTCATATCTATCTATCTATCTATCTAATCTGTTCATATCTATCTATCGAAGTATGTTCACATCTATCTATCTATCTAAGTATGTTCACATCTATCTATCTATCTAAGTCTGTTCACATCTATCTATCTATCTATCTATCTATCTATCTATCTATCTATCTAAGTCTGTTCACATCTATCTATCTATATATCTATCTAAGTCTGTTCACATCTATCTATCTATCTATCTATCTAAGTCTGTTCACATCTATCTATCTATCTATCTAAGTCTGTTCACATCTATCTATCTATCTATCTATCTAAGTCTGTTCACATCTATCTATCTATCTATCTATCTATCTATCTATGTCTGTTCACATCTATCTATCTATCTATCTATCTATGTCTGTTCACATCTATCTATCTATCTATCTATCTATGTCTGTTCACATCTATCTATCTATCTATGTCTGTTCACATCTATCTATCTATCTATCTATGTCTGTTCACATCTATCTATCTATCTATCTATCTATGTCTGTTCACATCTATCTATCTATCTATCTATCTATCTATGTCTGTTCACATCTATCTATCTATCTATCTATCTATGTCTGTTCACATCTATCTATCTATCTATCTATCTATCTATCTATGTCTGTTCACATCTATCTATCTATCTATCTATCTATCTATGTCTGTTCACATCTATCTATCTATCTAT
>JBBBDQ010000245.1:597500-672500 GCA_037127315.1 Ascarosepion bandense
TGTTACAGATTGTATCTCTGGTACTAACAATAAACCCATTACATATCTTGGTTTTACTACAACCACGCTCTTCCGTAGACTTACCTGCGATTTTTCTGATCCTAGTTCAATTAAACAACATTCCTTAAAAAACATAGTCATGTAGGTAATATTAAATAGATTTTAGTCGATAACACAATAATACTCACTCATACACTCAGTAAAAAGAACCTTCAGATATTGGAGAACATCGACATTAAATCAAAACAACCCACACTTAAAATCACATTCAATCTGGTCACGACACATTACATTGCATTTAGACATACAGTCTCTCACACGGTCTCTCACGCGGAGTGACGCCGTATAACCGCATTACAAATTTATGAACTGCGTCTGCTATTCGGTGATTGTTATCGTTGCATAGCAATGTTTTATGTCAAGACAAGATAAAATCTTGATGGTGAATGTCTTTATGTTAACGTCCCTGTAACCTCTCTGAAGATGGCTCGTGTGAGCCGAAAGCTTAGAACAAGCATAATAAAGAATATATAAATGTTGCATAATTTTTGTCTTTATTTTCACCTGAAATGAAAGCAAAAATACGATGTTTAGAACGGTTCATAGTTAAACATAATAGACATTCATTGTCTGTTGTATCTAACAATATATATATATATATATATATATATATATATATATATATATATATGAAACATTTAAGACAACTCTGTCCTACATTTTACTTATGAACTCAATATTAATAAAAAATCACATTCCTTTCTTTGTAGAAAAGCTATCAGTAAAAACTCGTGTTTACTTAATTCCAAAAGTGATATCCCAACACATAAAATATCTGTTAAAGAGTTATGATTTGCCGAGTAAAATAATCACTTCTTCGGACACGATAAAAAAACTAATTTTCAGGTTAAATGAATCTCTTCTTCGGACAGTTATAAGGACCTAATTATTTCAATATTAAACAAATCAACAATAACTTCCCTAACTACGTCATCGAAGCGCAATTAAAATTAGCCTTAACGAAATTGAGAAAAAAAAAGAAAAGAAAAGATACCTCCCCGAGGTAATCAGATATAAACTCACTATTAACTTAGTTGTCTTAACTCGTCGCAATTTAAAACAATAAAAAACACAATTCGCTGATAGTTATCATGTGCAAAAAATAAAATAATGTTCTCTATGCATCAATAATAAAAAAACAGTATTAAATTTTACATCGGACACACATTTACCAATCACTCTTGCAGATTGGACCAACATATCACAATACAACTATCAATATGAAACCAATATTAGTGGATAATAAGTAATAATACAAGGAACCCTAGAAGCTATAAAAAATATGATACAAAAGAAAAAAAAACATGCACACAGAAAACAGACAAAACGTTGAATAAAATAACATTCACCATACGAAACGGTATCTTAAAGTGCATATTATATATTTACTGTGAGCATATAATAATAATAATAATAATAATAATAATAATAATAATAAGTGCACTTGGAATGTTAAAAATAGGTGCACTTGGAATGATAAAAAATGGAACAAAACAACACATTGAAAGAATCCCTGGAAACCCCAGCTTAAGAGATATACAAAAAATTGTCTTATTAAGTACAGCCCACACACTAAGGAAAACTTTATCTATGTTATGCTGGAGATGATAGGGAAGATAGAAAAACATGAAATGGAGCCATAACAACACGCCACGACCTGCCTTAGGTCTCCCCGCAGACTTGGTAGGTAGTGAGACCAAAGCAGAAATCGAAATATGATGAAAAATGACATAATAATAAAAATAATAATAATCATTAATAGCACTAACCAGTCAACTTAATAAGACAGAATGTGGTTATAAAATAGGCCAAAAGAAAATAAGCCATCTATTTTACATGGATGACTTAAAGTTATATGCTAAGAATGATAATGAGCTGGAAGGTCTTCTGCAAACTGTAAAATGCTTCAGCGAAGACATTGGAATAAAATTTAATTTGAATAAATGTGCTAAAGCTACAGTTTTACGTGGATCAATACAAGAAACATCCTCAATTAGCCTAGACCCTGCTGTAACAATAAAAGAATTGAAACCAGAAGAAGCTTATAAATACCTAGGTGTAAATGAGAGCGAAAACATTCACCATAAAAAAATGAAAGAAATAGTGCGTAAAGAGTACTATAGAAGGCTACGAATGATATTAAAAACTGAATTAAATTCACAGAATAGAGTTATGGCCATTAATAGCCTTGCAATCCCAGTTGTCCAATATAGCTTCAACATCTTAAACTGGACTCTAAACGACATCAGGCGAATGGATGCTAAAACAAGAAAGCTTCTTTCTAAGCATAGGATGCATCACCCAAAGGCTGATGTAGACCGTCTATACATACCCCGTAAAGAAGGTGGAAGGGGTCTTATTCAGCTGGAATTGTCATACAAGACAACAACTATTGGCTTACTAACATACATAGAAACAACAAAGGATTGGATGATACAATTAGTAAGGCAACATGAAGAAAGAAAGAAAAAATATTCAATAATAAAAGAAGGCAGTAAATACAAACAAGAATTACAGTTAGTAGATTCTGTAGAAAAGCAAAACAGTAGCCAAGAACCAACTATTGCGGCAAAAAATATGAAAATGAAAGCCAAAGATAAAGCTCTTGAAAAGATGAAACAGCGCTGGCAAGACAAACCTCTGCATGGCCAATATCCAGTACGTGCCAATAAATCCAATGTTGACAAAGTTAATACTCATCGATGGTTACGTGCATCTGGATTAAAGTCTGAAACTGAAGGATTTATACTTGCAGCACAAGACCAAAGTCTTTTCACGAGAAACTTTCAGGCAAATATTATGCATAATAATATGAATCCAAAATGCAGGTTTTGTGATAAACACCAAGAAACAATAGACCACCTAATCTCAGGCTGTTCTGTGCTTGCCCCAAACGAATATAAAAATCGCCACGATAGAGTTGGGCAATATTTACATTGGGCAATGTGCAAACATTATGGAAAAGCTGTAAACAAACACTGGTATGAACATCATCCAGCACCGGTTACAGAAATAGAAGATGTAACCATTCTATGGGATTACACCATCTACACAGACAGAAAAATTGAAGCAAACAGGCCAGACATTATTGTTAAAAACCAGAAGGAGAAAACTTGTCTATTAATTGATATGGCTTGTCCAGCGGATTGTAACATAGCAATCAAGGAATTTGAAAAACTGTCAAAATATAAAGACCTGGAAATTGAAATAGAAAAAATGTGGAAATTGAAAACAAGAGTTGTGCCAGTGATAGTAGGTGCACTTGGAATGATAAAAAATGGAACAAAACAACACATTGAAAGAATCCCTGGAAACCCCAACTTAAGAGATATACAAAAAATTGTATTATTAAGTACAGCCCACACACTAAGGAAAACGTTATCTATGTAATGCTGGGTATGATAGGGAGGATAGAAAAACATGAAATGGAGTCATAACAACACGCCACTACCTGCCTTAGGTCTCCCCGCAGACTTGGTTGGTAGTGAGACCAATGCAGAAATCTAAATATGATGAAAAATGACATAATAATAATAATAAAACATGGACGTAACAGCCGCTCAGCGAAACAAAACATCACTACATAGAGTATTTAAAAAAGAAAATTGTTGCTACCATACTTGTAATAAAAAAAAACAAAAAAACAAAAACAAACAAAAAACATTGGTATGAACATCACCCAGCACCGGTTACAGAAATAGAAAATGTCACCATTTTATGGGATTACACCATATCGACAGACAGAAAAATTGAAGCAAATAGGCCGGATATTATTGTTAAAAACCAGAAATAAAAATCTTGCCTATTAATTGATATGGCTTGTTCAGCAGATTGTAAAATAGCAACCAAGGAATTCGAAAAAATGTCAAAATATATAAACCTGGAAATTGAAATAGAAAACATGTGGAAATTGAAACCAATCATCGTGCCAGTGATAGTAGGTGCACTTGGAATGATAAAAAATGGAATAAAACAACACATTGAAAGAATCCCTGGAAACCCCAGCTCAAGAGATATACAAAACATTGTCTTATTAAGTACAGCTCACACACTAAGGAGACATTTGTTTTGTAACGCTAGGGATGATAGGGGAGATAGAAAAACATGAAATGGAGCCATAACAACACATCACGACCTGCCTTAGGTCTTCTCGCAGACTTGGTAGGTTATGCAACCGTAGCAGAAATCGAAATATGATGAAAAATGACAAATAATAACACTATAATAATAATAATAATAATAATAATAATAATAATAATAAAATGAAAGAAATAGTGCGTAAAGAGTACTATAGAAGGCTACGAATGATATTAAAAACTGAATTAAATTCACAGAACAGAGTTATGGCCATTAATAGCCTTGCAATCCCAGTTGTCCAATATAGCTTCAACATCTTAAACTGGACTCTAAACGACATCAGACGAATGGATGCTAAAACAAGAAAGCTTCTTTCTAAGCATAAGATGCATCATCCAAAGGCTGATGTAGACCGTCTATACATACCCCGTAAAGAAGGTGGAAGGGGTCTTATTCAGCTGGAATTGTCATACAAGACAACAACTATTGGCTTACTAACATACATAGAAACAACAAATGATTGGATGATACAATTAGTAAGGCAACATGAAGAAAGAAAGAAAAAATATTCAATAATAAAAGAAGGCAGTAAATACAAACAAGATTTACAGTTAGTAGATTCTGTAGAAAAGCAAAACAGAAGCCAAGAACTATTGCGGCAAAAAATATGAAAATGAAAGCCAAAGATAAAGCTCTTGAAAAGATGAAACAGCGCTGGCAAGACAAACCTCTGCATGGCCAATATCCAGTACGTGCCAATAAATCCAATGTTGAGAAAGTTAATACTCATCGATGGTTACGTGCATCTGGATTAAAGTCTGAAACTGAAGGATTTATACTTGCAGCACAAGACCAAAGTCTTTTCACGAGAAACTTTCAGGCAAATATTATACATAATAATATGGATCCAGAATGCAGGTTTTGTGATAAACACCAAGAAACAATAGACCACCTAATCTCAGGCTGTTCTGTGCTTGCCCCAAACGAATATAAAAATCGCCACGATAGAGTTGGGCAATATTTACATTGGACAATGTGCAAACATTATGGAAAAGCTGTAAACAAACACTGGTATGAACATCATCCAGCACCGGTTACAGAAATAGAAGATGTAACCATTCTATGGGATTATACCATCTACACAGACAGAAAAATTGAAGCAAACAGGCCAGACATTATTGTTAAAAACCAGAAGGAGAAAACTTGTCTATTAATTGATATGGCTTGTCCAGCGGATTGTAACATAGCAATCAAGGAATTTGAAAAACTGTCAAAATATAAAGACCTGGAAATTGAAATAGAAAAAATGTGGAAATTGAAAACAAGAGTTGTGCCAGTGATAGTAGGTGCACTTGGAATGATAAAAAATGGAACAAAACAACACATTGAAAGAATCCCTGGAAACCCCAGCTTAAGAGACATAAAAAAAATTGTCTTATTAAGTACAGGCCACACACTAAGGAAAACTTTATCTATGTAATGCTGGAGATGATAGGGAAGATAGAAAAACATGAAATGGAGCCATAACAACACGCCACTACCTGCCTTAGGTCTCCCCGCAGACTTGGTAGGTAGTGAGAGCAAAGCAGAAATCGAAATATGATGAAAAATGACATAATAATAATAATATGTGTGAAAAGACACAAAAGAAATAAAAGACTTTATCCAGTAATAATGGAGGCCGAACAGTTCCAAAGGGCATTTCAAGTGTGTGAAGAAGTGCAAATAAACCATAATGCGCCTATTGCATCGGCAAAGAACCCAAGAAAATAGCAAAAGCGAACTCAATGTGCCAAATGCAAAAAACAATGGCAAGATAGTGCCTCTTCATGGTCACTACTTCCGCCCGTAGTAAACAAACTGATGTAAACAACCACATACCCATCAGTGGTTACTTAGTGCAAGCTTAAAAGCTGAGATGAAAGGTTTCATTCTTGATACATTGGACCAATAAAGAGTTATAAAGGACTGAACAGGCGGAACTAAGGAAAGTAATGAGAATATTTACCATGGAAATAAAAATAGATGCTATTGGCAAATAATAAAATGCGGTCAAACCACTATGAAAGTATAAAAATCCAACTTTATAGTAAACATTTCCAGCAATAGATTTTAATGGTAAAAAATACTAATTTAATGTCGAAATTTAATTTTCTTGAATGATTATTCAAGAAAATTAAATTTCGACATTAAATCCCCCATAATGATTTAATATGCCGCTGAACTAACAAAACCAAAGCTTGCGCAATTTTAAATATTAATAGCTTTTTTAAAACTATATAAGGTAGAATTAATTTGTATAAAGGATAAAAAAATAACTAAAGAAAAATACGTTTCACGTTTGATATACACTAGCGCCCATAATTATTAGGCCACCCAAGTTTTTTTTAAAAGAAATGATGTATTTAATACTATTTTTAGTATTTATTGCCAAATAAAATAGAATGGTTCTTTCATTATTATAAGTTTGCAAAATTTGACAATACAAGGAAGCAAAAATGAACTCGTCCGAATCATCCTAAATTTTCTTCTTTCTTTCATTGATGAAACTGCAATATAGGTAATTATTAAATATTTATAAATACATTTGATGCACATGTTATTATGCAGTATTAACAAAAGAACCATTCTATTTTCATTTACAACTAGCAGTATAGCCCGGCGTTGCTCGGGTGTAATGAAAGCTTTAAAATTAATCCATGGTCCTGGAGCTCAGACTAAGCCTAAATAATATTTGTGTGAAGTTTGGTGAGCATCGGATTGTGTATTTGTATAAAGGACATACTGACAGATAAACAGACACACACACAAACATCTTGCCTTTTATATATATATATATATATATATAATTGATTTTCTGCACTATTGTGAGAACTGCAATCTTGAAACTTCTGAATATCGTTTCTTATGTCTTTGTCTATGAGTGTATCAAATTTGATTAAAATCGGACCACTTCTTCTATAACCCGATTTTTTCGATTATCGATTTTCGATATTTATCGGGGGTACCTCGACACAAAACCTAGCTAAGAACATTCGCAGACGCTTATATTACAACTGTGTAAATTTTCAAGAAAATCGGTTCAGCCGTTTCGGAGTCTATAGGTAACGGATACACACACACAGACACACACACAGACAAAGTTTCATTTATAAATAAGTTTAGATAGATTGTTCACTTGGCAATAAATACTAAAAAATAGTATGAAATACATATTTTTTTTAAAACCCTGGTGTGGCGTAATAATTATGGCCGGTAGTGTACATTCTTTACATACCCTTAGTCAGCAACCAGTTTCTTGAAGTCTTTTTTATCCATTTGTGTAAGGAATTCCTGTTTGATGCTTCTTTATTGTAATCAGTTATAATTCATTTTTGGACAGCAGCAACAGATTTTGTCTGAGCCAACCAAAAGAATGATAATCACTTTCTCTTCGACTGAAACTTTTGGTCAACAGCAATTCTGGAAAAAGAGAAAAATTCATTTTGAATTTGCAAGAAAATAATAAGAAATAATTAGTAAAAAGAAAAAGAAATAATTTAACGAATAAGCAAAAACGTAGTCATATTAAATTTATAGATTATTAGTTCTAAATATGTAGCTATTAAATACAAATATTTCAAATTTCACGTGGAATTCATAGACACTCCTGTAATCTACCAAGAAAATACCTCCGAAACTCACATTTCTTTTACAGAAAGAAAGAAAATAGACAACATGGTGAAACTTTATAAATTGTTTACAGAATAGGATAAAAATAATAAAATTATATCACTTGAAAAAGTACACTATTCGCGAATAGTTTACGTTTCTTAAAGACAAATTCCCTTTACTGACCGGTTGTAGAGAGGCACTTGCTTGTTAATGTTAATCTTTGAAAAACAATGGTTTAAAAGCACCAGTCAGCTACCTCTGTTACTACTTATATTTTCTACATCCAACCAAATGTCGATATTTTAGTATAAACACATTGCAAAAGCGTTAGGCTAGAAAATATTTTTAGATAATGAAAATTCTTGGTAAATAATAGTGATATACTGACACATGTCTTGCTATTTAACCAATAACTAGAAGGAAAAGAGGTGGATTTGTAACTTATCCACAATTATTTACGCGTATAACAAACACAAATGGGATTGGAACTCAGCTATCGAATGAATAATAAAAATCAACAAAATTAGAAATTCCGTGTTTGTATGTCTGATTAAGTGACGCCTTAAATTGCTTAGGTATTCTAACCAATTTAACATTTTGGGTGAATGAACTGAAACGATTCTAAATATTTTATTTTCTCACATACTTTTCTTTGCATAAAGTAGTGTCTTCTATTTTAAAGACCTTCAAGTAAATATTAAAAGAAGAAAAACATATATCGGCAATGTTATCTCGCCTGCCAAAACTCATTAAAAGAGAATAATTTCTGATGGAATGGTTTCCGTTTCAAAAAGTGGAATTACGCCAACGTAAAAATGGTAGACCTAAATTTCTGTTGAGTTTCAATCTTCATAAGAGAATAAAATAAAAATAAGAAGAAAAAAATTGATCTTTGAAGCAGTAACAAAAATGGCTGAAAATTACTCGAAAAAGGAACATATTTTTGAGACTAAAACAGACTATAAATGCTAAGAATCATTTTTTTCTATTTGAAAAATATATATTCTTTGGCAGGAAAATGAAATAATAGTTGGTTTACATTTCGGAGCCTGGTCTTAAAAAGAGATTAGGACCATATCATACAAACATATTTACCAATATTATGAAAAAAATAGAAGATAAATATTTCGAAGTAAATTTTATTAAAGTAGAGGTAGAAAAGTGGAATAACTAGCAGTTTCTTCAGACATTAGTATCATAAGTAGGATTTAGTAGACATGTACAGTACTGTGCAAAAGTATTAGGACAAGAACTATTTTATCTTTTATGAGGCATATTGACAGAAAATAAAAAATAATTAAAGTAATTTTATTTGATTTACACAACAAATGCTTTAACAAGAAAAATGCTTGTTGCAAAATAAATTTAGTATGTAGTATAATAGCCTTTTGTTTTGATCACAACCTTCATTCTGTCAGGCATTGAGATCACAAGCTTCTTCAATGTATCTAATAGTATCTCCTGCCAAGCAGCTTGTATTTGTTCCAAAAGTGTGTCTTGCGAAGTAACATTAGATTTATCGATTTTTTTATCCAAAATATCTCACAAATGTTCAATAGGATTGAGATCAGTGCTTTGTGGGGGGGGCAATAAAAATTCCGAAGGCTTCCTCCCTCTTCCTTTTTAGTTAAATAATTCTTACAAAGGTATGTTTAAGGTAAGGTCATTATCTTGTTGATAAATAAATCCTTGTCCTATTAAACGTATCTCAGATGGGACGCCATGGTAGATACATTTTTTTATCCATCTTTCCATCAATTTTCTTCAGGTCTCCAACTCCCTGGCCACTAAAACATCCCTAAATGAGCTTAAGTTACTGATGCCTCCTCAACAGGTGTTTACCCGTGCAACCAGACTGGCAACTGGGTCCCACCCATTCACAGTCAGGTTAGCCAAATGCAGACGACAATTCTACTCCTGCAGCTTCCTCTCTCGCACTTCCCGCCTGTGGAACTCACTCCCGTATTCTTGCTTTCCTGACGGCTACAACCTCCAGAAATTTAAATGCAAAGTTAATACTCATCTACTAACCACTGGCCTCTAGCTCTCTCCCCTCCCCTGTATAACCTTCCCTTTCTCTCCACCTATGTATCTGTCATCGCACCTTCTTTCTCAGCTTTCTATTGTTCCTTTCTAACTAGCTTGTACTCCTTCACTCTTTTCTAATTAATCTTTTTACATTTATGTAACCTCCTGCACATCAGTGGCGTTTCCGCCTTGCTCGGGGTGAAATAATTAAAAAAAAAAAGAATATTTCTACCTCCATGATTCATTGTTGGCACAACGCATTTTACAAGTACCTTTCATTTGGTCTCCGCCTAACGTACCATCTCCTTTTAGAGCCAAAAAGTTCAAATGTTGACTCGTCTGTCCAGTTTAAATATAACTTCTTTTTAATATATTTCTTTTACGCCTAGTTTTAAATAATCAATATTTATTAGCAATGTACTTGGCTTTTCACCCTGTGTTGGACAGGGGTGATTTTGAACTGCATTTTGATACCTCATAAAAGATAAAATAGTTCTTGTCCTAAAACTTTTGCACAGTACTGTATATCAAGATTTCAAATCATTTTGTTGGTTCGTCTCGCGTTACTCAGAATACAGACAGAGTTTAAAAAATCATCAAATCGTATTGGAGTAAAGCAAAAAAAAAACAAAAACAAAAAAACGTCAAGACACACTTTCTGAGGATTAATTCTCATGTAATTCAGAAAATAGTGAACGATAAGGAATCGAATTTGATTATGGAAATGTCGTAAAATTAAAAATTTAGCAAACGCGTCAAGATATTAATTCCTTCCGTTGATTCCATTGAGAACGAATCATCTATTAATAATAGACGACCGGATTATTTGAAAAAATCGCAATAATGTAACAGCGATTAACTACGCATAGCTTTGATGTAGCGTACAAGGACGAAAGCATTGAGCACCCAGTGAGGTTCGAACAAACGACTGTTGTGATTGATCAAGCGAGATAACTTTGTTAATAATCACCCTACGTTTAAGTGCTTCAACTAGTTTACTAATACGTGGCACAAGGTTTAAAGTATAGCGCATCCTGTTGAGAACGAACTCACTACTTAGTTGTAGATGACCTTACGAAACAAGATTATCAATCATTACACCAGGTCTAAGTGCTCCAAGAAATTTACTATGCATAGCTTAGGTATGACACATGGACATTACACCGTCTAATTGCTAGGATGTGCGTTGTGGATATCGACTCGGAACGACAAATCGGGGTGCCGAGTTCGAATTCCAATTGAATTCTTTGCATTCATATACGCGCAAATATTCTTGAGAAAGGCATTAATCCGTTTCTTTCCTCCGGTCATGGGTTAAATAACAGGACAGATTGGGTTCTATAGCCTTGGTTATAGGATCGAGCGGGACAAATTTGCTAACTATTACGCCACGTCTATGTGCTCCAACTATTTTACTAAGATGTGACATAAGGCCGAAGGTATAGAGCATCCGGTGGGGGTGATGAGTGACTACTCAGACGTAATTGCTCTAGAGAGACAAGTTTCTTACCAGTGCAGAACATCTAAATGCTGCAACCAATGTAGGAGAGGGAAAAATGAATTTAAAACCACCGCTGAAGTGTGTGGGTTTCATCGTCCTCTACAGCTCTAAATACGCTTATATTGCGTTTAAATTTAATTGATTTCACAGTCAAAGGGTGGGAGGTAGTTGCTAATCTTATGGCTCGAGTAAATTCTTGGAAAATATATTATTTTTGTTTTCAAAAATAATATATTTTTAAAGGGTGTCAGAAAGTGGGTAAGAGAAGGATGAGAATATGGATGAAAATCGAGTGAACGGAGAAAGGAGCACAAAAGAGAGGATGCAGGTTAGTGAGATAGGAGATAACTATTGACTTTACATTTAAATTCTTGCAGATTATAACTGTTGGGAAAGCAAGTAAATGGAAGGGAATTCCACAGGCAGGAAGTGCGATAAAAGAAGCTAATGGAATGGAATTTGCGTTTACATTTTATTGGTTCAACAGTAAAAAGATGGGACCTAGTTGCTAATCTTGAGGCTCGAGTAAATTTATATATAGGGAGTACCAGTGAGCTAAGTTCATCGAAGCAGACTTAATAGATTTATTGCCTTACCTGGAGAGAAATTAAAAAAAAAAAAGAATAATACAGGTGAATCAAGTTCAAAACATCGTCGAGTGCCGACTACCACTGTTCTCTGGAACTACGCTATTGAGCGATAGAAACATAACGAGAGATGATTTACGCATATCAAACAATTCTTAACGGATGTTCATTTCTGCCTTTGATCAATAATGAATTTAATTCTGGGATTGTTTGGAGGTCATTCGGTTTGCTAGAAACGTAAAGCAGCACATGTGTGTTGTAATGCATTGGATATCGGCTCAGGACGAAAAACCGGCGAGCCGAGTTCGAATTACAGTTGAATTCGTTACGCACAAATATTCTTGGGAAAGGTATTAATCCATTTTTTTTCCTTCAGCTAGGGGTTAAATAAAAGGAGAGATTGGGTTCTATAGTCTTGGTTGGCAACCAGTCTAACGCAGAATGTAATAGCATCCTACTGCGGGAAAATTTGTCAGTTATTCGTATCTCTTTTAAGACATGATCACCCAAGTGTGTATCACGTATGGCAATTAACTGTCTGGCTGAACAATAATGTATTTAATTCTGGCATTGGTTAGCGGCTATTCTGTCTGTTACTATGAGAAACCTTAACTCATTGCCCAATCACAAACTGATATTCACGCTTTAATGTGCAAACTGAATTTTGATGCAAAGGCCAGGGAAATAAACGAGTTTATTATATAGTGAATGGAAATACTCAACAAAATGCATTATCTGTAACATAAACGGCAACCTTCCCTAATGTTTATATAATTACGAGTTAATTTTAGTACCTGAGGATTTCTATGGACAATATTTTAGCTTTGAATGTCTCAGAAGCCAGGAATTTAACGATTTTTGCCGCATTATTATTCTTGGTCAGTTAAAGTTTTTTTCTCACTGGAATTGATTGACAGACAGGAAGTGGAATAATTTAAATTTATCAGTCTAATGAAAAAATTATTCAATCAGACTCAAACGCAATTAAGGAGGAAAAGAATTCAAGTCAAAGGTTCGAAAGCTGTTGTATCAAAACATTAATCGATAACAGGAAACACATTCTATTTCAAGGAACATGATTCGTAGTTGAAGGCCAGGGTTCAATCCCGGGAAGTTTGGTGCTATTTGTGAAAACTTATAATCATTTTTTGTTAATCGATTCACTCCAAGCGAGACGGTAAGATGGCTACGTAAGATTAAAAAAAAATAGATAGAAGAGAGTAAAGAGAAAGACGGATCAGTTAAAGTGGGTGTCGAGAAAGGGCAAGAGAAGGATGGGAATACAGGTGTGAAGACAGTTGCGAAGGTAGAGAGAAAGGAAAAGATGTACAGGGTGATGTAGAAAGAACTGGAGTCTAGTGGATAAGAGATGGCAATTGACATTGCATTTAGAATATGGAGAGTTCCACAAGCCTGAAATGCGAGAAAAGAAGCTGATGGAGTTGAATTGTCGGCTGCATTTGGTTGATCTAACTGTGAATGGGTGAGACCCTGTTGCTAGTCTGGTTGCACGAGTAATCTATTGTGGTAGGGGCGCCAGTGACTTAAGTTCGTCGGAGCCGAAGCCATGAAAATATTTATAGAACAGACAGAGGGAAGTCACATCCCGACGGTGAGAAGGTGGCTGGAGTCGGTACCTATCCCATTACAGATTGTCCTTTGGAGCCTGTCGAGAACACTGAGATGAACAGTGGGGGCACCTGACTATATATGACAGCAGTATTCTATGCACGGACGGATGGTTGAATGTCTCTGTTCGTAGTCGGTTGTCATGATTGTTTCAGTTAATGGCCAGTTCTCATGAAGATCAGTGTTAATGGCTAATTCACTGCATCCCATGAGTTCAATGCAAAGGTTCCTCAAACGTTTCTCTCCGGTCCTAGTTTTTTTCCTGCTTAATATTAACGATCGGACTAAGAAAGTCTTCATGTAACTAGAAAATATATAAGCACAAAATGTCAAGGTATATGGGTGCACCCCCAGAAACATAGATAACCAGAACCAGTGAGCTGACCTATTTTACGATCTCAATTATATAGTGGAAGAAACAGGATTCTAACGTTCAGTAATTCCAAAACCGAGCGAAGGGCACTCGTCATTACAAAGCACGCATTAATTTTTCCGGTCATGATGTACAGTTGTAGTCACAATGAAGCTTTTAGCATGGATCATCTCAATCCAGGCATCCAATGGTGTTCGTAAAATTAATATGTAATAAATAAATGTGCGTTGTGGTCCAGTGGATATCGGCTCGGAACGAGAAATCGGGCAGCCGAGTTCGAATTCCAGTTGAATTCATCGCATTCACTTACGCGTAAATACCCTTGGGAAAGGTATTAGTCCGTCTCTTCCTTCCAGTTATGGGTTAAATAACAGGACAGATTGGGTTCTAAAGCCTTGGCTAGCAACCAGTCTACCGCAGAAAGCAATAGCAAACTACTGCGGGATAATCTTCTGCCCAGTCAGTCATGTCTCTTTCGAGACATGATCACCCAAGCGTGTTTCACGTATGGCACTTAACTGACTGACTGATTATAATAGGTGGAAACATGATTAAGGCTTCTAATGGACATAAATTGGGGGATCAGTTTTATATTGTTATGAAGTAATAAACTGATCCTCTACTAATTACTACTTGATAATATACTACATCTCTTCACCCTCTAGCTATAAGTCAAATAACAGGACAGATTGGGTTCTATAGCCTTGGCTTGGCCAACCAGTCTACCGAAGAAAGCAATGGCAACCTACTGCGGGATAATCTTCTGCCCAGTCAGTCATATCTCTTTCGAGACATGATTGCCCAAGCGTGTTTCACGTATGGCACTTAACTGACTGACTGAATAAATACATTGCTAAAGATGCTAGAAAAATGGTCATTTTCTGTAGGGAAAACAAGTTGTACAAGAATAACACTTGATATATACCCAATCGTATACAGAGAAATGTGGAAAATTCTAATATATTTTCGGGTCCAGCAAACCTTCCCTGTGTAAAGAGCGTGAATTGTTGGGGCTCGCTATTCTTAGCCTCTAGCTCTTTGTAATCATAGTTTTTTTCCTCATTTTTCATTACACACTTCTGTATTTTAATTCGAGTTTAAATCTCCCGTAGAGGTCTGAGGAGCGGGACCGAAACCGATTGCTTCGTTTTTTTTTACTATTTTATAATGTTTAACATTAAGCTACATATTTCCATCTCTTTAATAAAATTCTGATAAATGTTTTTTTTTTTTTGTTTTTTGTTTTTTGCTGTTCCTACCTGTGTAAATCTTTTTCAATTCGTTGCTTCGATATTACATACAGTCTTAAAAATTTAAAGGCAATGTCAGGCGTCATTTTCTATCTTTCTGAAACCTGTTGTTTTTATTGTCTTTTCTACCCGCGAAATTCTTCTCGTCATCTTTCACTCCTAGGAACCGCCTGATTTTTAGTGACATCGTCTCCTTGTTTGGGTTCAAATGATTGACAAAATATGTAACGTACAATAAATTCAAGATCGAGCTGAGAGTATTCGTCATCTCTCATCTCTCTGTCTCTGAAAACTCATTCTCTTTCACCCCCAGTAATCTCCTGGTGTTAGTGGCATTTTCGCTTTGGTTAGGTTGAAAGTGTTTTTTTTTATAATCATATCTCCCCAAGTAAGGCATTTTACTGCCAGTTTTTTTTTTACAGAGGGTTACATAGGAGGAAAGTTATGAGAAAGAGTGACAGGTTATAGGAGGTGTCAGGAAGTGGGCAAGAGAAGGATGAGAATACTGATGAGAGTGGAAGTGGACGGAGAAAGAAGCATGAGAGAAGGACGATTGTGGCTATAAAGTGAGGGATCAGTTTATATATTGATAGTAATGTAGAATTGATCCCCGCTTTATATCCAAATAATAGTATAGAATTTTTTTTTTATAATCATATCGCCCCAAGTAATGCATTTTACTGCCACTGTTTTGCAGGGGGTTACATAGAAGGAAAGTTATGAGAAGGAGTGACAGGTTATAGGAGATGTCAAGAAGTGGGTAAGACAAGAATGAGAATACTGATAAGAGTGGAGTGAACGGAAAAAGGAGCATATGAGAGAGAGAGAGAGAGAGAGAGAATAGAGAGAGAGAGGGGATGCAGATTGGTGACTTGATTTTATATTTAAATTCTTGGAAATTTAGCTGTCGGAGAAGCAAGTAAATGGAAGGGAATTTCACAGGCGGGAAAAAGCTGCTGGAGTGGTATTTTCACAGTGCGAGAAAAGAAGCTGTTGGAGTAGAATTTGCGTTTACATTTTATTGGTTTCACAGTAAAAGGGTAGGACCTAGTCGCTATAGTGAGCTAAGTTCATCGGAGCAGAAGCCGTGAAAGTATTTGTAGAAGAGACACAGGGAAGCCACTCTGCGCTGGTGAGAAAGTGACTGTATCTGAGCTTCCAAATTGGGATAGATCACATTACAGATTTTCCGTTAGATTTTGTCAAGGACACATAGATGGATAGCAGGAGCACCCAATCAGATATGGCAGCAGTATTCAATGCACAGGCGGATGGTAGATTTATATATGTGCAGGATTGTTTCAGACGGGAAAAAATATCCTGGCCCTACAGAGAGAACCGACTTTCTTAGCAGCAGATTTAGCTATGAATTTTACATACATTACTTGAGGTCTTTTGTGTTTAAATTAAAAGTATGAAAGCCTTTGTTCTCCCAGCTTTGGATTAATAGAAGAGTAGACCAGGCTCTTTTGGTTTGTTTTGCAACATGTCTAGATAGACAACTGTGGGTTCACGACTGGTTAGGTGCTGAACCAGTAGATCCATCTAGTATTATTTTTTAATAACTATTTTCATCGTAGTTGTTCTAATGAGCTCTCTTTCTTTGTACCTCGGTTGCATAGATTTAAGCGTGCTACTAGATTGGCAACTGTAAAGTCTATTCTAACAGATTCTTTTCTCTCTCAGTTCTCATCTGCGGAACTCCCTTCCGATTATTTGCTTCCCTATCATCTACAGTCTTAAAATTTTAAACGCAACGTCAATCGTCATTCTCTCTCTCTTGCCGGAAATGTCTTCTCACTCTCAGTAGCCACCTGAGTCTTAGTAGTGTGGTTGCTTTCCTTGGGTTCAAATGATTTACAAAATATACTCAATATTTTCATGTGCTATTTGTGCTTGAATTTCAAAGAAGTGCTAATATAAAATGATTCTCTCGGCCAATCTCCTTGCCTTTGTTGTCTTTCTCAATTAGGGCCGCTTTGTTCTATGACCTTTCTATCTGAATTTCAATGACCAGATGTTTTTGATATTATATTATCATTATTTCAACCTGTTTCCATATCTGTGCGTGTTTCCTGTCAATGTTTCATCCGCTGTTATCTTTTACATCAGTCTGTTTAGATTTAGATGACCAATTATTGTTGCCATTTTATCCTGAACGTACTTGGTGTTGTTCAACTTTGATTTCACAAATATCAAAATTCTGTCAGAGTTGCAATTTATAACACGTCTCTTCACTGTGCTAGGGATGTGGCCAACGACGACAACAGGTTTACCTTGTACACGTCGCAGAACGATCACGAATTTGATATGTCATACTGTTTGCTTAGGTGTTAAATAAGGGGATATTGACAAGGCTTAGCTTAATTTGTTTGAAGAAAAAGCAGGCATTGTGAGGTAGTTTATAATGCGCTAATCCATGAAAAAAGTAAACTATAACCCTGTTCGTGCAAATAAGTCTGAGACGGACAGATAGATAGACAGATAAAAAGATAGATAAAAATAAGGATACGTATATATATATATATATATATATAATAACTAAATAGACTCTGTAAGTGTGTAGGTTGTAAATTTATACTAAAATAAACCTTAAAATAAAAACACTAACAAACAGAACCTAATTCTGTTACAATCCGGTGCACTAAGGCGTCGGATAAATGGGTAGAAAAAAAAGAAACCCGCGGAACAAGAACAAAACATTCAATACTCCGCAGCAAAGAAAAAAACCCCAAACGGAACCAACCACAAGAAAAAGTGCTCGATACAAAGTACAAAAGAAAATATACAAAAGTAGAGCAAGGACACACACATGTTGTGTGTGTATATATATATATATATATATATATATATATATGAGTATATATACTCAACCACATACTTCATGACCACACAAAATTTAAACATATCACTCTCTTATACCGTAGCCAGATGCACTCCAACTACTAACTAGATGAAAACATCCTAAAAAAAATCTCATAAATACTAATATTTCTCCGACAGACTCTAACAAAAGAATTAAGTTTATTATATATTACACTAAATCCACTACATCTAATTCATTCGTCCGCAACGACTCTTCCCCCACCGTTAGTGATTTGCAAAAAACCAATGTAGTATATAAAATCATATGTCCATTTAGAGAATGTATCTCTAACAACCTCAATAATATCTACATTGGCCACACTACAAATTCGTTCTCACGGCGTCTGACGTTGCACTTGAACGGATCCTACACAAAATTAATAGACAGAACTTGTCTATATTATTCAATGAAACCTGCATTAATATATATATATATATATATATATATATATATATATATATATCAGCATGCAGTGTGGGTATAGAAGAATCCAAAGCAGTATCCTGTACATACAGTGGTAGCATAACTCTCTAAGAGAGCTCTAAATATATATGTATATAAATACATATAGAGCATACATAAGAAAAATTAAGGCAGACACGTTATTTCATGGTAAATCGGAAGTGTAGGCCTATTTCAGTCGAAGCATCACAAGCCTCCGTCTTTATTTTACAAAGGATTCGTGTAAAAGGATTTATTTTACAAAGGATTTTACACGAATCATTTGTAAAATAAAAAGGAAAGCTGATGATGGTTCGTCTGAAATAGGCCATAATTCCGATTTACCATGAAATAACGTGTCTGCCTTAATTTTTCTTATATATATATATATATATATATATATATAATAAAACAAAAATTTAGATATTTAAATCTGTTGAATAGCCATTTCTACGAGGAAATCGCTTCTTCAGCAACGGCGAAACGAAAATTTTATTTATATAATTCAAATGTATTAAAAGATTTTATACCGGCAGACGTCCAAAAAATCATCTATCTACAGGAAAATAAAATGGGGTGGGATTAACAATTTTTGAATTTAAGGAAGTAAAAGGGGAAAAGCAGACAGATGCCTATGTCTCATATTAGAAGACATACCCCTCCCCCCACACAGTCAAGAGTTTAAAAGTGAAAAGTTAGCCATGTCAGAAGGACAGAAGTGGTAGGGGGAACGAAAGGAAAAAAGGAAAAGAGGGGGAAAGGATGGTTGACTGGGAAGTAAGCTAAGAAAAAATGTTTTTCCCATAGAAACAAAAGAAAAACTGCTATCATCAATGTTAAAAAAAAATTGAAAAATTTATTAAAGAGATTTTAGTTTAGAAAAATTTAAATAATGACTGGAAAAAATTTACAGAAGAAATTTTGACATACAAATTTAAATATAAATCTTAAATTTTAAATTAAAATTAAAAATATTAACTTCAAGGGTAGATCTCAAAACACACACACACACACACACACACACACACACACACACACACACACACATTACCAAACATAATTTTCTTAAATATCTAAAGGATATGCGCAATTTACGAGTTTAATTTTAATTACTTTTAAAATTTAAGAAACTAAATTTAAGACGGCTTAGTACGAAAGGAACCGAATTATTATATATATTTTAAAGGCTCTGTTAAAAATTAACCAAAATTAATCCTATATATATATATATATATATATATATATATATATAGAGAGAGAGAGAGAGAGAGAGAGAGAGAGAGAGAGCGAAAGATGAAATATGGAAAATCCGAACAGGTACCAGTAACATGTGCAAACTGTAGGAACGAAAGCAATATATATATATATATATATATATATATATATACACACATAATGAGAAAGTGTGAGTATAACATAGAAAGAAAAGTCAGCAGATAGATAGATAGATAGATAGATAGATAGATAGATACAAATGAAGATATAAAGATATAAACAAATTGTGGTAGATATGAACAAACTTAGATCAATACGAATAAAGAGAGATTGATGAATGCTGGGTAAAATGGGTAAATTGTCGCTATTGAATATTTTCAGTTTTGCACATGCGCGTTGCATATTTTTTAAGATATCAACTGCTCAGTATAGTACAATTGGTCGGACAACGCCTGTCAGAAAAAAAGTACAATGGCACAATTCACAATTTAGCATTCGTACCGGAAGTTCTAATACGAATATTTCATATTGTTTGGGTGAAAATCTGAGGAGAGTACGGAGGATTCGTAAAGATTTAGAGGAGATTAATGGGGTTTTGAAGGTGGTTGAAGTGATTGTGAGGTTATACCTCCATTCATTTTCTTACAGGGCCTCAGAATCAAGACGGAGCTCTAAATCAAGTGCAGAGGAGATATTGATGCCCTGAATAGGGTGGCTGCTGAAAGAACCTATGCCTGGCAAAAGGACTCTGCACTATGCCACTCAAGCTGGTGAACCCAATCATGACTGTCATGAAAATTTCTGCAATCACATCACCGATTACATCTGACCCCATAACTCTCCAGACTGCAACCCCCTTGATTATTATGTATGGGGTGCTGTTGAGTGAGAGACTAACAACACTCCTTGTAACACCAAAGCTGAACTGAAAGCCTGGATTATGGTAACATTCACCAATTTTGAACAAAGAGACCGCCCAGAAGTGTTTGAAGAGATTCCAAAGCCATTTGGAGGATGTGGCTGAAATCAATTGCGATTTCATTGAATAAATTTAGCCTTTCAAGATAGTTTGTGTAATTTTGGTACATCTATGGTAAAATGAGTTGTCAGTTTTGTTTTCGATTTCGCGTAATTCAGACGACAATTCGTTTATCGGTCCCTGTAGATAGATAATCAAATACAGATAGATATGAATATACTTAAATGCATAGGCAGATACGAACAGATTAATGTATATAGATATAAACAGGCTGAGCAATATATATATATATATATATATATATATATATATATATATATATATATATATTGATGATATCCAATGTGTGTGTATATATATATATATATATACACCTCTTCAAACAGCTCAAAATCTTAACTTTAAAAAGTAATTTAATTCATTTAGTTGTCTATCTTTATAAAATATGAACTCCTATTCCTCCCCTTCCTAAATATACCATTTCAACACCCTGTAACTCCGCAACTACCAGCTCTGTCCTTTTCCACTTTGTGACCGTTGTTAACCAAAAACCCCTCCACACTCTAACTCAGGGTCTTCGCCTTTTGGAAAAACAATGTCGCTGACGTGACGCGGAGTCTCTATTAGAGATCGTATGTCGAAATGTATATCCGACACCTTTGAATTTTGAAAATTTTCTCTAATTAATATATATATATATGGGTAAATAAAATAAAGACAAGAGGAAAAACTGTATTTTAAATGGCCTACGCTTTTCGTCCTGTGATGGACTTTATCAAGGCAAAAGACGAAATGAGCTTTATTCTAAATTGCGTATCTATAAACAAACAGTGTTGGCAACCACAAAGACGCTCACAAATCATTTCAAAAGATTAACAGAATATTTTAGTTTTTAGAATTCCTTCATGTGTAGGGAAAAGTCACGAGATATTAAAATGAAGGAAATTCAACCGTTTTCTTTGAAACTTTTTATTATGTTTCATTATGTTTTTATTATTTATTATTACTATTATTTTTATTATATTTTTATTATTTATTTTATTATTTAATTATTATTATTTGTAAGATTCATTTTTACTATTTTATCATTTTTGTTATATTTATTTTTATTTTTTATACTAAAACAGATTAACATACATAATAAAAAGTTCAAAGAAAACGGTTGAATTCCATTCATTTTAACATCTCGTGACTTTGCACTACACATGAAAGAATTCTAAAACAGACTAACATACATAATAAAAAGTTCAAAGAAAACGGTTGAATTCCATTCATTTTAACATCTCGTGACTTTGCACTACACATGAAAGAATTCTAAAACAGACTAACATACATATTAAAAAGTTTCAAAGAAAACGGTTGAATTCCTGACTTTGCACTACACATGAAGAAATTCTAAAAACTAAAATATTCTGTTAATCTTTTGAAATGATTTGTGAGCGTCTCTGTGGTTGCCACTATTTGTAGACACGTAATTTAGAATAAAGCTCATTTCGTCTTTTTGCCTTGATAAAGTCCATCACAGGAAGAAACGTGTAGGCGATTTAAGTTACAGTTTTCCTTTTGTCTTTATTTTATTTAACCATCCTGTCCTTAATCTCAGATCATAACTGAGTATATATATATATATATATATATATATATATATATATATATATATATATATATATATACATTGGATATAATTAATTTACAGCCCAGTTTTTTCAGTCCCATCTATTCTTATAGAAACATACTCTCTGACCAGCATACACAATAAGAAATCCAAAGAAAACCGGTTAATGTCCATCATTTTAACATCTCATAACATGACATTACACTGCACATGAAAGATTTCTCTTCAAATAAGGTCTATGACGTTTTTTTATAAATCTTTAAAAATTCTCTTAATATTCTGAATACACTGTGAGCGTTCTTTCCAGTTGCCAACAATATTTTCTTTATAGATACGTTATTTAAAATAAAATTAATTTTGTCTTTTTACCTTGATAAATTCTATCATAGGACGAAACGTGCAGGTGAGAAAAATATAGTTTTCCTCTTGTCTTCTTTATTTAACCATACTGTTTTTAAATCTCGGATTGTAACTAAATATACTTTTAAACATACACACACACACACACACACAGATTAAATTATCAGATTAAATAAATTGTAAACATTTTGTCTACTTATTTTTAATAAAATCCGTTTTTACTCACGGATAATCCCTCGCGTATTATAATTGAAAGATGTAAGAAATGAGCTGTAACTTCGACAGATGATATTATTATTCATTTCTCGATGTTTCCAAGTACCTTTCGATCTCCTTCCGAGATCATCTTCAGGGGTGTGAGTTGTGGTAACAAAAAATAACCACAAAACTATGTTGCTAAAAATATTGTAAATTTTCTTCTTACTTCAAATATAATGGTTGACAATTTGCTTAGCGTTCATTAGAACGTGAAAATTATTTAAGATGGAACTGTTTAAAATGGAATTTTTTATGTTGTAATGTCACGTTCATGCACGTATTAAAGCATAAAAAATGTTATTTTTATAAAAATTTTAGAACATTACTACAGTATTCATAGCTGATTCTATTAATTGACGGCTTAAGTTTTTTAATGAATATTGCTTCGAGGATCTGTAGTTTGCTTTTGTTGTTTTCTTGATGCAGGATAGTTGTGTTAACGATAACACGACTATCCGTGAGTATGAACGGATTTTATTGAAAATAAGCAGACACAATGTTTGCAATTTATTTCATCTGACATGCCGAAAAGAAAATTTGCTGCCTAAGAAGATCAACTGATTACGCCGATTAAGCTACCATGATTTTAAACTTTCGGTAAAGGCGTTATATACTAACTGATTTCTTAATGCTTTATTTTTGAACGCACAACAGGAAGTTTAAAATAAGGGAAGGAGTAAGTCAAGTGTAGCAAAATAGTATTAGAGGCTAAAGTACAGAGAAAACTTGTTGAGACTTACAGCTATCATGCTCTCTCGGAACCAAAAATAATGATTTTGAAGTTGAAAATAAAGAACTCTATAGCGCACCAAACAGTTTGAAGACGATGAACTGGAGGCATTACTCCATAAAAACAAGTCAGGCTCAGCTGATCTTACAGAATCATTAGGGGTTGATCAAATAACAGTCTCGAAACGTTTAAAAACAAATGCAAGGACAAGGAGTGCTGTACAAGTTGAAGCCGAGTGACGTCGAACGGCGTCTTGTCACATGTGAACAGATGCTTCAACGTGCAGAAAAGCAAAACTCTTTTTGCATCGTATCATGACTGTCAATGAAATGTGGCTACATTATGATAGCGTAGAAGATCTTGCGGTAAGCTCAGCCATGCATCAACATCGACAGCAAGGTCGAATATCCATGGTTCAAAGCTTCTGCTCTGCATTTGGTGAGATCAACTGGGTGTACTTTATTATGAGCTACCGAAACTGGCGGAAACCGTCACAGTAGATCGATATCAACTACAATTGATGCGTTTGAGCTGAGCATTGAATGAAAACCGGGGGACAGACAAGCAGAGACACGACAAAGTGGTTTTGCAACCTGACAACGGTGGGCTATACGCTGCAAAATGGGTGTAAACTTACTTGGAAATGTTTAAACTTCACTCGCTGTATTCACAAGATATGGCCCCGTCCGATTGTGACTTGTTCCGATCGATGGCAGTAGGCCTGGTTGAGAAGCACTCTCATTCATATGAAGATGCGAAAAAATGAGTTGACTCATGATTATCCTCAAAAGAGATATCGTTTTATCCGACATGGAGTTCATATAAGATGAAAAAAGATTAGTGGCTAGCGATGAACGATACTTTCCATGACATGTTTCTTACTAATTTTTGTAGATAAAACATTACTTCCTCAAGGCCCTAATATATATATATATAGATATATATATATATGTTTAGTGTATCGAGGCAGCAGATAATTTTCTTATATTTACTGTTAAATATAAGAGACAATGAATGTCTATTATGTTCAATCATGAGCCGTTCTAAACATTGTATTTTGGCTTTAATTTCAGATGAAAATAAAGACAAAAATTCTCCAAAATTTGGATATTTTTTATTAAGTTGGTGGATGCTTTTATGTTAACATCCCTGTACCCTCTCTGAAGATGGCTCATGTGAGCCGAAAGCTTAGAACCATATATATATACACCAGGTGAGACAGATATAGACAGCCGGAAATATATGCTGATTGCCACATCTTGTTCAGATGGGACCCCACCTTGATGATTATGATATTGATAGATGGGTTTTTTTCTGTGTCCATGTTTGTGATTGAGGAGGTCTGTACTGTTCACAAAGGAGAGTCTCTTTTGCGCTCCTTTGTCTTCTATTATAGAAGACAAAGGAGCGTTTCTGCTTAGTGAGATTGTTTGTAATTTTTCCAGCACCAATATTAATCTGGTTTTCTCAACGCCTCCATGCCTAATGTAAGAAGTTCCCATGTTTTAGTCCCTATGTCAATGCACGGGGATTGCCGCAACTTACTCAGATGAGAGCCTACTCTCACCTTTCGCATTACTAGTAACTGTTTCCGTCTTGTTTCGGCTTTCATAACCCCTTTCGATTTCATCGCTGTCAGACTTCTATGACGGATAACCTGTATCCTTGATTGTGGTGACTAAATCGTTATACTCTACGAACATTTGGTGTACTACTATGTACCTTCTAAGTTCATTTGATGATCAGAAAATCTTGTTGGAAACGATAGAGTTATGGTTGGAAGGACGATGAGAAAAGTGGGCATAGTTGGCTTTCTTCTGTTTGTTATGATAACTGTTCGGTCAGTTTACATAATCTTCCCTCGAGAACAGCATGCACTCATACACCCACCACATTTTCAGGTCTGTATATTAGTTGGCAGATGTCCATTGTGGTGCAGTGGATATCGGCTCGGAAAGACAAATCGGGGAACCGAGTTCGAATTCATGTTGAATTACTTGCATTCACTTACGCGCAAATACCCTTGGGAAAGGTATTAATCCGTCTCTTCCTTTCAGTTATAGGTTAAATAACAGGACAGATTGGGTTCTCTAACCTTGGCTGGCAACCAGTCTACCGCAGAAAGTAGTGGCAACCTACTGCAAGAAAATCTTCTGCCCAGTCAGTGATGGCTCTTTCGAGACATGATCGTCTAAAGCGTGTATCACGTATGGCACTTAAATGTTTGACTGAATATAATAGTTGAAAACACGATTAAGGCTCCTACTTGGCATAGAGTGGGGGATCATTTTTATATTGTTTTGAAGTAATAAACTGATCCCCATGAATTACTAATTAATAATATAATACATCTCTTCCCCCTATTCCTATGAGTCAAATAACAGGACAGATTGGGTTCTATAGCCTTGGTTGGCAACCACTCTACCGCAGAAAGTAATGGCAACCTACTGCGGGATAACCTTCTGCCCAGTCAGTCATGTCTCTTTCGAGATATTATCGCCCAAGCGTGTATCACGTATGGCACTTAACTAAATGACTGATATTAGTTGGCAAATCAGAGTGAGTGCCTCTTTGTTGATTACTCTGAAGACATTCATCTTCAAATGAATTGCATTGTAAAGGGTTCGTCAATAATTTGTAACAACGTCTGGCACAATAACTTGTAGATGTTAGTAATTACGTTAATTTGGCCCCATAAATTACATCATAAACATTCACAATATTTATATTTTGCTATTAGAGAAGACTCAAGGCACAAGAAATGAAATAACAACACCGATTGTAACCATAATACACATGCATTAACAATCATACAATAGTTGAGAAAGCATATAAGTGGGAACAAGTGTGAGGAAGGAGAAAGAGTTTTCTTCCATAGACTGTAGAGAGAGTGAAATGTTCTTTGGAAGGTTGATTGAAATAAAGTTTTATTCTGAAAGGAAGAATAATGTTTTGTATATTAAAGGTTGTCACATGTTCCCACAACGGCCTTCATCCGTTGGGTTCCCATGAAGTATGTTGGCATGTGTGTATGCATACATGTGTTTGTGAGATGATTTCGCGCAACGTCGATTGCTGCTTGTGGAATATAACGGTCTGGCCCACCCAAGAAAGGCTGATACAAGCCGTGTTGTTTCCGGTCGGTGAAAAGTAACGGATGTCACTTTGACCCTATTTCCGGCAGATGCGGAAATAACTCAGAGGCAAACAGACAGGTGACTCTGAGAATTACGTAGGCGTCGCGTGGGCGTCGCGTGATCAAGGCAAAGCCGGAAGAAACAAGTCCCGGTTTTGGAAGATATATAAAGACCGCGAAAACACGGATTCGCCAGTCAGAAGAAGTGAGAGCAGAAGTAGCAGCAGAACCACAGAACTCGAAGGAAAGCAGTTCACAGCTGCCCCCAATAGCATGCTGCTATTGCGGGGTACGCATTCGTCAACCCTTAGAGGCGCGCTCTCTCACTCTCTGTTCACTAGGCTACACGGTCCATCGTCATCAATAAAAATATCACTTGATATATTTTTATATATACCCGTGTTTGTCTGTTTATTGGTATACAACACTTGCAGTCGTGTGCGGGTGTGTATGTAGAGTTAGGAAAGATTATGAAATACGTCCCCACGATAGCTGGCCGCTACACGTGGCTGCTCTGTTTATATAAACGCGCTTGAATGCTCGGGAAAACTGGATTTAACACGTGCAAACAAGATGATTATATAAGATTACCCAATGACTGTTTGACAACGTGGCCTGTTTTGTTAATGCATGTTAATGATAGTGGAACACTATGGCATCTTTCCTTTATAAAATGTATCGTCTTTGTAGGGTTAAAAGTCAGAATGCTCAACATCCATGTGTAATGCATTCAGATTACCTATCAAAACATCTCTAAACTATATAGAATCCATAGCTAAATTCGCTGCTAAGAAAGTCGGTTCTCTGTGTAGAGCCAGGAATTTTTTTCGCCTGAAACAATCCTGCACATATATAAATCTACCATCCGCCCGTGCATTGAATACTGCTGCCATATCTGGTCGGGTGCTCCTGCTATCCACCTAGGGGTCCTTGACAAAATCCAACGGAGAATCTGTAATGTCATCGATCCCGACTTAGCAGCTCAGATACAGTCACTTTCTCACCGGCGCAATGTGGCTTCCCTGTGTCTCTTCTACAAATACTTTCACCGCTTCTGCTCCGATGGATTTAGCTCACTGATGCCCTCTCTATATAAATTTACTCGAGCCACAAGATTAGCAACTAGGTCCCACCCTTTTACTGTGAATCCAATAAATTATAAACGCAAATTCTACTCTAGCAGCTTCCTTTCTGGCACTTCCCGCCTGTGGAATTTCTATCTATTTACTTGATTTCCCGACAGCTATAATCTCCAAGAATTTAAATGTAAAGTCAATAGTCCTTTCCTATCTCACTAACCTGCATCCTCTTTCTCATACTCCTTTCTCCGTCCACTCCACTCTCATCAGTATTCTCATCCTTCTCTTACCCACTTCCTGACACCACCCTTATAACCTGTCATTACTTCTCCTAACTTTCCACCTATGTAACCCCCTGCAAAACAGTGGGAATAAAATGCCTTGCTTGGGGTGATATGATTATTAAAAAAATTTTCTATACATTTATATTCCAGAGAATGTAAATAAATCTAAAAGAAATGCATGTGTAGATAATCAGTATTTGATTTACTGATTGATTTGTTTTCTACGACTTATCAACAGACAAGGAATTATTATGCAAATATAAAGTGGGGGATCAATTTTATATTACACTCAATATATAAATTGATTTCTCACTTTATAGCCACAGTCATCCTTCTCTTACCCACTTTCTGACACGCCCTATAACCTGTCACTCTTTCTCATAACTTTCCTCCTATGTAACCCCTTGCAAAACAGTGGCAGTAAAATGCCTTGCTTTTGGCGATATGATTATTTTAAAATATATTTATACAATTTTAATGTGGATATAAAGTGGGGGATCAATTTTATGTTATGCTCAATATATTAATTGATCTCTCACTTTATGGCCACAGTCACCCTCTCTTACCCACTTCCTGACACCTCCTATAACCTGTCACTCTTTTTCATAACTTTCCTCCTATGTAACCCCTGCAAAACAGTGGCAATAAAATGCCTTGCTTGGGGCGATATGATTATATAAAAAAAACTCTTTCGACGCTTGTGTTGTGTAAGTTTTATTGTCTTCAGTTTTATGTAGAGAAGTTTTTTTTTTTAAAGGAATCCTGTTATCTTCATTCTCACAAGGTGTCCAGCCCATCGCATCCTGTTGAGGATTTTTAATTTCAATGTGGCTGCGTTTAGATTAGATGGAGCACAACAGTGTGTGGAATCAAAGACTCGGTTGACGCTAAATGAGATAGATCTGAACAGAATGAACCTGACAGATAGCTATGAACACATGAAATCAGATAAATATATAGATAAATAAAATGAATGTAAGACAAGATAGTGTTGTGGTTCTTCGTCAGTAATTTCTTGTGGCAAATCTTAACGCAAATCTTCCTCGCCAATTTGTTGTGGCGAAACTTCGTCGCAAAGTTGTTGTAGTGACCGGTTTGACCGGAAGTAAGACACGGAACACAGATGGTAGGTGCAAAAGAGTGTATTAGTATAAGAAGAACATAGATAAAAATTAAGTCTTAGTAATTAAGTAAATAGAAAAAAGTAAGTTCGAACGGTACAGTTATGCTATTTATTAAATGACTAGTAGCTGGTTTTAACTGCATACTAACTATCGTACTTAATTGACTTTAAATGCTATCTCCTGGAAGTCACGCATATAACAAGAGGAAAAGTCCATTTTTCGTCCATTTTTCGTTGGAAAGCACCATAACAGATTGAAAGATTGATCGATAGATAAATTGAGAGGCTGCTTATTTAAATATCTTTTTACACGATTACGTATTCTTGACATCTACCTCCAGCGTCTATATTACACATAAGGCAGTCAGACAGTCAGACAGACAGACAGACAGACAGATAGATAGATAGATAGATAGATAGATAGATAGATAGATAGATAGATTAACTGACCGTGGATTGTTCATTGAGTGAGGAATTTTAAAATAAAATCTATTTCAAAGTCGATTTCAACAATTGTTCGATAGATATATTGAGAGGGTGCTTTTTTAAATATCTTTTTACACGATTACATATTCTCGACATCGATCTCCAGCGTATATATTACACATAAGACAGACAGACAGAAAGACAGACAGACAGACAGATAGATAGATAGATAAATAGATTAACTGACCGTTGATTCTTCATTGAGTGAGGAATTTTAAAATAAAATCTATTTCAAAGTCGATTTCAACAATTGTTCGATAGATATATTGAGAGGGTGCTTTTTACACGATTACATATTCTCGACATCTACCTCCAACTTGTGGTGCAGTGGATATCGGCTGGGAACGAGAAATCGGGCAGCCGAGTTCGAATTCCATTTGAATTCATTGCATTCACTTACGCGCAAATACCCTTGGGAAAGGCATTAATCCGTCACTTCCTTCCAGTTATGGGTTATATAACAGGACAGATTGGGTTCTATAGTTTTGGCTGGCAACCATTCTACCGCAGAAAGCAATGGCAACCTACTGAGGGATAATCTTCTGCCCAGTCAGTCAATGTCTATTTCGAGACATGATCGCCCAAACGTGTTTCACGTATCGCACTTAACTGACTGACCTCCAGCGCATATATTACACATAAGACAGTCAGTCAGGCAGATAGATAGATTCACTGACCGTTGATTGTTCATTGAGTGAGGAATTTTAAAATAAAATCTATTTCAACGTCCAGTTTTTGGGTGTGTGTTTCGCCCCCTCCCCAGCAGTCTTTCTTTTTTCCGCTGGTTTTAAAATTCTTCCCGCTCCCAACGATGCTCCACTTAGTGAAAATGTTTTCTTCGTTCTAAAGCACCGCAACTCTCTCGTCTCCGAGTTGTGATTTCACGCATATCGAGATATCGAGATATAATCGCCCAAGTTGTGTATCACGTACGGCACTTAACTGACTATAATAGTTGAAAACACGATTAAGGCTCCTACTTGGCATAAAGTGGGGGATCATTTTTATATTGTTTTGAAGTAATAAACTGATCCCCATGAATTACTAATTAATAATATTTTATATTGTTTTGAAGTAATAAACTGATCCCCATGAATTACTAATTAATAATATAATACATCTCTTCCCCCTCTATCTATGAGTCAAATTACAGGACAGATTGGGTCCTATATCCTTTGCTGGCAACCAGTCTATCACAGAAAGTAATGGAAATCTACTGCGGGATAATCTTCTGCCTAGTCAGTCATGTCTATTTCGAGACATGATCGCCCAAACGTGTATCACGTATGGCACTTAACTGACTGACTGAATATAATAGTTGAAAACATGCTTGAGTCGGCTACTGGGCATAAAGTGGGGGATCGGTTTCATATTGTTATGAAGTAATAAACTGATCCCCCACTAATTGCTACTTAATAATCTAATACATCTCTTCCCCCTCTACCTATGAGTTAAATTACAGGACAGATTGGGTTCTATAGCCTTGGCTGGCAACCAGTCTACCGCAGAAAGTAATGTCTACCTACTGCGGGATAATCTTTTCCCAGTCAGAGTGTGTGTTTCGCCCCCTCCCCAGCAGTCTTTCTTTTTCTTCCGCTGGTTTTAACAATATTCCCGCTCCCAACGATGCTCCACTTAGTGAAGATGTTTTCTTCGTTCTAAAGCGCCGCGACTCTCTCGTCTCCGAGTTGTGATTTCCCGCATAATTGCTTTAATGAAATTGATTACATTCCCATGCTTCCCACGAAAGACGAGCGCTAAAAGTGTATTGAACGCAACATATTACCTTACGCTATATTACATTACTGCGTGTTAGGCTCAATTTGTCCTGTGTTTATCAAGTTATTTTTCTTCCTGCTTTCATCTTCCTATCATTCTTGGTCTGTTTCAGATAGATCTTCAAAAACAGATCCATTTAGTTTTATTTTCAACACTCGGCACCGTTTAGTGTATCCTTTCCGATGCACCGGATAATTATGAGAGAAAAATGTTCAATACTTGATGAACTATTTTTGCCCAAATTTGAAAAATGACATGTTAATGCTATAATTGTTGTGGCGAACCTACCCATTAACATAATAATAGACTAACTCAAATTGCATAAATACCATGTGACTAGTAGTCACCGGGAGAGCACCAGTTTGTTATGAGTCAGACACCCGTCGAGTGACTTACCGAACAGAGACTTTGATATCTAATTCCGCTTGCTTGTCTGCTAGACGAACAAGCTGGCATATTGTACCTTTACCCGTTATTTTGTTAATACAATTGTTTAAACTAATCCCGTGTTCCTGTTTTTTTATTTGTGACTCCTTAAATAGGGTTACAACAATTATAAAATTATTCTTTCGACCAGTTTCTTCTTAGAACATTTCAGTCGCTGTACTCTCTGGCTTTCTTCCCCTCTGAATTTCAATGGCAATACGTTGTTGCTGTTATGGAATAATGCTTTCAACCAACTTTCTTTTGTTTTGTTTTCCTTCTATTTCTTATAATCATATCGCCCCAAGCAAGGCATTTTACTACCGCTGTTTTGCAGGGGGTTACATAGGAGGAAAGTTATGAAAAAGATTGACAGGTTATAGGGGGTGTCAGGAAGAGAATAAGAGAAGGATGAGAATACTGATGAGAGTGGAATGGATGGAAAAGGTAGCATGAAAGAGAGAGAGAGAGAGAGAGAGAGAGAGAGGATGCAGGTTAGTGAGATAGAAGATGACTATTGCTTTTACATTTAAATTATTGGAGATTGTAGCTGTCGGGGAAGCAAGTAAACGGAAGGGAATTCCACAGGCGGGAGGTGCGAGAAAAGAAGCTGATGGAGTAGAATTTGCGTTTATATTTTATTAGTTTCCCAGTAAAAGGGTAAAACCTACTTGCTAATCTTGTAGCTCGAATAAATTCATATATAGGGGGCATCAGTAAGCTAAGTTGATCGAAGCAGAAGCCGTGAAAGTATTTGTAGAAGAGGCACAAGGAAGCCACATTGTGCCGGGGAGAAAGTGACTGTATCTGAGCTGCCAGGTCGGGATCGATCACATCACTGATTCTCCGTTGGATTTTGTCAAGGACCCATCAGTGGATAGCAGGAGCTCCCAACTAGATATGACAGCAGTATTCAATGAACAGGCATTGAATATATACTTTCGACCGTTGAACTCTCCGGGCATCTTTGATGTCTAGCTTCCAATGGTAAGGTATTGTTACTACCGTTCCTCGTCTAGTTTCAATGTTTTGGTTGTTTTTAAACAAACATTCTCGTTCGCGGTGATATATGGCCTTCTCTCTGTCTAAGTTTCAATGTCGTTATTATCCAATGACAGCCATTATCGAATCGGTACGGACCTGGTCGAAAAACTTCCATAATAATCGACACGGATTTGGCAAAGATTCCTATACAGATAGAGTTCCCCCAGGTTTATTTACCATCACACCGATCTGTTTCAGGACAGTAGAAATGGTAGTAGGAAGAGCAGAGCAATCGTTGGAAGAATCATCAATTTCACTAGGAACTCTTTGAACTGACGTGACCTAGCGGAATAATAATAATAATAATAACAACAACAATAATAATAATAATGAACGAGGACAATGGGTCAAGTGTAAATAATCTAAATACATATGGAAGACATTTCTAAAATTTGACATCTTTTTGTATCTTCGTGCCTTCGGCCAGCAGATTGTTAGGACTGAGACGCATCTTCTGCGTTCACAATGTCAGGACGAAGAAGTGATGCGATAGAAAAGTGACCCCATTGTCGAAAAATCACGGATAATGAAAAACAGTTGTAGGTATCTAGTTTCTTCCTGAGTATCAACATAAGAGGCCAAACGGATTTTGCTATTGGAGTTTTGAAACAGAGAAAGCGGAGAGCACCAAATTTGGCACAATCAAAGAGTTGGGCTGAAAAGCCTACGAAGCGGTTCCTCTTTCATGAGTCTTGAACGTCTCTTCTGCAAGTTTCATTACGATATCTCATAAACCAAAGCTCCGGACAAAAATATTTTGACTGAGACTGATTGGAGACAGATAAGAGTGTTATTTCCATGTGCTTGAATCCAGCTGGCCGAAATTGGAGTTCCATTCTTCCAATCCCATTTCATTCGGTGAGTATCAGCTGATTTTGCTTCATTTTCTAGTGCAAAGGTATTACCATATTTTCATATTTTCGACTGACTGCGATGTTTGTAGCAAGTAAATAATGTTTTGCTCATATATTCTTGTTTATAAACAAGTCATTTTTGTATGTGATTTTTTTATTGTCATTGTTTTGATTTGTTTTGAGTGATTCAACTATTCATTCGTCAGCTTATTTCCGAAGGCATCACTTAGTTCATTGCTGTGCTAATATAACAACAGAAATCTGTCATTTGCTAGAGTGCAGATTGTACGCGTTTCTTTTTGTCTTTCTCTCATTGTCTCGCTAAGTACATTTTGAATGCTTTTTGTGAGACATCTTTGTCGTGAATACATTGAACTAAACTTTGGCGAAAATATTGTGAAGCTTTATTTCTATATAGACGAATGCACTGGAAACTAATTATAACTTCGTTCTGATTCATATAATGCAGAGCAGAGTTCGGATTCAAGTAGTTTTCATTACATTCATTTACGCCAAACCAACCTCTATATTTTCTCAGTCATAAGTTAAATAGTTGAATCGGAAAAAGAAAATGGTTGTTCCAAAATAGCGTTATACAATATCAGGCAAGTCAATTAAGTGCTATACGTGATACACGCTCGGGCGATCATGTCTGGAAAGAGACATGACTGACTGGGTAGAATATTTTTCCGTAGTAGATTGCCATTAATTTCTGCGATAGACTGGTTGCCAGTCAAGGCTACAGAACCCAATCTGTTCGGCTATTTAATCTATAGGTGGAGGGTATGCGGCGGATTAATACCGAGGGTGAATGAAACGAATTCAGATAGAATTCGAACTCAGCTCTCCAATTTTGCCGTATATACTCGCGTATAGTACGAAATTTTATAATCAGTTTTCTTTACGTATTAAAACAGGGGGTCGCATTATACACAAATATTTTTTTAAAGCGGTTAAAAATCAGGCATGAACAAAAAACAATGAACGGTATCTAAATCTACGTGTCAGATTTTGTTACGCTAAGTGGTTTTACCCACCATTTTTGGCTAGCTTTGCACAAAAAAAAAAAAAAAAAAAATTGAAGACCAGTTATTAGTTTAAGGTACGTTCAGGATGAGATCCAGTACAGCAATATTTAACAACGATAGGCCTACTAGTTTCTTTTCTGAAACTTTTTTTTAATCATATCACACTGAGCAAGGCGGTAACGCTACTGATGTGCCGGGGGCTACGTAAGAGTGAAAAGATTAGCAGAGAGAAAGCCAGAAACCACATCCTAAAAAGGGAACAAGGGATGAGCCTCTACACCTGTTCAATAGACGTGGGTGGAGTGTGAACCGGGTGATAGTTTAGTCTATCTACTCCAATTGAAAAAAAAAAAAAAGAAGAAAAGTGAAAAAATTGGAAAAGAGAAAGCCGGAAGCCACATCCTAAACAGGGAACAAGGGATGAGCCTCTTAACCTGTTCAATAGACGTGGGTGGAGTGTGAACCGAGTGATAGTTTAGTCTATCTACTCCAATTGAAAAAAAAAAGAAGAAAAGTGAAAAGATTGGAAAAGAGAAAGCCGGAAACCACATCCTAAACAGGGAACAAAGGATGAGCCTCTACACCTGTTCAATAGACGTGAATGGAGTGTGAACCGGATGATAGTCTAGACTATCTACTCCAATTGAAGAAGAAAGAGAAAATAAAGGTAACGGTGATGAGTTAACTTAGTTAAAGTCCGGTCAAAGAAAATTCTTTGAAAAAAGATAAAGAGCACTCGTTCAAATAACCATGAAACTATCTTAAAATTAGCCACAGAAAAAACAAAATAAAATCAAAGTAAAATTATAACTTACTTTTAAGAATATTTAGAGAAAAAGAATTATTATTTTATCTTTTGGCTGAGGGGTGATGAAGTCAACTAGATTATGACCAGGCAAAAGACGAACAAAGAATTTAACAGGACATATCGCATTTTATATAAACCTTATGAGAAAATCATGTTATTCACAAAACAAAGTCAGAAGTAGCACTATACATGGGGGTGTAGAATTAATTTTAACTCGGGAACAACTTCAACTCTGAATCAATTTCAACTCGGAATTAATTTCAAGTTGAAATCAACTCCGCGTTGGAACAAAAATTACGATTCAAAACCACCTCCGAGCCGAAATCGATACCGAGTTGAAATTAACTCAGTAATCTTATACATGCAGTCGGCTTATACACGATTATGTACGGTATTTTTAAAATACCAAAAAATGCTTCAGTTTTAAATAACTCACAAAGAGGAGTTAAGACTTAAAAACAACAATTCTCGATCACTTTTTTATTTATGCGATCTGATACACGATTCTTCTTTCACAAGCAATTCGTATATAAGTAACAGTATATAAATTTTATTAAATCTTAAGTAACTCTACTAGAAGAGACAGCTAAAGATCCTGGAACATGCAATGAGGAAGGAGGGCTTGGAGAACCTGATACTAACAGGCCAGATAGAGGGAAACAGAGACAGGGGAAAGCAGCGGATAACATATTTGAAGAACCTGATCAGATGGATGATGGATGGAGGGTTTCGTGATGTAACAGGAGAAAGCGTGCTAAGAGCTACCAGGGATAGGGAGATGTGAAAAGCCATGATCGCCTACGTCCTGAAAGGAAACGGCACAAAAGAAGTTTTTAGAAGGAGTAAATAGACGATATCGTGGGTTGTTTATTTTCTTTATGGTCTTTAATTGTGTGAATGCTTGTTACTTGTATAGCATTTAGATTTTGTCATAAATTTTAAGTTCTGTAGTAACGTTTTTGGTTTCCTTGTTAATAGAGTTTTCCTAGTTGACGGGTGCCTTTTTATAATTTTCATTAATTTCTTTATGGATGGCTTTATTGTCTATATCCACATCGAAACAATGGTTTCCTGTCTTATCAGATTTGTTTGTTGTAATCAATACTTTTCACATATTTAGTTGTAATTCGTAAGTGGTGTTCATGTACGAGGGTCATTCAATAAATAAGGTGAATTGCTCGGTATAAAGACATCTATGAGGGTCATTCAATAAATAAGGTGAATTTTTTGGTATAAGGACCTACGTGGGTCATTCAATAAATAAGGTGAATTTTTCGGTATAAGGACTTGTACGAGGGTCATTCAATAAATAAGGACTTCTACAAGGGTTCTTCAATAAATAAGGTGAATTGCTCGCTATAAGGACTTCTACGAGGGACATTTAATAAATAAGGTGAAGTTTTTGTATAAGAACTTCAACGTGGGTCATTCAATAAATAAGGTGAAGTTTTCGTATAAGGATTTCTAATACAGTTGGGCCTAAGCAATTTAAAAGAAATAAAAAAACGTAAAAATTGACAAAACAGTTCTAAATACATTATTTTCTATGTTATTAAGGAATTCTACCAACTAAAATACATTACATACATTGAAATGCTATTCTTTTCTGCAAAATCGAAAAATTTCAACTTCGACTGACTGCGCTGTCTGTAGCAAATGAATAATGTTTGCGCATATATTTTTGTTTATAAACAAGTTTTTTTTGCATGTGATTTTTTATTGTCATTATTTTGAGTGATTCAAATATTCGTTCGTCAGCTTATTTCGGAAAACAAATATTTTTTTTTAATCGTTTCACACCAAGAAAGACGGTACCACCACTGATGCGCAGGGGGCTACATAAGAGAGTAAAAGTTTACGCAGGAAGAGAGTGAAGAGAAAGACGAACCAGTTACGTGGGTGTCAGAGAAATGGCAAGAGATGGATGGGAACACAAGTGTGAAGACAGTTGCGAAGGTAGAGAGAAAGAAAGGACCAGGATATACGGGGTGATGTAGAAAGGGCTGGAATCAAATGAATAAGAGATGGGAATTGACATTGCATTTAAATTCCTGGAGGTTGTAGCCGCCAGGGAAGCAAGTATACGGAAGGGAATTTCACAGGCGGGAAGTGCAAGAAAAGAAGCTGTTGGGGTAGAATTGTCGCCTGCATTTGGTTGATCTAACTGTAAAAGGGTGGGACCTTGTTGCCTGTCTAGTTGCACGATTAAATTCTTGTGAAGCGGGCACCAGTGATCGAAGTTCGTCGGAGTTGAAGCCATGAAAACTTAAGTGATAATCATTATATAAAAAGAAAAAAAACATCCTGAATACATAGGTAATTATATAAAAAACAATCATGTGTCTCGTGCAAGACGTCAAAGCTGACCAGCTTCTTGGGTCCTGGCATGGTGGTCGATACTAGGTTGTTCCCGCTACAACTTACTTCCGGTTTGGAAATATGAAGGTTCAAAAAGCATGTCAAGGTTCAGATCAATCCAAAAATGAAGTTTATTTTAAGCATGAAAAGCGGCTTTGATTTTTAACGCTTCTCATGGAAATATTTAAAAACAAAAAAAAAAAAAAGAGGACTGGATTGCTATGTGATGTCAGTTCTTCAATATAGCAGCGAATGTTGGACAATATCATCAAAGATAAAGGAAAAACTTGAAACAATTGAAATGTGGTTCTACAGAAGGATGCTGCGAATATCATGGATCGAGGCTGTGAGTAATAATGAGGGTTTGAAAATGATGGAAACGAAAAGTAAATTAATACTGAGCATCAGGAAGTGACAGCTGAAGTTCCTGGGACATGCTATGAGAAAAGAGGGCTTAGAGAACCTGATACTAACAGGCCAGATAGGGAAAAGAGACAGGGAAAAGTTGCGGATAACATATTTCAAGGAAATAATCAATTGGATGATGGAACGAGGGTTGCATGGTGTAACAGGAGAAGGCATGCTAAGAGCCACCAGGGATAGGGAGACGTGGAAGGCCATGATTGCCTACGTCCTGAAAGGACAGGGCACATAGACGAAGAAGAATATCGTAAAAATGGCGCACTGTTATCTACATCGTCGCCTTAATTATAATAATAAACTAGATTTGACAGCAAGGCTTCTGATTGGAAGATTGGAGTTTTTGAGGCACATAAAACTACCTTCTATCTGCTGTTGTTCCCTGTGGTACTAGCCCTTGTTAGCTATGGGCAAATATTTTCCCCCAACCCCAAAAAGTCATCAGGTTCATTTTTTTTATAGCAAAATGATCGACAATACAATTTTATAGAAAAATGACATTTAATAAAACAGTAAAAAAGTATAAAAATACAAGCAATACAATTTTTTAAGAAAAATTTTACCAACGATACAATTTCGTATGAAAATTACCAGTAATATAATTTCTGATCTACTATTTACGCTGAAGCGATATAAAATATATTTAGATTTTGACATTTCATAACCAACAGAGGTTAATACACCACTAAAATTATCAAACAACAAACCAACTACTGACATAAAAAATTAGTGGAAAAAACCGGAAATAGTGATGAAACGTCATTTTGAAACTTCAGAAAATATCTAATCACCCACCAGGATTAGTATTTATAATCTAATAGAAAATAATTGTTTTCTCTTTCCATGACATTTTTTTGTTCCTGGTCAGTGCATAAAATTAATTACACTGAGTCGATGTTAATTATTTTATTTTTCATGCAATTAATTAAAGTAATTAACTGTTTAAATTCATTCTTGTAAGCTGATTTACACGACTGTAATTGCAGCAGCCATTTTTTATACTTTTGGTCATTAAAAGAAGAACAAAGTTCAGTTTGTATTTAATGGAATCACAAATTCTTTTGATATAGAGCGAGAGTTATGAATACAGAACCAGAGAGAGGGAGAGAGAGAAAGAGAGAGAGATAGAAAGAGAGAGAGAGAGTATAAAACCAGAGAGAGAGAGACACACACACACACACACACACACACACACAGAATGGATACAAAACCAGAGAGAAAGAGAAAGAGAGAGAGAGAGATTGAATTGATATAAAACCAGAGAGAGAAAGAGAAAGAGAGAGAGAGAGAGAGAGAAAGATTAAAAAAACCAGGGAGTGAGAGAGAGAGAAGGGATACTAAACCAGAGAGAGAGAGAGAGAGAGGATACAAAACCAGAAAGAGAGAGAGAGAGAGAGAATGGATAAAAAACCAGAGAGAGAGAGAGAGAGAGAGAGAATTCATACAAAACCAGAGAGAGAAAGAGAGAGAGAGAGAATAGATACAACACCAGGGAGAGAGAGAGAGAGAGAGAGAATGGATACAAAGCCAGAGAGAGAGAGAGAGAGAGAATAGATACAAAACCAGAGAGAGAGAGAGAATGGATACAAAACCAGAGAGAGAGAGAGAGAGAGAGAGAGAGAGAGAGAGAATGGATGCAGTTAAGTTCGTCTTGCTTTTTACTGCCAGTGCGTTTGGTCATCGCTGTGTGCGGCTTTGCTATATTCTTGTGTCGGGCTAAAATGAATTTGTCATGAAATAACTTTCATACGCCTGTTAGTGCAGTTTAAAGGTGTCGGGAAAAAGGTGCTGAATATTCAAATTGTTCTAAATAAAGTATAGACTCGAAAGACTTAATGTTACAGTACGTGTGTTGTACGTGAAAATGTTTAAGAGTTTCCTCTTTGAGTTGTTCATCTGTTCACGTTAACTAGATAAGTTCAAGGCCGCTGGCCTGATCTCGTGTTTTGATATGTTACATAAATCCGGGGCTGCTGTTATGTCCTCCTGATCGTTTACCGATGGCTCGGGGGTAGCCTTTTCTGAACTTTTATTCTATTAAAGAACATTTTCATGTTGATTTTGTGAGCCTGCTCTCCCGTGCAGGCTCATGACCAGCTGGAAGAGAGTGTTTTCACTACTAGATAGACTGTCAGCCAAGACACAGGGAGACACCATCTACCTTCGTAGAAGATTTTAGCTTGCGAAGATACACAACAAACCGCCTTCATTTTTTGGATATGATCTATTACTTGCTAAATACAGATAGTGACCAGTGCCATAACGTATTCCTACATTATTTTATATTTTATTATTCAGATTATTGTCCTCATCTTTGTTGCCATTTGTATGATAGGAATTTCAAACCGAAATATACTGGGGCATATCATTCTCATCTCTTGCGTAGTAATGCTGCTTTTGGAAGTTAGGAGTTATCTCCCTCTAACCCAGTTAGTTACTTGTTCACTGCTGTAGTCTGGTATTAAACTCACAACTCTTGGGGTCAAGTCACCGGAACAAACCAACTAGGCCATGTGCCCTTAAGGAGAAGAACAACTAAATGTTTGGGTTCATATTGCAATTTTATCATGTTAATGGTTTTCCTGAGTACTTTTGATGTTAATGGTTTTCTCTAGCATTTTTTTACCAGAGCTCATATTGCAATTTTTGACACTAATGATTTTCTCTGGCACTCAGTATTACTGGTTCCCATATTGTGTTCATCTTTATGCTTGGTTGGCTTAGGAAATTTTTGAAAACTAGCATACGTGCTGATTCCTTAGGTTTACATAGTTTCCAGTGGCGTTCTCTATCTATTATTTCACCTTCATCCCATAGGGGGCGGTGATCCTCTTTCTCCCTACATATGGGTTTTTAATTATATTTAGTCTCAGAAAAAGCGACATTATCCCAATTTACTGTCCTAGTTTATAAAGCATGGTCTTGAGAAAGTTATTGTTACAATCATTGATAGTACGTGTGCAAAGATTTTCTTCTGTGTCTGAGTTGTTCCTCTGTTCATGTTAGCTAGACCAGTCCCAGGCTGCTAGCCTGCACTTCAGTTCTGATGTGTCACACGTTGCTAATGTGCTCCCCACGATCGTTTGCCGAGGGTCCGGAGATAGAAACTGAACAGTCTATTAAAAAACATTTTCATGTGTGAAGGGAAAGACGGTAATCAAAAAACAAAAAAAATTAGAGGTCAACCACCAAAACGCTGACTAGGCAATAGTTACTTGTGGACCGAACTTTTCCTCCACTAACAACTCGGCTCTTCTTAAGCGATCTCTGTGGAGAAAGATATCTTATGTTGATGCTCAGTCTGCAATATTCAGAGCAAGTGATTAATGATGAAGATGATGTTCTAAATAAAAACACGAGGAGATAGGCTTGGAAGCTGCTCTCTATAAATACAGCTATTATTTAATCATCATGAGGAACCATTTAAGCCTACATCAGCAATTCTGTTGCTAATCCCCCCAAAAAAGTAATGCTGACCATGTCCACCATAATTTATGAATGTAGAATACAGCGCAGTACGTAACCTGTTCAATGAAACAAGGTCAAAGATTAACACTCACGCGTCGGACCCTCTACTGAATCGGACTATATTGCCAATACTCGGGAAAATATGGTCGCCTTTTATACACGTCGCATTGAATATTTTGAGCCTTCTGATTGGTTAACTCTTCTATTCAGTCAGTCAGTTAAGTGCCATACGTGATACACGCTCGACGGTCTAAACCCAGCTCACGTTCCCTGTCAGTGGGTGAACAATCCAATGCTTGGTGAATTCTGCTTTGCAATGATAGAAAGAGCCGACATCGAAGGATCAAAAAGCGGCGTCGCTACGAACGCTTGGCCGCCACAAACCAGTTATCCCTGTGGTAACTTTTCTGACACCTCTCGGCGGAACTGGAGTTTTTTTCATAGTTCACTAATAGAAGGATGTGCGTTGTGGTGCAGTGGATATCGGCTCGGAACGAGAAATCGGGGAGCCTAGTTCGAATTCCAGTTGAATTCATTGCATTCACTTACGCGCAAATACGCTTGGGAAAGGTATTAATCCGTCTCTTCCTTCCAGTTATGGGTTAAATAACAGGACAGATTGGGTTCTATAGCAACCATTCTACCTGCAGAGTAATGGCAACCTGCTGCGGGATAATCTTCTGCCCAGTCAGTCAATGTCTCTTTCGAGACATGATCGCCCAAGCGTGTATCACGTATGGCACTTGACTGAATGACCCTAAATACATAAATGTAAACCTATTCCTTGATTGGCAACTATGCATCACTCTTTTATTGCTGAAATATTTAAATCAGTGTTTCCCAAACTTTTTTTCTGTCATTTCCCCTTACACCCAGTTCAACCGTCCAGATTTCCACCTTCATGTTTATGAGAGAAAGAGCAGTTAAATCACACTAAGACTATTTACTAATTTATTTTTCAAATGTGCAAATATACTGATAAACTTATAGTTACAGAGTAAAGTGGATAGAGAGCAGTTAGTAACAACTAAGCTTGGCTATAGAGAGTGCTTAGTAACAAATAAAAGGACTTTTGTTTGCTCTTCTACTTCAGAATTAAATTAGTGAGAAGGGTGTCGCTGCTTCTTGTGTACCAGTGTATCAATATCAGGGTTAGTTTTAGCAAGCGCGCAACGTATGAGATTTTTTTATTTAGTAGGTAGTGTAATTATTTCCCCTTTGGTAGATTCAAATTTCCCCAGTTTGGGAATCGCAGATTTTAATGCAACCGCCATTTCTATTCCAACAATTTCATTTGTCAAACTTCTGTGGAGCTTCGTTCGTTTACTTGCTTCCTTGGTAAATAAAATTTTCAAAAAATTAAATGCAACATCAATCGCTATTTTGTGTCTTCTTGAATCCCGTTCATCTTTTGTCTATCCCTAGCCATGATTTCTTTAAAAATGCACAAATGTATGAGGACTTTTTTTTTATACTGAGTGGTTGAAATTTCTAACTATTTCTCGTCTGTTAATTATCGAATAACATACCCGGATATCAAATATTGATGTTTTAAGGCGTAAATATCTCCCTGTTTTGGAGAATGGCGCAGGATAATCATCCTACAGCCGTTTTCTCTAGCTTTAACAAGTTGCATTTTCCAATGACTATCTAGAAAATTGTCCGCCTACTTTCTTGTGAGCTGGTCGTTCAATCTTCTTCATTTTCTGCATTCGTGAACCGAAGCACTTCCAATCAGAATTTTCTCTCAACAGTAAGACGCTATCCTGTTCAATGCGAATATATTGTCCATGTGTCATGCACACTATTTTGCAAACCATTGCCACACGAAAGTCTGTAAGTCTGTTACAATATTTGTGCAAAATACAGGAGAACAAGTTCAGAATTATAGAGGGAAAAAACTAAAATAACAAAAATAAATATCTATATATATAAAAGGTAAGATGTTTGTGTGTGTCTATCTGTCTGTCTGTCCTTTTTATCCGATTCTTACCAAACTTCACACAAATATTCTTTAGGGTTCTGGTCAGGTCATGGATTAATTATTTTTCCTATTCCCCGCCCCCGATATCGGAAAGCGATACCCCAATATCCGATCAGGTCAATCTGATTAAAAACCGATATTCAGCCATCAATATGGCTCATTTTCTCCAAATTTTTTTCCCGATGCGTACGATAAGTTTTCATAGACTTACTTTAGTTAATTTGTCCTTGGACGACTTATTTAACTCCGATATTGGAAATCGAAACCCGATATCCTATCAGGTCTGATCAAAATCAGGTTTTCAGCCCTTTTATTTTGGTTTTTGCTCTAAGTAGGTATAATTGTAGTTTTAGTCTCACCCATGATACCATTTACTCAGAAGACTTATTTAGCCTTTAAAATTCAGTTTGCGACTGAAAACTTATTTGATCTCGATACCGGAAATCAAACTTTGACTTACATCCATTCATTTTTCTTTCAGTCTACGATTTCGCTTTAACTGGAAACAATTGCTTTTTAGTCTTTCGTGCTAACGTCCAAAGAGTTTGAGCTCCGAGACGATGGATTAGTTTTCAAGCTTTCATAACACCCAAGCAGTGCCGGGCTATACTGCTAGTGTATATATATATATAGCTGCATATGTTGTTGGAAATATATTGCATTTCTGAAATACAATATATTGTATAGAACCAATTGGTGGTAAAGTAACCACTCCATAAATGATATAAAAAATATGAAGTTTCTCGTTTAAAAATCTTTTAACGTGAATCTTCACCGTGTATAGTATGTATCTGCATGGATGGGATAAACAGTTTCTCTCACTCGGTACATCCTCTCCGTCACTCACAAGAAGTCGGTAACTGGGGACAATAAAATATAAAATACAGACCATATGATTACAGGATTTATTACTACAAGAAAAACACTCACTCTACGGATCTATGGCAGTAAAAGCATTTTCAAATCAACCGAAAATCGAATTTTAAACAGGAAATAAAGGATAAACTTATAATCCTGTTCAAAAGATTAGAATGTGAACAGGGACCATAGGCAAACCTATCTACTCCTTTTGAGCAAAAACATAAATCGTAAATAAAACTACAGAATTAAGGGGGGAAACATTACTTGACGCAGACTTTCAGAGAAATCGGAAAACCAATTCTAAACAGGAAATGAGAGATAAACCTTTACTCCTGTTTAAAAACCGGGGGGAGGGGGTAAACGGGGCAGTAGATTAACCTGTCTTCAGCTTCTTCATAAACTTTTATTTTAACTAGTGTGGAAATTAAATAACTTGATTCGGCCGTTATTTTGACACACACTGTTCATTTTACTTGTTCTGACTGTCGAAAGTAATAAAGAGATTTGGTTTCTTTATATATATATATATATATATATATATATATATATATATATATATATTAATCATTTCACCCCGAGCAAGGCGGAAATGCCACTGATGTGCAGGGGGATACATAAATGTAAAAAGATTAATTAGAAAAGAGTGAGGAGTAGAAGCTAGTTAGAAAGGAACAATAGAAATCTGAGAAAGAAGGTGCGATGACAGATACACAGGAGGAGAGAAAGGGAAGGTTATACAGGGAAGGGGAGAGAGCTAGAGGCCAGTGGTTAGTAGATGAGTATTAACTTTTTTATTTGGTATTGTTGTCATTTAGAGGAGATCACCAAGACAAGCAAGAGAAAAACAGGAAGTAAACTAGTTAAGGAGCTCGTGTCAATGGATAGTAGAAGGAGGACAAATAATTTAAAGTTATTCAGAACAACAACAGAGAGCAAATATCATTAACTGGATGAAGGAATTTGATATATAAAAATAGTATTCAATAATTTAGCCTACAATAAGTAAAACATTTAGGGTGAAAGAAATCGTTTTTTCCTCTTCATTTCTCCTCAAACTAGGCGAAACCGACACTAGTTTGCAGGGGTTGCAGAGAAAGAAAAGATTGGGTACAGAGGGTGTTGAATAAAGGATAAAAGTCAAACGGGGTTTAAGAAGAAAGAAAATGACCATTGACATTGCACTTAAATTTTTAGATATTTTATCTATCAGGGAAACAAATAAATAGAACGGAGTTCCACAGGAGGAAAGTACGAGATAAGAAACTATTGCAGTAGAAGGGGTGGTTACATTTAATTATTTTAACGCTAAAAAGGGTGGGGCCTAGATGCCAACCTAGTAGTGTGCTTAAATTAATGTGGTCGGGGCAGCGGTGGTAACCAAAAGCCCTTCAGAGCAGTTACCATGAAAATGTTTTTATTAAAAAAAAAAAAAAGTGGAAAGCCACGTCCCGTCGGTGAGAAAGTGACTGAAGTCGAGATGACAAGACAAAGCCGATTAAATTGCGTATCCTTTTGAACAGGTGAAGAGGCTCATCCCTTGTTCCCTGTTTAGGATGTGGTTTCCGGCTTTCTCTTTTTCATTCTTTTTACCCTTACGTAGCCCCCTGCGCATCAGTGGCGTTATCGCCTTGCTTGGGGTGATATGATTAAAATATATATATATATATATATATATATATATATATATATATATAATTTTATATTTGAGAATCATAGCTGACTAGTGAACATTTGCACCTGGTTTCTTACGTCCTGAAGGGACAGGGTACATAGAAGAAGTGAACACTTTCGTCAGTTAAGCAACATTGGCATTGTTCTATTAAAAACGGAGTGTTACAGAGGTATTGAATTTGAATCTCATTTAAAGTTATTCATTCCCAAATTCTTGGAATTTAACTGAACAGTCGATAAATTGTTCCGAAATATTGAGAAATTATTTCATAAGCAGTAACAACAACGCCGAAGAAAACTTCTCCAGAATTAATAATAATAGTAATGATTTTATTAGGCGTTTCCTCATATGAAAAATTGATCGGGCAGCCAATGTCACTTCGGATGATATTTTTAAAATATTAACATTTTTTTCACAAAATTAGGTTTCTCAGGTCTAGTAATTATTATCCCACTTTCCAGTATTGATGGGTGTTTCCATATTTTGTTTTAAGAAGTGTGCAATATCAACATTTTTATTATTACCATTATTCTATCTTCGAGTTACGTTGATATTAAACACTACACTACCGTGGTTGGCTCTTGAGAGTGGATTAAATTTATTATAAAAATTCCGGCTTTCTCTTTTCCAATCTTTTCACTTTTCCTTATTTTTTTTTTCAATTGAAGTAGATAGACTGAACTATCGCCCGGTTCACACTCCACCCACATCTATTGAACAGGTGTAGAGGCTCATCCCTTGTTCCCTGTTTAGGATGTGGTTTCCGGCTTTCCCTTTTCCAATCTTTTCACTTTTTCTTATTTCTTTTTTTTTTTTCAATTGGAGGAGATAGACTGAACTATCGCCCGGTTCACACTCCACACACGTCTATTGAACAGGTGTATAGGCTCATCCCTTATTCCCTGTTTAGGATGTGGTTTCCGGCTTTCCCTTTTCCAATCTTTTCACTCTTACGTAGCCCCCTGCACACCAGTGGCCTTACCGCCTTACCCGGGGTAATATGATTAAAAAAAAAAAAAGAAAAGAAAAAAAGAGATTGAGTATGTGGAAACGTCTAGCATGCATTCATTGTTTATTTTGTTTCTGAGCAAGGAAGAATTCAGTTATCCTCTGTTTCATGTTTAGACCATATTTTATGTTTCTACTTACATATATATTAATTTAAGAAAGATTATTCATATATATATATATATATATATAGTTTCCATGAGTGGTTAAAGCGTGGGGTTTCCGAGCATGAAATGTAGTTTCTAATCTCATATTTTGATTAATCATGAAGGTGACTTCTTGATCTTATCGGCCTGAAGAGACGATCCTGTCATGCGACACCTTTGTGAATGAAATTGGGTCGACAATACTATCTGGGAGTTGTCGATGGTTGTGCTTACACGAAGGCAGAGATAATCGTGATCGGGGGCTTGAAAGTGCTGGCCTTGTTCAAACACAAATCTGCCTGAGTAGGCGTCTGAAGCAGGGATTATCTATCCTCTCTTGCAGATACTCGGATACAAGCGGCCAGCCAATACATAGATTTCCACTGTATAGATTTAAATGCATATCACGTTGAATACACTGGTTCTCGTTCGATCACCGAAGTTAAGCAAAGTGAGCCTGGTCAGTACTTAGATGGGTGACGGCTTGGGAAAACCAGGCGCTGTAAGCGTTCAGTGACGGATGTGCGTTGTGGTGCAGTGGATGTTGGCTTGGAAAGAGAAATTGGTGAGCCGAGTTCGAATTCCATTTGAGTACCCTGCATTCACTTAAGCACTGGTACCCTTGGGAAAGGTATTAATCTGTCAATTCCCTCCAGTTATGGGTTAAATAACAGGATGGTGCCTGGAGGCAACTCATCTAGTGTTGGTGTCACAATAAAAACACCCTTGGTAGCCCTGGCGAAGCATCAAGTATTCAGCTATTTGACAAGATTATGAATTTCGCTATAAACTGCGCCAGGGTTCCAAATGCACAGGGAATTCTAGAGGGGTGTAGTGAGTTCAATCTCGGCCAAGGCAGCAGGACAACGACGAATATTTTCAAGTCCAATATTCCTGCAAAATATATAAGCGTATTATACCCCCCCCCCCCACTAATCTAAACCCTATCACTCCCAGTGGGGCGTAGGCCATCCAAGACTCTTTGACATTGACATGGGGTTTGTTGATGCTTCTGTAACTTATTTTTTACAAGTAAGGAGTGTTGATACTTCGGGTGAGATAAACTGGTTGCTAACCAAAGCTAGTAGAACCCAATCTATCCTGCTATTTAACCCACAAATGGAAGGAGAAGAGATAGATAATACCTTTGCGCGCAAGTGAATGCAACGAATTCAACTTGAAATATCCACCGCACCACAGCACACATCCACATGCGTATTAGACTATAGCTTAATTTCTGTTAGAAGCAATCACTGAGTCTGATTTTTAAAAGCTTATTCTAACACTCATATCGAAACATATTAAACTGAGACTTTATTTACATTACTCAGAATCAGCGAGGAGAAAACATAAGACTGTGGCTATTTAGAAATAACAGGATACTTAACCATAATGCAACACTGAAGCAAGATGGTGGAAGTATGGTTGTAATAAAACATAATGGAATATTTAGGGGATTTAAGAGAAAGTAACTGTGTATCCAGACATTAAAAAGAAATAAAGAAACGAACGTTTGTCATGTGGTGAAGGAAATCTTTGATTTTATTTCTCTTATAAACACTAGCATATGCCTCGTGATTTTATTTTTATTTTATTTTTAGATGTTCAGATAACATAAGAGAAAATTAAAGAATTAGAATGAAACAATGAGAAATGTGTTGTTAATTACTGGGGATTTCAAAGGCTTTAAATATATAAAGGCAGTAATGTCCACCGAGTTTTGATTTCGGGTTTAACTTATTAAATATGTGCAAATGTACCCAGCGACCTCTTTAAATAAACCAACTAGAGATAGAATACTGCGGAAAAAAGTTTTATGAAAAGAAAATGCTGCAATTGTTTAGGATATGTGGACAAGCGGATAACACATTTAATTCAATATTCAGTAAATGTAGGTAGAAAAAATTAAGAAAGAATAGGGTGCGGTTAGTTAAAGCAATCTTTTTGGCGTCATCACCCTTATAGCAAGTATTCAAAGGCCTACAGTGATAAATAAATTATGTTTTAAACCGCACTTTTGCGGCCTTCATAATTCGTGATTGTCATTGAGATAAAAACTTAAAACAATTCAATATTAAATAAAAATTATACTGAGGTCACTTTTCAATTTTACTTGCATATATATATATATATATATATATATATATATATATATTGCGAATGACTACATCGAAATAAAAGTGTGTAGCTTGCTATTACAAGACATGCTAAAACCGAAGCAACCGGTTTCACTCCCGTTCTTCAAGCCTCTTCAGGAGATAAAATTTATTTATTGAATCTTCCGAAGAGTCCTGAAGAGGGGGAGTGAAACTTTACAATGTCTTTAATATCAAGCTACACACTTTTATTTCGCTAATTTAATTTTGTGCCTACAATATATATATATACTACCACCTCTGCCTATCTTCCTCCTGCTTTCCTGCCTGTTGGAAGTCTTCTTCTGTGGTTCCAATATTCAAGAACACTTGTGAACCATCGGACCCCGCAAGTTACCTCCCCATCTGCCTTCTTTCGATCTTCGGCAAAGTGTTCGAAGCCATTATCAATGCCGAAGTCGTTCAGCATCTCACGTCCCACGAACAAACAGTATGGCTTCCGCTTCCCCAGGTCTACTGCTGATATGCTAACGACCATCACCGAATATATATACCAGGCTCTCGACAAGAATGGTGAAGCCCTAACCGTCGCCTAGGATATCTCTAAAGCATTCGACAGAGTATGGCATGCCGCCCTTCTACGGAAACTGCGAAACTATGGCATAACTGGACTTTTGTTGGACTTAATCCGGTCATTCCTCTCTAACCGCACACTGAAGGTGGTATTAAACGGACATGCTTCCCAGAACTACCCTACAAACGCGGGTGTCCCCCAAGGCTCTATCCTAGGTCCTACGCTCTTTCTAATCTATATCAATGATCTCCCCGATGCCATAAGATTACAAGTAGGCATATACGCTGATGATACCACAGTTTACTCTCGCTCCGATCAAAAATTTGGTGTTGGTGACAAGGCGAACCTTGCTGCCGAGCTTGAAAAAGACCTCCAATCCGTGGTGGATTGGGATAAGAAATGGCTCGTAAAATTCAATTCTTCCAAAACGAAGCTGCTGTCAATTAACCACCACAGATAACCGCACCTCCCTCCAATTAGCATGGAACAGGCTTGCCTCCCAGAGAGGGAAACACTACGCCTGCTTGGCCTGACACTCTCAGCTGACCTCAAGTGGAATGACTACGTCGAATCCACTGCTAAATCGGCAGCTATGAAAGTCGGCTCCCTGTGCAGGGCCCGGAAATTCTTTCCGCCTGAATCTATCCTGCACTTATATAAATTTACCATCCGCCCGTGTATTGAGTACTGCTGCCACATCTGGTCGGGTGCCCCTTCTATTCTCCTCGGGGTTCTTGACAAAATACAGCGAAGAATCTGTAATGTGGTTGAGAGCTACTTGGCTGACCGCCTGTAGTATCTCTCTCACCGGCGTGACGTGGCTTCCCTGTGCCTCTTCTATAAATAATTTCATGGCTTCTGTTCTGACGAACTTAAATCACTGGTGCCCCCTAGATGTGAATTTGCATGAAATACTAGGTTGGCAACTAGGTCCTACCCTTTTACAGTGAAACCGATGAAATGTAACTGCAATTTCTACTCCAACAGCTTCTTTCCTCGCACTTCCCGCCTGTGGAATTACCGCATGCTTGCTTCCCCGACGGCTACAACCTCCAGGAGTTTCAATAGACACCTCCTAACACACTAACTCACACCCACTCTCTCCAACTCTCTCCCTATGTACATCTTAAGTCGCCTACCACCCTCCTTCTGACATTTCCCATACCAAATCTCTATGTAACCCCCTGCGCTATAGTGGCAGTGGAATGTCTTGCTTGGGGTGACACGATTAAAATAGACTTTGTAAACAGTAGCTACTCCGGCATATACGCATCGCTCATTCAATAATGAATTGGAGCACCCTAGCTGTTGTGTCCCGGTTTAATTCTTATTTATATGGAGGTTGGTGTAACTTAATGAAATATTAAAAAATATCAAACTACACGAAACTTCGAAATCGGCATGACTCTGCTCAGGTTAGTGAGAAACTTGTCCAGATAAATCCGATAAACACACTATCTTTATCCTGATATTGAGCACTTTACAACAAAAAAGCATGCTTGCCAAAATATCCTCTTATCTGTAAACAACTGAAAAAAAAACTCCAGCAATTTTGGCAGTAAGCATCATCACAATTCAACACTATATATATATATATATAGGAATAATTAGAATTTTGATAATAAACATTAAAAAAATACAAAAAACAAAACAAAACAAAAAAAAACAAAAAAACAACCGCTTTCGCCCAGAGCTTATCTAGACTTTTATTTCTGGGATTTTCCTAAACCTGAACTAAAAGATGAAATGAGAATTGCGGGGGGAAATTTGCAGGGAAAACTAGAGCCCAATCAAACTCAGACCCAAAAGGCATTCTCTCAGCTTACAGAGAAAAGGCCTTTGGGATCTGATATATATGGATTCCAGCACCTTTAAATGAAACAGTCAGTGGGACTTTGATAGAATTGTAAAGTTCTCACCACTCAATCTAATCACACAATTCCTGCTTTTAATAACATGCTGTGCTATTGAAGACCCGGATGTATTCACAATTTGGCTACTATTTGCAGCAAGGCGGAAACGCCACTGATGTGCAGGGGGATACATAAATGTAGAAAGATTAATTAGAAAAGAGTGAGGAGTACAAACTAGTTAGAAAGGAACAATAGAAAGCTGAGAAAGCAGGTGCAATGACAGATACATAGGCGGAGAGAAAGGTAAGGTTATACAGGGTTGGGGAGAGAGCTAGAGTCCAGTGGTTAGTAGATGAGTATTGATTTTGCATTTAAATTTCTGGAGGTTGTAGCCGTCAGGAAAGCAAGAATACGGGAGTGAGTTCCACAGGCGGGAAGTGCGAGTGACGATAAAATCAAAATAGGATAAAAAGCATTCAAATAATTTGATAACTTATAAATCACTTCATTTACTTTAAAGTGACCTATAATTGCATTGCCTTTAATAGTAATACCAAGCTGATTGCCACCACCCGACCTTTGTTTTCAATGTTGTATTTGACTATTTCCATGAAAGATCCAAGCTCTAAGTATTTTTCCACCTTAGCCCAAAACGAAGTGTTTTAAAAGTTATCAAATTATTATAATTGAACGCTCTTTATCCTATTTTGATTTTAATCGAACTGAAAACTTGTGATCCATCATGAAAAGGAATGTATTCACAAAAGAGATCAGAGACAAAATATTAAAAGCGTAATTAGCAAGAAAAGATGATTGATCGGCCGGAATACATTTAAGAGACTGGTGTCGAAAATGTAAACAGAACAAAGCCGAAGGTTATTAAGAACATCAGCTGCAAAGATGCAAGCAACGAAACTACCAAATTTAAGTCAAAATAAAAAATAAAAAAAGTTCAGCTGGGTAAATATATCAATGAAAACTGATTTCTGAACAATAATATTTAGACATGTTACATAAACCTAATGACGGAACGAGAGCTTGAATCTTTCATAGAAATAGTCAACTAATACGACTTTGAAAACTACATTTGAGTGGTGGCATACTGCTTGCTATTAATATTAAAGAAAACGCAATTATAGGTTACTTTCGTGTTAATGAGTAAGTGTGTAGAATTGAACTCAAAGAATTATTTCTTGTTCTGGGAGAGAATGTCTTTCGTTTGGTTTAGGTTAGCAACAAAAATCATTATTTTCATGTCAAAACCGTTCTTCACATTATGTAAAACTAAAAGTTGAGTAAAGTACTAAGAAACAGGACTATTTTCCTAGAAAAAAAGAAGAAAGTACTGGATTGCTATATGATTTCAGTTCTTCAATATGTCAGTGAATGTTGGACAATATCATCGAAGATGAACAAAAAAACTGGAAACAACTGAAATGTGGTTCTACAGAAGGATGCTGCGGATGTCATGGATTGAGCATGTGAGCAATGATGAGATTTTGGAAAGGATGGAAACGAAAAGGAAATTAATACTGAGCATCAGGAAGAGACAACTAAAGTTCCTGGGACATGCAATGAGGGAAGAGGGCTTGGAGAACCTGATACTAACAGGCCAGATAGAGGGAAAAAGAGACAGGGGAATACAGCGGATAACATATTTGAAGGACCTGATCAGGTGGATGACGGAACGAGGGTTGCATGGTGTAACAGGAGAAAGCGTACTAAGAGTCACCAGGGATTCCACATGCTAGTTACACAAAACGTCGCTTTGCCTCTCTTCCACACGCTAGTAACACAAACATCGCTCATCTTAGGCAGCGAAGCATAAGGACTGTATTACTTCTGACAACAACAGACAGTGTTTCAGTAGTTTGTGGATTCTAAAATAGTTGGATTGTATTTTATTTTTTGTACTTATTTATTTTATTTTTATTATCCTCTCTCTTTTAATGTACAGAAAATTATGATCATTAATCCACATAGGCTGACCTTCGCTACTGCCTTGTTTTTTCGTCCTTGCCTGTTTCCCTTATTTCTGCATGTGCACCCAACCACCTCTTTTTCGCAGGTCCGGAGCTTTCTCTGAGTTAAGAGAACGTGGCAGAGGAGGTGAAATATTTTCTACTGATCATTTGACATCTTCGATCACTTGGGGGTGGAATGGAAGCAAACTGCTACAGACTCAGGTGCGACTAACTTACGGCCAGTTAGCGCACGCAACATAGTTTTGAAACCAGGAGGAGTAAGGGTGTCATAACAATTGGGCCTAAAAGTAATTTAAAATGTACGAATATCAGGTGACACATGATAAACCTGATGAATGGGTCAAAGAAAGCGTTACTGAACCATACAAAGGAGTTAAGCTGAATAGTGGTAACTATTGCGATTGCATGGACAAAACTTTCTTTCAATCTCACAAGTCCAAGTCTTTCAGTTTTATAAATCTGTATTCATGCCTGAAAATGCTCCTGGTGTTCCTAAGATTACCTGTGTATTTTTGGAGCGTAACAGTTTTAGATGAAAAAAAGATCGTAAAATGACCACCGTCAAATCCTGAACAGAATTCGATCGAAAATCAAATGTCAAGATACAATTATATGCAAGTGGCAAACAATATGATTGCAAATGGAGCCTATGGGAAGCAATAAAAGCCGGCATTTTGGAAACTGAACCTGCTGTCCAAATCAGTGAACAAAGAAATACGGGCTGATATTGAGATAAAGGTTAAAATGTAATTGATTCAAAGACATATACATAAATTTGTTATTTTTTTTATTATGATTTTATTACATTGTTATTGAAATAGAAAAAATGATTTTCTGGTTTTAATTAATAGCTTCAGAATGCACACTATAGATTTTATAATAAACCCAATAACTTTAATTAAACTTTAAAACACCTTACAAATCAAACACAAGATTTGTTTTGAAGTCTAAAGATATCGCTTAAAATATATCTTTTTAATCATATCACCCCGAGCAAGGCGGTAACACCACCTATGTGCATAGGAATGAAAACATTGGAAAAGAGAAAACCGGAAACCACATCCTAAACAGGAAACAATGGCTGAGCCTCTTCACCTGTTCAATATACGTGGGTGGAGTGTGAACCGGGCGATGGTTTAGTCTATCTACTCCAATTATTGTTCAAAACAAGTGCGAGTTATTAAGATTTATGAAATCTACATAAATTCAGATTGACTATATATATTGTTGTGGATCCGGGTGAGGAACAACACAAAATAATGAACAACAAAACAGATATTTGAGATTTAAAAATAGGTTATATTGAACGTAAATATACAAACTGGTACGCAGGTTAGTAACCCAGGAATACGATTAGTAAGGAATACATATATACTAGCCTTGAAATGAAACCGTGTTGAAATATTATATCCGTGTAATATTATTCTGGCTGAGCTAAGAGGTGCTTTGCCTACTGACGCAGTATTGTCTGTGTAACTTCGGTATCGTTCGGTAACTTACGGATGATTCCCGGTGTCTCTGACTGATCTCTTTATGGCAGAAGTATATGTATACTCAAGTCGAGTTCATTATCATACAAAAATGGGATATCCCACAACCTATATATATATATATATATATATATGCGTAATCATTTCACTCCTAGGAAAGCAGCACTGCCACTGGTGCGTCGGGTTTACATAAGAAAGTAAGGAATATATATTTACAAGTCTTGAAGTGAAGACGTGTTGAAATAGTTTATTCGTGTAATATTATTCTGGCCGGGTAGAGCTCAAAGCTACTATGCCAACTGACGCGGTATTCTCTGTGTAACTTCGGTATCGTTCGGTAACGTACGGATCATTCCCGATGTCTCTAACGGATTTGTTTATGGCAGGAGTATATGTATACTCAAGTCGAGTCCATTATCATAGAAAAATGGTAGACCCCACAACAACCCCCTGCCCAGCTTCAACATTTTTTTACTTGTTTTCTATGATTCTCAACGTCTTCAATGATTTCTTCCTTCACGTCATCGTTTTCTGCGGGTGACGAGCTTGGCTCCTCGCTCCTTCTTTTGTGTTTTTGGTTATGTGTCTTTTATAGGCAAACTAGCAGTATAGCCCGGCGTTGCTCGGGTGTAATGAAAGCTTTAAAATTAATCCATGGTTCTGGAGCTCAGACTCTTTGGGCGTTGGCACAAATGACTAAAAAGTTTCCAGTTAAAGCGAAACTGTAGACTGAAAGAAAAATGAATGGGTGTAAGTCAAATTTTGATTTCCTGGTATCGATATATACATATATATATATTATCGATTTTATGTACTATTTTAAGAAATGCAACCTTGAAACTTCTAAATATCGTTTATTATGTCTTTGTCTATGAGTGTATCAAATTTGATTAAAATCGGACCATTCCTTCTAGAACCCGATTTTTTCGATTATCGATTTTCGATATTTATCAGAGTACCTCGACACAAAACCTAGCTAATATCACTGGCAGACACTTATAGTACAACTTTGTAAATTTTCAAGAAAAAACGGTTCAGCCGTTTCGGAGTCTATAGATAACGGATACACACACACAGACAAAGTTCCATTTATAAATAAGTTTAGATTTTTCTTGTATTTTGCACATAACATTACTTAGTCTGTTTATTATTGCTCCAGGTTCCCAATATACCATATTATTTTTGAACATTCTGAAATAAACCTGTTCACCTGGTTTGAAAGATCTTTTCGCAATTATGGGTGTAATAAATACGGGTTGAGCATTCTGCTTTAGCTCGTTTTTTTCTGCGAATTTGTTACATCGTCCTATACCGCTTGAGAATACCTCTTGAAATTGCTTGTGTAATTCTTCCTTCAATTTCGTTGCTTCTACAAAAAGAACTAATGGGTAAATCCCATGCATCGAACTTCTGCATATAGGTCGGCGCCTACAAGATTTTCTGTGTTTTTCATAACGTGTATTTTTAATTTTTTGGTTTTTCCATGAAATTTCACATTCACGATTATTTCACCTTCGAAATTGACCCGTTTTAATGTGACAGACTTAGTAATTTTTTTGTTTGTGTATCATGACCAGCCTATTCATTTTCCTCCATGTTTGTAGAGTTATTATCGTTAAGTCCGTACCTAAATCTAATTGTAGTTTGATTTTCTCATTTAATTTCTTTTTTTTAATCATCTCACCCCAAGCAAGGCATTCCACTGCCACTATTGCGCATGGGGCTACATAGGGGAAGGTAAAAAAGAAGGAGTGGTTAGACATAGGGAATGTCAGGAGGAAGGTGACAGATGAGTAAGGATAGCGAGGATGAGGGTTAGGCAGATGGGAACAGTGCTTGATAGAATGGGAGCAGGTTAGTGTGTTAGGAGGTGTCTATTGACCTTACATTTAAACTCCTGGAGATTGTAGCCGTCGGGGAAGCAATCGTTTGGAAGAGAATTCCACAGTCGGGAAGTGCGAGGAAAGAAACTGTTGGAGTAGAAGTTACGGCTGCATTTTATCGGTTTCACTGTAAAAGGGTGGGATCTAGTTGCTAATCTAGTATCTCGTGCAAATTCGAACCTAGGGGGCACCAGTGATCTAAGAAGCCGTGAAAGTATTTATAGAAGAGACACAGGGAAGCCACGTCGCGCCTGTGGGAGAGAGACTGCAGGCGGTCTGCCAAGTCGGTATCTATCACATTACAGACCCTCCTCTGAACCTTATCGAGAAGACCGAGGAGAACAGCAGAGGCGCCCGACCAGATATGGCAGCAGTATTCAATGCACGGGCGGATGGTAGATTTGTAAATGTGCAGGATAGATTTAGACGGAAAAAACTTCCGGGCCCTACACAGAGAACCGACTTTCATAGCAGCGGATTTAGCAATGGATTCAATATAGTCATTCCATTTGAGGTCCGCTGAAAGTGTGAGACCAAGGAGGGGTAGTGTTTTACTCTCTGGGAGGCAAGCCTGGTCCATGCTAATGGGAGGTAGGTGAGATTGTCGATGTTTCAAGTTCTACATATTTCCTCGTGTTTTGTTGGTTTTCATAGTCCACCCTAGTAGATTTTACCCTGCTAGACTGTTTTTTTCTGCATCCGGCTGCTTCATGGCCCATTTTTCCACACGCTAGACAGGTTTTGTATTTGAACTGAGAATCTCTAAATCAAAGCAATCCACCACATCTGTAACATGCAGATGCGGGGGGGGGGGCTTGTTTTTTATTTGATTTCTGTCACTAGTTGCTTTATCTTGTAATTTTGTCATTAAGTTCTTGTTTTACTTTTGGGGAGGGTGAAAAACATAAATTTTTCTTTAACTTACGAATATGCGCGACTCCTGATTCTTCAACATCTTTACAGTCTTTTTTAATACTTAGGCATTTTTGGCAGTCTTCTGATAGTTTTTGCAGCGTTAGACTTGGTTCCTTTTGAAGTTTGGTAAACATCCGTTTTCGCTGTCCTTAGCAGCGACTAATCTTTGGACAAATGTAAGGCATTTAAAGTTATCTGGAGTTAGCTCTGCCAATTTAAAGTCGTCACAATGTTTGTTGACGATTGCTGCGAATGTTGAATAGTCCTCGTTTTCGGCTTTCACGAGATTGAGACATTTCCACCTTTTGTGAAACTGTGAAATCTTTGGACTGAATAACTCCGTGAGGCATGTCACTGCCTCATCGAACGTTAAGTCTTTAGTTGTAATTGTCTTTCTTCGTTTATTCTTTGAATTTCCATTTGTTTTTCTTCATTTGCCTTTTGAATTTTCACTTGTCTTTTCTCTAATTTAATTTGTACTTCTACTTGTTTTTCTTCGAAGTTTAATTGTCTTTTTTCACTTCTTTTTATGATTTCGAGTATTCCTTTTTGAAAGTCACCCATGGTTTGTTGGTTTGATTCCGTGAGGGGTTTTACTCTTTTACTCTTGCTTTTTTGCATTTAATCTTGTGAAAAAAAGAATTTTGTGAAAAAAAAAATTCCTGTTGCGACTTTCAAATACCTTTTCACAATTTTTCTTTCTGTCTCTTTTTGTTCCAAAATTGTTTTACTAGCAGATTTTCTGCAATAGTGTCGCTAAATTGTCGACTTGGTTTGTTCGTTGTTCTGTATGAGTTCTTTCGGGTTTTGTCGTGACACTCGAATTTCCGTCGGCAAGTTATTGTGTTCGACTTGAATTCGAATCCTTCATCGGAATTCTATTTTGTTGCCACGTTGTTCTTGTGTTTGTGAGTTCGAAATCTTTGTCGTTAAGTTGTTGTGGGGTATACGTGAGTTCGAAATCTTTGTCGTTAAGTTGTTGTGGGGTATACGTGAGTTCGAAATCTTTGTCGTTAAGTTGTTGTGGGGTATACGTGAGTTCGAAATCTTTGTCGTTAAGTTGTTGTGGGGTATACGTGAGTTCGAAATCTTTGTCGTTAAGTTGTTGTGGGGTATACGTGAGTTCGAAATCTTTGTCGTTAAGTTGTTGTGGGGTATACGTGAGTTCGAATATTCACCGCCAAGTTGTTGTGGCGACTCGTGTTCGAATCCTCATCGCCAAAAGAAAAAAATGATTTTCTGGTTTTAATTAATAGCTTCAGAATGCACACTATAGATTTTATAATAAACCCAATAACTTTAATTAAACGTTAAAACAACTTACAAATCAAACACAAGATTTGTTTTGAAGTCTAAAGATATCGCTTAAAATATATTTTTTTAGTCATATCACCCCGAGCAAGGCGGTAACACAACCTATGTGCATAGGAATGAAAACATTGGAAAAGAGAAAACCGGCAAAAGCATCCTAAACAGGAAACAAGGGATGAGCCTCTTCACCTGTTCAATAGACGTGGGTGGAGTGTGAACCGGGCGATAGTTTAGTCTATCTACTCCAATTAATGTTCAAAACAAGTGCGAGTTATTAAGATTTATGAAATTTACATACATTCAGATTGACTATATATATTGTTGTGGATCCGGGTGAGGAACCACACAAAATAATGAACAACAAAACAGATATTTAAGATAGAAAAATAGGTTATATTGAACGTAAATATACAAACTGGAACGCAGGTTATTAATCCAGGAATACGATTAGTAAGGAATACAGATATACTAGCCTTGAAGTGAAACCGTGTTGAAATATTATATCCGTGTGATATTATTCTCGCTGAGCTAAGAGGTGCTTTGCCTACTGACGCAGTATTGTCTGTGTAACTTCGGTATCGTTCGGTATCTTACGGATCATTCCCGGTGTCTCTGACTGATCTCTTTATGGCAGAAGTATATGTATACTCAAGTCGAGTTCATTATCATACAAAAATGGGATATCCCACAACATATATATATATATATATACATATATATATATATATATATATCTATATCTATATATATATATATATATATATATATATATATATATATATGTAATCATTTCACTCCTAGGAAAGCAGTACTGCAACTGGTGCGCAGGGGTTACATAAGAAAGTAAGGAATATATATTTACAAGTCTTGAAGTGAAGCCGTGTTGAAATAGTATATTCGCGCAATATTATTCTGGCTGAGTGGAGCTCAAAGCTCCTATGCCAACTGACACGGTATTCTCTGTGTAACCTCGGTATCGTTCGGCAACTTACGGATCATTCCCGATATCTGTACCGGATCTGTTTATGGCAGGAGTATATGTATACTCAAGTCGAGTCCATTATCATAGAGAAATGGGATAGCCAGCAACCTATATATATATATATATATATATATATATATATATATAGTTTCTTTTGTCATCCGCAGACAGATCTGTTTCGCCGTATCACAGCACATCAGTCCGGTTAGACTCCTATTGGTTTTTTACCCAGGATTGAAACCCGAACGAAATGGCGTCAGTAGGCGACTCTACCCCATATATATATGTATGTAATCATGTCACTCTAAGGAAAGCAGCACTGCCACTGGTGCGCAGGGGGTTACATAAGAAAGTCATGAGAAAGAGGAACACGTTAAAGGAGTGTTAGATAATGGGTAAGTAAAGGATGAGAACACTGGTAGAAAGAGATCTGCGTGAGGGTAGCGTGGAGAGGAAAAAGAACATGATACAATGGTTTTCACAGAAAGAATGCGAGTCAAGAAGATAAGAGATGTCAATTGACATTACATTTAAATTCTTGGAGACAGTAGCTGTCAGGGAACCGTTTATACAGAAAGGGATTTCACAGGCGGGAAGTGCGAGAAAAGAAACTGATGATTAGAGGTTGCGGCTACATTTGATTTCTTCACTGTGAAAGGGTGAGACCTAGTTACTAGTCTAGTAGCTCGAGGAAATTCATGCAGAGGAGGTACCAGGAAGTTAAGCTCATCGGAGCAGAAGTCGATAAAGTTTTTGTTGAAGAGACAGAGGTAAGCCACATTACGTCGTGAGGAAGTGACTGGATTGAGCTACCAGATTGCGGTCGATTACATTGCAGATTCTTTTTAAGATTTTGTCAAGGACCCCGAAATGAATAGCAGGGGCATCTGATCAGATGTGACAGCAGTATTTAATGCATGGGCGGATGGTAGATTTATGTTATATATGTGCAAGATGAATTCAGACGAAAAAACTTTCCGACCCTACACAGTGAACCGAGTAGTTTTAGCTATTGATTGAATGTTGTCATTCCACTTGAGGTCAGCTGAGTGAGTTAGACCGAGGAGGCGCAAGTATTGCTTTTAGTATTACTGTTGTGGAATAGTAAAGGTTGTCTTTAATGGTTAAAGGATAGCTGCTTCATTTTGGAAGCATTAACATTTACGAGCAATCTTTTTACCTAATCCATCACAGATTGGAGATCCCTCTCAAGATCAGCAGCGAGGTTATTGCTTTGTCAGCCTCTGCAGGTTTCTTATCGAAGCGGGTGTAAATGGTGGTGTGGTCAGCGTACATGCCTACTTGGGATCTGGTTAGATCAGGGAGATCGTAGGTGAAGATCAGAAAAAGCGCAGGACCTAGAAAAAAGCCTTGACGAACACCCACGTTATGGTAGGCTCTTTAAAATTATGTTAGAGACCAGCAAGAAAGTGACGTAAACGTCATTCAGTTGAGTCTCAGTTCTAGGTGGAAAGTCGGGTGCGGATATCCCAGACGAATCAAATGTTGAGTTGGTGGGTTTTGTTTTAGCTTGTTTAGTTTTCTTTCTTAGTTTGTGTGATGTGATAATTAAAGACTTTTTGGTAAGCAGAGACCTAGAGTAGTAGTATCAGTTGATCCTTAAATGCAACATGTGTAGGAAGGAAACTGGTGCAGACTGCAGCATAATGTGACGTCAGTGTTATCCACCGGAGGCACTTGCAAGAACAGCCATCCATACGCCATGGATACGCCACTTCAGGAAACCTCGAATTTATTCAAATGTTGATCAAAGCCGCCTCACAAGACGCTACACAAGAGTTCGGGCTCCTAATAACCAGTCGGAAGCAACAAACAGGTAACTTCTAACACCGGTAACCTCAGAATGAAGAGATTTTGCCACAACCGACAAACATTACAAAAGCCTTACGACAGCCATACTATTAAGACTGGAAAAGACGAAAGACACCGGAAACCTCTTCATAAACAGGAAACAAGGATGAGCCTGTATTTCTGTTCAAAAGAAGATGGAGTAGTATGGACCAAATTAGTGACGTTCCATAATCACTGCGCAGACCCAAAACTTTCACTGATCACAAGGAACGAGTTTTCCCACAAAAAAGGTTTGTGCCTTAAGCGTCTAAGACAAACTCAAATTAACGCCGACCCCAAGTGGAACTCGTACATATACACTAACGGCCACAATTATTAGGCCACCCCAGTTTTTAAAAAGAAATGATGTATTTCATACTATTTTTAGTATTTATTGCCAAATAAAATAGAATGGTTCTTTCATTATTATAAGTTGAATAATTCTAGATGAAAACAGAATGGTTCTTTTGTTACTATTACTTTGCAAAATTTTACAAGGCAAGGAAGCAAAAATGAACTCGTCCGAATCACCCTAAATTTTCTTCATTCTTTCATTGATGAAACTGCAATATAGGTAATTATTAAATATTTATAAATTCATTTGATGCTCAGTATTAACAAAAGAACCATCATATTTTAATTTTCAATTATTCACTAATAAATGCTAAACAATAGAATGAAATACATCATTTTTTAAAAATACTGGGGTGGCCTAATAATTATGGCCGGTAGTGTATATATGCTTGGGAACATGGTTGGTTCCTTGTACCGTTTTAGTGTTTCCTGTAACGCTCTACGCTAGATCGGGCCGATACTTTGTATTTTCATACTAAAAATCAATTTAAATAAACAAATGTTTGAGACGCTTTGTCGTGGTGTAACAGGTTAGCTTTTTAGTCTATTATATCATTAATAGCGGGCAGTGAAAATATCCACGGCTGGAATTTAAATCTGTGGCCGTGTGTCAAACTGTAAAAATATAATAAATCAATGAAGAGATATAGAAAGAAAAATTAAATGGTTTGGTTGTTTTGTTTTTTATGGTATATCAACCTCGGCGGGTCATTTATTGCCAACTAAATGTTATTTATTTATTGCTGGTAATAACTTTTTCTTTCAACAATTTATTGTTGTTTTTTATATAAGTTTTGTGTCTAGTAATACTTTTTTCTTTTCCGAGTATCAAGATTCATTAGGATTTGTTTTTAAGGGCAGAGTCCCCAAGTCCTACCATGTTATTTAACCCATGGAGGGAAGGGACGGAATAATACCTTTTCCAAACGGTATCAGTGCTTAAGTGAATGCAGGGTATTCAACTGGAATTCGAACTCGGCTCACCGATTTCTCTTTCCGAGCCGATATCCACTGCACCACAACGCACACCCGTCACTAAACGCTTACAGCATCTGGCATTCCCAAGCGGTCACCCATCTAAGTACCGACCAGGCTCAATGTTGCTTGACTTCGGTGATCGAGCGAGAACCGGTGTATTCAACGTGATATGGCCATAAGCCAGAAAAATTAAAAGGAGAGAGAAACTTTGATTGAAGGATAAAGTGACAGATTCTTTTTTAAGTGAAAATAACAATCGCACTCAAACAACCGTCAGTACATAATGAGAGAGAGAGAGAGAGAGAGAGAGAGAGAGAGAGAGAGAGAGAGAGGTGGGGGGAGGAAATAAAAAATAAAATCATTGGAAAAAAGAGAAAAGAGAGAAAAGTGAGGGATTGAGGGATACGAATATTAGAAAGAACTTTTAACGTAAGATAAAAAAAAAAAACTTAATTTTGGGTTGGGTGGTGTTTAAGGAACGAAAGCGGCCGAAGTAGCTTCTATCTCAAAGGAAACGTGTCAGCCACATAACACGCAATTCTCGTGCAACAAACAAACAGACCTTGTTGTGATGGCATCAAACAGTGGAACCGAGATTAACCTGATACAAAAAATATATATATAAATCGGCAAAATCTTTTTTTTTTCCTGAGTCTGACATCGCAGCAGGTCAGAGCTGGCTACTAGAATGGCCGACCAACGAATATCATTCATTCGACATTTTAGTAAGTTCTAGCATTTCGAACTTATAACTATCCAGTGTGTAAATATCTTGCATAAAAGAGGTTTCTGTAGTTTTAAGACTATTTAGATCTAAACGTTACTAATTATACAGATTAAAAGAAAATTTTGTTAATCTTTTAATGACTTTCCTATTTCAGCTTCATCATTAGTCAAAAAAGTACTCCTGCCGTAAAAATGACAGCAAAATATATGCAAATAAATACACAACGGTCTTTATTATAACAGAGAGGATATATATATATATATATATATATATATATATATATATATATATATATATATATCTATATTGAAATTTGAAAACAGTAGCAACTCCAGCATATACGCATCGCTCATTCAATAATGAATTAGAGCACTATGGCTATTGGGCTTGTATAATGATATACGCGCTAAAAAGTCTGCCTTCATCTACCGAACGCTCGTAACCCAGAAGTAGAATCGCCGACTGACGCCAATTCGGTCGGGTTTCAATCCTGGGTTAAAAAGCAACCGGAGTCTAACCGTACTGATGAGCTGTGATACAGCGAAACAGATCTGTCTGAGGATGACTATAGTATATATATATATATATATATATATATATATATATATATATATATATGCTGATAAATATGAGAGACAATGAATGTATATTATGTTTAATCATAAGCAGTTCTAAACATCGTATTTTGGCCTCAATTTCAGGTGAAAATAAAAACAAAAATTCTCCAACATTTAAATAATATTTTATTAAGTTGATTCTAAGCTTACAGCTCACATGAGCCATCTTCAGAGAAGTTACAGGGACGTTAACATAAAAACATCCACCATCAGCGACGATTTTATCTTGTGTTGACATAAAACTCCGCTAAGCAACAATAGCAGTTAACAAAACTAGCTAACGCAGTTCGTAAATTTGTAATGCAATTTTATGACGTCACACCTCGTGACAGCTCGAAATGATAACAGAACCATATATTTAAATGCAATGTAATGTGTTATGACCAGATTTAAACGTGATTTGATTAAGTGTGGGTTGTTTGGATTTAATGTAGATGGCCTCCAATATCTGAAGGTTCTTTTTACTGTGTGTATGAGTGAAGATTATTGTATTGTTGACTAAAATCTGTCTGATACTAGCTACATAGCTATGTTTTTCTAAGAAACGTTGTTTAATTGTACTCTAATCAGAAAGGTGACAGGTAAGTCTACGGAAGAGCGTGGTTGTAGTAAAAAAAAAATCTATATATGTAGTGGGTTTATTATTAGTACCAGAGATACAATCTCTGAAAGGGCATGTAAATTGATACACTACATTGGTTTTCTTTAGAGGATTTAGTTGTGTGGTTGTAGGACTATTAGTCTATGAGGTCAATTTTTTAAATTTTTTTATAATATATGATGATCTTAACTTGATTATTATTATTTATTGGTTTAACATTTCTACGTATAATATTTTTGAGAGTTTTTTCATCTTGTTTGTAATTATTCTGTATTTGGTTGCAATAGTATAAGTTAATAGTGTTATGTTTATTTTGATGTACACCATTATTATTAATATTATCAATATTGTTAGAGCTATTGTTAAGTTTGTTGAGATACATTTTAATTTGTTGATTAATAACGGAGTTAGGAAATCCATTATTGACAAGTGTTTGCTTAATGTTGCGTAATTCTTTATAAAATATGGATTTGGAAGAAGATATCATTTGTGTGCGTTGAATTGTTTTTTTTATAACAGCTAACTTATATCGTTTTTGGCATTCACTATTATAATTAACAAGACACGAGTTTATGTTAGTTGGTTTCCTATATAGAGTAGTAGTTAATCTATGTGTGTTAGAATCAATGAATGGGATTTTGTTAAATAATATTAAGTTCTAATGTCAAATGGAGAACAGAGTGACTTTCGAATTTGTCTAATTTGATCGATATTCTTAACTAAAATGAAAATGTCATCTATGTATCTTACATATATGGAGGGTTTATTGTTGTCATTAAATATTTTATTTTCTAAATTTGCCATATAATAATGAAAAAAAGTGGGAACCTAAAGAAGATCCCCTCGCAATACCATCTATTTGAGTATAAAGACGATTTACAATAAGAACGCTCACGTAACGTATATATATATATATATATATATATATATATATATATATATATTAATGCAGGTTTCATTGAATAATATAGACAAGTTTTGTCTATTAATTTTGTGTAGGATCCGTTCATACCGTCTGATATACATGATGGTGATGTCGTTAAAAGACAACAAAAAATCACAGTATTTGTTGAATTTTTTATCGGGTCTAAGCTTTCGGCTCACATAAGCCATTATCAAAGAGTAAATAATAACACACAGTAAACATAGAACATTTAAGCTATTAACAATAAAGATAATTGAATTGAAAATATAAAATAGTGGTGTTGTGGTCCCTGGTCTGATTACAGACATTTGAGTACGTTGTTGGAAATATCGAAATTGATTGTATTCAAACCAGGTTTAAATTGTTTAATGTAGAGTGCTTCGAGGATTTTTAGTTTCTGCTTATTATTTTATGTACGTGTTATCAACAAGCGTTTTTCTCAGAAGTGTGCGTTGATAACCGTGTTGTTCTAAATGACGGAATATATTTGAATTTTTATTTCGTGAGAGCGAATTTGTGGTGCGGCCGATGTAGATATTATTGAGGTTGTTAGAGATACATTCTCTAAATGGACATATGAATAATTTTAGGGAGTTTTAAGGAATTCTGATCAGCGTTGTTGGCACTAATGAGTTTATTAAGTCTAGATTTTAGTTGGTGTGTCGGGTTTTTGTTAATTTTTTAAAATTTTGTGTGGTCATGGAGTATGTGGTTGAGTTTTGTGTTGTAATCTGATTTGTTAAGTACAACAAAGATGTTAGCCTTGTCAGCTTTTTTTACAATTATATATATACTAGCGTTGCTCGAGTGTAATGAAAGCTTTAAGACTAATCCATGGTCCTGGTGCTAAGACTCTTTGGACGTTGGCACGAAAGACTAAAAAGAAATAGTTGTTTCCAGTTTAAGCGAAACTGTAGATTGAAAGAAAAAATGAATGATCAAGTCAAATTTTGATTTCTGGTATCAATGTCAAATAAGTTTTCAGTCGCAAAGTGAATTTTGAAGGCTAAATAAGTCCTCTGAGTAAATTGTATCATGGCTGAGACTAAGAACTACAATTAAACCTACTTAGAGCAACATCTGAAGCAAAAACCAAAATAAAAGGGCTGAAAACCTGATTTTGATCAGACCTGATAGGATATCAGGTTATCGATTTCCAATATCGGAGTCAAATACGTCATTCAAGGACAAACTAACTTAAATAAGTCCATGAAAACTTGTTGTACTCATCGGGAGTAAAATTAGAGAAAATAAGCCATATTGATGGATGAATATCAGATTTTGATAAGATTCGATAGATTATCAGAGGTATTGATTTCCGATATCGGGGAAAATGAGTCGTTTAATATCTACTAATGTTTAAGATTAAAAACTATACTTTTACCAAGTTAGAGCAACTTCTACATCAAGAACCACGATAAAAGGGCTGAAATCCTGATCTTGATCAGACCTGATCGGATATCGGGGTATCAATTTCTGATATAGGGAGGAAATCGGAAAAATAATTAACCCATGACCTGACCGGAACTCTAAAGATTATTTGTGTGAAGTTTGGTGAGAATCGGATAAAAATTGTGGATTTGTATAAAGGATATGCAGACAGAAAGACAGATAAACAGACACACACACAAACTTCTTGCTATATATATATATATATATATATAATCTATTTATTTACAATCGGAAATTTATATTATGTCAACCATTATTATAGTGGAAACTCGTATTTTAAATAAACGAACATTTTTATTTATTCTTACTTTAAACTGTGTATATTACATCTGTCGGTCTGTGAATTTCAGAAATATCAGAAAAAAATGTAATCTCTGTCAGGGATGGAGCGTCTATTTCAAACACGAGTATCACCTATAATATCGTTTAAAGTAATAAATATGTGTCTATGTTTATTGGTCATACATCCGGCAAAAACGTTTGGTGGCAAATCTATAAAATTTCTATTAATATTAGATATTAATACTGATCCAACCAGAGGGTACAATGTAATTAATTTTTTTTTATTTACAGAGACAATATTTATTACACATAAAATTTCAAATTTTCTTATATTGGATGGCCTTTTGGACGGGTAAATTTAAACACCCTTCTCATCAGAGAGATAAAAACATTATGGGAAAATAAATAAATCTATTTTCTCATAAAGTTTTGGTCTCGCTGAAGAGATGGGTAAATAAATTTACCTGTCGAAATGGCCATGCAATATAAGAAAATTGAAATTTATATATATATATATATATATATATATATATATAAAGAGATAGAGAGTGTGAGTGAGAGAGAGGGAGAGAGAGACAAAAAGCGTCATTTAAATGACACAAGGAATTAAGATTTAATAATTTTGAAAATGAAAGTGATCAAAATTGTAAAGTGTGGTTGTTTTTGTTTTGTTTTTTAATCTAATAATATTTTAAGTCTAAGTTTCGGTTTTTGGTTCTTAAAAAGTGGTTTTCAGCGGACTGAGTCTAAAAATATTGGTTGCTAGGAAACAAAGTGTGGGTGGGCACACACCACAACAATGTTATCATTTAATTTTATATGAATTATTTAAGTGCCATAAAGTGATACGTGCTTGGGCGATCATATTTCGAAAGAGACATAATAGGGCGAAGATTTCCCCGCAGTAGGTTGCCATTACTTTCTGCACTAGACTAGTTGCCAACCAAGGCTATAGAAGTCTATCTGTTCTACTATTCAATCCATAGCTAGAAAGAGAAGGATTCATATCTTTGCTAATGGTATTTGTGCGTAAGTGAGTGAAACGATTTCGATTGGAATTCGAACTCGGCTCTCCGACTTTTCATTCCGAGCCGATATCTATTACACCACAACGCACATCCTTAAATGAATAGCTGTAAAAATACATATGGTTAAAAGGGTACTATATTAGCAATAATTTTTAGTGTTCACTAGATTTGGGGTGCAGTGGATATCGGCTCGGAACGAGAAGTCGGGGAGCCGCGTTCAAATTCCAGTTGAATTCCTTGCATTCACTTACGCGCAAATACCAGTGGGAAAGAATTTAATCCGTCATTTTCCTCCAGTTATGTGTTGAATAATAGGACAGATTGGGTTCTCTAGCCTTGGTTGGCAACCAGTTTACCGCAGAAAGTAATAGCAACCTACTGCGGGATAATCTTCTGCCCAGTCAGTCATGTCTCTTTGGAGACATGATCGCTCAAGAGTGTATCACGTATAGCACTTAACTGACTGAGATGATTGCGTGAATCTACCAATAACTCCTTCTGCATTAAACTCATCTAGCAATTTCTTTTCAATAGATATCAACATGGATGATTTCAAATTCTCATCAGAAAACAGATTTATTGTCTTTGTTATCTTTAGCTTTTGAAATGTTCTCTCACATTGAACCTGAATAACTAATAGTGTACAGATGGCTTTATAAACTTCTTATTTCTTTTTTATTAATAAAACAATTGCCTGTGTTCGCTTCTTTGTTGCATTTTTATTTGATATAGGCGACCCGTCAGGGGACCATTCACCGTCGGTAAACAGTGATATTGACGGCACACATACATTGAATGGCGATAAACCCGAAGCTATAGGGAGCTGGTTAATACTTTACCGAACTTCCTACAAGTTTTATCCCGAATTATCATCATAAGTTTTTCATCGTTATCAGCAGGTTGGTTGTCGGCAGTTTGGTATGTGAGGAATTGTTTGGAATAATAGTGTAAGAATAAAATATACATTTTTCATGTTAAAATAGAAATTTATTAAAAGAAATGAGTAATAAGAATTTTTAGACATTAATGTTCAATTAGAAAGTTTAGGGTATCAAGAGTTGTAGAAAATGTTCGTAGGAGTAATGTAGGTATTTAAAATGTCCACAGAAATTCAGAGTTCATGGTTGTGTAGTAGCAGAATGTAAAGTTTTTGTTCCTTCTTCTTCTTAGTAGGTCGCGACAGGTTGAGAGAAAGAGAAGGCAAACAAATAAAGAAGTTGTACTTAATACGTTCACTTTGTGTTGCTGTTGTTCCCTTTAGTGGTGTGGTATGAAAATGAAGAAAAGGACGTTGGTTGAAGAGGTTAAATGAAACTGTGGCGTACCTTATGTCCGGGTTGATGTGGGGTGAAAAAAAAGAACAGAAAATTGGCAGTGAGGGCGAGTCCGTCTGATGTTTCTTTTTTATATGGTGAGATGCTGTCAGCTACTGTTTCCATGTGATTGATTTTGACAGGTTAACGTCGTGGTTTAAATAGTGAAAATTCTCGTGATGCCGGCTCCAGCAAACCTTTTCACATCTAGGCGTGAAAATACGTCATATATAAATTTGCTGTTTTTAATCCAATCAGGATTCGGAATTTGTTTTTTGCACTGATTTGTGAATTTTTCTTAGTTGGGTTTTTCCACAATGCTTTTAGTTCTTAATTGCTTATCCCTACAAACCCTTTGACAGTTTTTCAATTGGTTGATCATAGACTCGTGCAATAAATATGTACCGACTCGATAACATTATTTAGTTGCATTTTACACTCAGTACCGTGCTTATGTGGCTCAGCAGAATTATTATTTATATAATTTTACCTGTGGTACAATTATTTTACTTGAAATAAATTTGCATATAAAAAAAACTTGCGGCGAAACGTTTACCTTGTAGCTATAGGGAAATGGTTAATGTCTATTTGATTCGGCCTTGAGTCGTAAATAACCGAACTCCCTGCTGCTTACAAGTTATACCCAGAATTATCATCAGAATTATCAGAAGGTTTTCATCAGAAGGTTGAAACTGGTTGGTTGGAAGTTGGAATGTGTGGATTAGTGTGGAATAGTGTGGAATAGTGGAAGAATAAAAGTATACATTTTTCATTTAAAATAACAATTTATTGATAGAAAGGATAACATCAATTGTAGAAGTTAATGTTCAATGAGAAAGTTAAGGGTATCAAAAGTTGTAGAAATGTTCGTAGTATTAATTTGTTGCAAAGATTTTATGCGTACGCAGGTATGAGCCTCTGTTCGGTAGGAATGTCTTTGAATAGAGAAGAAGTAAAAAGAATCAGCACACGAGAAAGAAGAAGGAGGACGCGATGCAACCTTACGTCCGGGTCGTGTTTGAAGTTTCTCCGTTTACATTTTAGTTGTGTCTCTCTCTCTCACTGCTCGCGTTTCACTGAATGACGCTGATCGAAGTCATTCATATAGTCCTTTAGATTTTTCGCACTGGATCCCGAAGTTTTTTAGTCTTGCAAATCACTTCCATTGGTCAGAAAATCAATTTAACATCTACTCGCGAAATCCGGTTTCGATTTTTTCTTTAAGCACATGAACAATTCTTTTTCTATTTGGGAAAAACCAGGATTTCACACGTCATTGTGAATTTTTGTAAAAGTGAAGAAGAAAATTGATTTTAATTCTTAATTTCCTATCTGCCACAACCTGAATTGACACTTCTATTTTATATTTAAGAGGAGGTTTTATTTGATTCAAAAGTTTGGAAAGTAAAGATTCAAGAGCGTTCTGTGTATGAACATAAGCTACATCCGACAGCAGAGCATCTGATCAGGTTTTGAGGAGCATGAAATCACCTTTTAATTGCTGTTGTTCCTGACCGGCGTTGAAAACAAGTGTTAGGGCTCTAGCTATGGGTAAATAGTGAGACCCCTCCCCCAACCAAATCAAAATGAAAGTATAAAAATACATTTTTGTAGTAAAAATACCAATAATACATTTTTATATAAAAAAAACGACAATACATGACGAGCAACAAACTTTATTTGTAGTTGAAAGCATACAATTGCTAACAAACTATATTCAGATGAATCATTAAAATTGTGTTCAGCTCATTTAGATTTTAATATTAAATAATGAATAGAGGTGTTGACATCCAGCTAAGCAAAATCAACTAAGAATGTCAGAATATCATCTTTTATTATTCAATTTCAGCCCAAACAAGACAGTAAAACCACAAAAACACAAAGAGTTACTGGTTGTGAAAAAATTAGAAAACAGAAAATTTATTAAAGATAAGAACGAAAAAAAAGTGACCAAGAGAACATTCGAAAGCGATTGACATTACTTTTAAATTTTCGATGATTAAAAAAAGTTTAAGGCCGGAAATGAGTTTCGTAAGCGAAAAGTGTGACACTAAAAAAGTAAATGAACGTCCTGCTCGTCCCTTTTACGGAGACAATGCACTGGTCCTACTTATAAACATTGGCAAGTAGCCACATTTAAGTAGGCTTTCAGTAGTAGTTGGTTAGCTGAAGTAATTCCTTCCTATGTATTTAATAAAATTCTTCTTCATTGTTTTCCCTACCAAATCTTCTGTTCCTTCGACACTCTCTCTAACTACAGTCTTCCCATTTCTCGGTTATTTTGCACAAAGACAACATCGCAACAATAAGCGTTAGGCTCTAGGGAAAATGCTCCAAGTAAAACCTGATAAGACTAAAATTGAATTATTAGATTAGCTACCCTAAGACAGAACAATTAAATTAGTTCCTTCAGGTTACCTGCTTCCCACGGCACGGGGTTTATTTGGTACAGAATGCTTTTAGTTTTCGAATAATCTTTGCGGCACGTATATTCTGTTCCAGAAATAAATTTAGAAAATTTCAGCTTTAAATAATAATTACTTGTTAAAAACGTAATGATAAAATAAGAAGAGAAAATAAGAAACGTTTATAAATTAAAAATATTTCACTTTAATTTAAACTTTATCAGAACTTTTTGGGAAATGGATTTTGGAAGAGAATTTGAAGCATTGTTTGTTTTTCATGAGTCAATGTTTATGTTTTGTGTTATTAATGTGTATATCTGACTCGCTGTGTTTAGATTCTAGTATTTTCCTGTTACATGGCACAGTGCTGATAGTGTACACCGAAAGGAAACCACAGGATCTTTTACAGAAGATAGCAAGGGAAAGAGAGAAGAAAGTACTAACTTCAAGAAAACTGAACGCATGGTGATCAGCGAACAGACGATCTCAGAATGCCAGTTCGGGGATACTAAAATAAAACAGGTGAAAAAATTTAAATACCTGGGAAGTGAGCTGACAAAGGAGAGAATATGCGACATTGAGATTGGAAGAATCATTAGCATGGCAAAGGACGCATTTCAAAGCAGAATGTTGAGAGACACATAGATTTCGTTGGAAACAAAGAAAAGGGAACTGATGATGTTATAGCTCCCCGTTATATTATTCGAAACTATATATATATATATATATATATATATATATATATATATATATATATATATACATCCATATGGGATGAAGTTAAAATAATGGCTAGAGAACACCACTAGAAGCAATGTAAACTTAAAGTATCAGCACATATGTTAGGCTACAAAAATTTCCTAAACCGACCAAGCATAGAGATGAACACAATACGGTAACCAGTAATACTGAGTGCTAGATAAAGTACTTAGCTTTAAAGATTGCAATATGAGCCCCGATAAAAATAATTACTAAGACATTAGGTTTATAACTCCCAAAATTGACACACTGATGCTCTCAAGGACAGAGTGCCCAGTGGATATAGACGTTAGTTTGTTCCAAAGTGATGTGAGTTCAATACCTGGCTACAGCAGTGATGAACAAATAATTTAGAGAGGTGAGTTAAAGGGAGATAACTACATGAAATCCGGAAGTGGCATTGAACATGGAATGAGAATGATATACCCCAGTGATCGAAATGAAGTGTTCTGTTCAAAATTCTTAGCCCCTGAAAAAAGCCGGAGCGTACAACGCCCGAAACGTCGTAAACATAGCAATAAAGATGAGGACAACAATCAGAACAGTGTAAATAATGTATATACAATAAGTCAGTTAAGTGCTATACGTGATACAAGTTTTGGGCGATTATGTCTTGAAAGCGACATGACTGACTGGGCAGAAGATTATCCCGCAGTAGGTTGCCATTACATTCTGCGGCAGACTGCTTGCCACCCAAGGCTATAGAACCCAATCTATCCTGTTATTTTACACATAACTAGAGGAAAAAGACGCATTAATACTTTTCCCCAGGGTATTTGCGCGTAAGTGAATGCAAGGAATTCGACTGGAATTCGAACTCGGCTACCTGATATCTCGTTCCGAGCCAATATCTACTGCACCACAACGCATATATCTCTCCTAATAGTACCTGTAATAGATTTATACGAATGTACGTATACCTGTAGCTACATAACTCCAAAAATCCCTAATACAAAAGATTTTTTCGTTTCCATAGAATTTACCTGAACGTTAATAACGCATACCTAGTATGTGTGGCTGGTCACTCGTATTCTA
>JBBBDQ010000245.1:677500-685000 GCA_037127315.1 Ascarosepion bandense
ATCGGCTAGGAACGAGAAATCGGGGAGCAGAGTTCGAATTCCAGTTGAATTCATAGCAAATACCTTGGGAATGGTATTAATCCGTCTCTTCCTTCCAGTTATGGGTTAAATAACAGGACAGATTGGGTTCTATAGCCTTGGTCGGTAACCAGTCTACCGCAGAAAGCAATGGCAACATACTGCGGGATAATCTTCTGCCCAGTCAGTCATGTCTCTTTCGAGACATGATCGCCCAAGCGTGTTTCACGTATGGCACTTAACTGACTCATACCCCAGTGATTGTAATGAAGGCTTCGGTTCAAAATTCTTAGCACCTGAAGAAGGCCGTAGCGTACAACCACCCAAACGTCGTACGAATAGCAACAAAGATGAGGACAATGGTCCGAATAATGTAAATACTGTACAATCTTGATGTCTGTAATTGGTTACATTTATTTCTATACTTGGTCGTCTTAGGAGATCTTTGTGGCCCAGCACATGCGCTGATTCTTTAAGCTTTCGCATTTTGCATTAGCGTTCTCTATGTATTACGTCAACTTCATCCCACAGGGGATCACTTTTTCCATCCAGAAAATATAGACAAACAAGAGATCGTATATATATAAGAATTTCATTAAAGATCTACAGTGAACTTTTGTCTCCACAGACGTTCAAGGCATGAAGGCGATCATTCCACAAAAGCGAAACGTTTATAGGTGTACATCGAAAAACCTGATTTTTAGACTTGAACCTATAAACCGCGGATGTGCGTTATGGTGGAGTGGATATCGGCTCGGAACGAGAAATTGGGGAGCCGAGTTCGAATTCCAGTTGAATACCCTGCATTCACTTAAGCACTGGTACCCTTGGGAAATGTATTAATCCATCTCTTCCTTCCAGTTATGGGTTAAATAACAGGACAGATTGGGTTCTATAGTCTTGGCTGACAACCAGACTACCGCAGAAAGCAATGGCAACCTACTGCGGGATAATTTTCTGCCCACTCAGTCATGTCCCTTTCGAGACATGATCGCCCAAGCGTGTTTCACGTATGGCACTTAACTGACCTATAAACCGTTGCATCATTCGCGTGGGTATTTACTTAATATCTGAGTATGTTATTAGGTAGAACATTAATATAGAGTAGAAATAGATGAAGATCGAGGAGAGTGCTCTAAGGAACACCATCAATGCTCTTATTGGCGTTTAATGAATCACCGTTAACAGCGGAAGGACAGTTAGGAAGAATTTGATAATTAAGAAATAATCAATAAAACAGCTCTTCAAGAGATTCCATAGCTGCGGAGTTTATCAGTGGCTTCTGGTATTAGTGGCTTCTGGTAAAGCCATTGATGCCAGAACTTTGAGATATCTAGATTGATGGTCCACGTGATGAATCTATTACCTAATCTATTCTCTGAGTAATGACAATTAAGACATCAGTTATGAATCTAACAGGGCGAAATCCACACCGGTTATCGATCAGAAGGTTCTTCTTGTTATAGATTCAAAGTGTTTCTTGATGATATTAGGCAGGAGGTTAATGGGTTGACATAGCGACAAGCATGAGCGATCTCCCGCATTCTTAAAAACAGAGTACCCCTTTCATATACGTGGGAATCATATCTCCTTCAGGCAGTCGTTGAACAGTGTTACCAGAGTTGGAGAACAACTCTGGACTGGTATTCTTAAGAACAACTACTGTGATTTTATTCAAATTGGTGGCCCACTGAGAGTCAAGGATTTAGCTATTGCTTTTTAAGGAAATATTCGGCATTTGTTCACCGCCCTTTGATATTTTTAGTTGAAATTTATAATATTATTCTGTTAAAATAACTTTTCAGGAAAATAGGTTTCTTCAGTCCACAGTCATTATCAAGACACTCTTTAAATCTTGTGTTATCTTTATTCCTGAGTTCCTGGCACAGAAATAAAAAAAAATAATGAAATGTGTGTTGTGGCGGATTGGATATCGGCTCGGAACGTGAAATCGGGGAGCCGAGTTCGAATTTCAGCTGAATTCATTGCATTCACTTACGGGCAAATACCTTTGGGAAAGGTATTAATCTGTCTATTCCATCCGGTTATGAGTTAAATAACAGGACAGATTGTTTTCTATAGCCTTGGCCGGCAACTAATTTACCGCAGAAAGCAATGGAAACCTACTGTGAGATAATCTTCTGCCCAGTCAGTCATGTCTCTTTCGAGACATGATCGCCAAAGCGTGCATCACGTATGGCACTTAACTGACTGAATGAGAATCAATAATGATTGATAATACTTTATCTAATATAAAATTCAAATTAATATTCCTAGTAATGCCACAAGATGATAAACAAGTGATATTCAGATGAAAGAAACATAAGTAAAAAATTAATAATACCTGACAGTGCTTCGTGTTATGAAAAATGTCAGTCAATTCGGTGCCATAGGTGATACACACTTTGGGCGATCTTGTCTCGAAAGAGACATAACTGACTGGGTAGAAGATTATCCCGCAGTAGATTGCCGTTACTTTATGCAGTAGACTGGTTGCCAGTCAAGGCTATAGAACCCAATTTGTTCTATTATTTAATCCATAACTGAAAGGAAGAGATGGATTAACACCTTTCCCAAGGGTATTTGTGCGTGAGTGAATGCAACGAATTCAACTGGAATTTGAACTCTGCTCCCCGAGTTATCGTTCCTCGTCGGTATCCACTGCACCACAATGCACATCCAAAACGTAATAAAGCTATTAATTCTACTAGTGTTTTTTTTAAAATTATTTTACACCAAGAAAGGCAGTAAAGCCACTAAGACGAAAGACGTTGTTGAGAGTTAGAGAATATGAGAGAAAAAAACTACTAAGAAGAGAGAACACTAAAAAATACTAAGATTAAGAGAACAAGGTAACGATTGACATTGCATTTAAACTTTTAAAGATCGACTTTAACTGGAAAGCAAGAAGAGAGTTCCACAAGCGAGTAGCCATAGAACTTATGATTACATCTAGCCATTTAAACTTTAAAATTCTTATACCTTGCCGGCAATCCAGTATAACGATTAATTGTATAGTCTAGGTCCCATGTAGATAAAAAAGTGCTTATTCCACTTTCGGTCAGATAAGTGACGTAGGTAACATGACAGCCGTTTAGCGACGTCACTTCATAAAGTGACAAAAGCGGCAGTCTAATACATTTTTTGGAGCAGCCAAATAGATATATTGATATTTTCATCCGCCTCCCATCTTGTTCGGGCTGAGGATCAATCTGCCTCCCACAGCAGCTTACAAGTCCATGGTGCCGTTTTCCTTTAGGAAAATATATTTTCCAGTTTTAGAAAAGAAACTCCGGTTCGCAGTCCGCAATTTAGGAAAACCCAAGATTCGCTGTTTGCCGTTCAGGGAATACGTCCACATCTACGATATAGATGAATTCAGTCCGTTTGGGTCCTAAAAATGGTTTCTCCAGATACATGACTATCTCCATATTATATGTAGAATCATCCCTTTGTGTTTCTTCTTACACTCTGCTTTGCTGTGTAGATATATGTGATATATTATTCTCGGCGTGGAGAATGTGTATATATGTCTTAAAATATTTGAACAAAAAGTCATAAACAATCTAGGTTACGAAACCGGGATGTGAGCTTAGGACTAATAACATTGCAGAGTCTTCTTTGGATTTTATCAAGAATCTCTAAATATATAACAGACGCACCAGACCATCTGTGACAGGAATAATGAAAGTATTGTCCATTGTTCGCCATTACTTTTCTCATCTTTCTGGAATCATTTGAATTCCAAAACGGAGATACACATTTGAGGCTAACCACAAATCGATCTTTATAAAAATGAAAGTGGTGCCCAGTCAGACCATGGACTATTGATTGGAACAAGTGATAATCGGACGGGGATTTTCTTTTAATCATATCACACCGAGCAAGGCGGTAACGCCACTGAAGCGCAGTGGAGTACGTAAGAGTGAACAGATTGGAAAAGAGAAAGCCGGAAACCACATCCTAAGCAGGAAACAAGGCGTAAGCCTCTTCAACTGTTCAATAGACGTGGGTGGAGTGTGAACCGGGCGATAGTTTAGTCTATCTACTCCAATTGAAGAAAAATAAATAAATAAATAAAAGAGTGAAAAGATTGGAAAATGGAAAGCCGGAAACCACATCCTAAGCAGGAAACAAGGGATGAGCCTCTTCACCTGTTCAATAGACGTGGGTGGAGTGTGAAACGGGCGATAGTTTAGTCTATCTACTCCAATTGAAGTAAAGAAAAAAAATAAATAAAAGAGTGAAAAGATTTGAAAAGAGAAAGCCGGAAAACACATAATAAACAGGAAACAAGGGATGAGCTTCTTCACCTGTTCAATAGACGTGGGTGGAGTGTGAACCGGGCGATAGTTTAGTCTATCTACTCCAATTGAAGTAAAGAAAAAAATAAATAAATAAAAGAGAGAAAAGATTGCAAAATGTAAAGCCGGAAACCACATCCTAAGCAGCAAACAAGGGATGAGCCTCTTCCCTTCTTCCTGTGTATTATTTTTTAGCTAGTTGAATTCCCACCTTACCCATTCCTTTGGCCACTAGTTAAAATAACTTTCTTTCTTCTTTTGTCAACTCGCTCTGAAGCATGCGTGTACTGGTTGGTTAGACTTTTTGAAATTTTATTAAGACATGATTTTGTATTTATTTATGCTTAATTTTAAAGGAGTTTTTTTTTCTTTCATTTTATTTAGCTGTTTTTTTTATAAGAAATTTCTTTCACTGGACTTTAACGAAGTTAAAACTTAGTTAACTCAGCACCCTTAACATTTTTTTAATTGGAGTAGATACTTAATTATTGCCCAATTAACACACCACCCACTTCTATTGAACAGGTGAAGAGTCTCATCCCTTGTCCCCTGTTTAGGGTGTGGTTTCCGGGTTTCTCCTTTCCAATCTTTTCACTCTTTTATTTATTTATTCTTTTTTTCTTCAATTGGAGTAGATAGACTTAACTATCGCCCGGTTCACACTCCACCCACATCTATTGAACAGGTGAAGAGTTTCATCCCTTGTCCCCTGTTTAGGATGTGGTTTCCGTTTTTCTCCTTTCCAATCTTTTCACTCTTTTATTTATTTATTCTTTTTTCTTCAATTGGAGTAGATAGACTTAACTATCGCCCGGTTCACACTCCACCCACATCTATTGATGCCTGGTAACTATGGCGGGAGAGGGTATGACTTCCTATTTAATAATTTCCAAGTAGGTTTTTACCCGTTTCAGCAATATCTTGCTTAGCTTTGTCATGTTGCAAAATCACTTTGTCGTGTCTTAGCTCGTATAGCGGCCGTTTTTTCTTCAATACTCAGCTGAACCGCATCAACTGTAGTCGATAGCGATCTCCCGTCATAGTTTTGACCGGTTTTCCTCCAATTATTCCTCTTCAAACTTTTTCGGGACACCTGAGCGCTCTTTTTCTTCAACATCAAAATCATTACTTTCGAAGCATCTAAACTAATTTCTGTATATGCTTTCTGACAGAGCATGGTCGTCGTATATCACAACAAAAATTAAGTGTGCTTTGACTATCTTTTAAATAAAGTAGTGCAGTAAAATTCCCCATAAGTACACGAAATCTGACATGTTTAACGCTATGAAAAACAAAGTTGATAGGACTTCCGCTAAATGACATACACTGAATTTTAAGACTGCGTAATCATCTACAAGCAAGATGTTCTGGCAATGCCAGCTGTTGGAAAAAAGAGTGAACTTATTTAAGGTCGTAATGGTTACGTACAAATATAACAGTGGGACTATTAAAAAGATTGATTGGGCGTAATCGTCCTCGGTGACCGATACAAGAGAAAATAGAAATATTCTTTTTTTAAATTCTCGTGTTTGCGCCGAAAGAAATAACTAAAAATCGTGATCTACGAACGACTTGTCTGTCTTCTCTTGAATTGGCGTAAGATATAGCAATTGATTTCGAGTTCTTCTTTCGGGTGAATTACATTCACGACCATCTAAGAATAATCTACGTTCTTATCGACTCAATTCTAAATAAATTGTCTCAATTTGACCTTAGAAACCACGATGATTGTCTTTGTGCAAAGATCAGGAATATCGCGAACATAATTCTCAATATATATATATATATATATATATATATATATATATATATATATATATTCAGATTATTAGTATGCGTCGTCATAGAAATAAATTTAAATTGTAAAAATTATCTTATACTTTCATTTCGTCACAACAGACCAAAAAATAAAAATGTCTAAGCAGTTGCAGTTTCCCCTACCTACCGCTACTAACCCAAGGGTCAAGTCACATACCTCCTACTACCATACAAAAGTTACTACTGAGATTCCGCTAGCTTAACCCTATAATAACCAATATTCTTCCACCCCTTACTTTACTAGACCATGCCTCTGGCATTAGCATTTTCACCATTCTTTGTTTAAACGAGGTTGACAATGCATGTCTTAAACTGACATGTTGAAAATGGCTATTTCCCCCTAAATTTTATCTGAATTTACAGATAAATAAATAAATATCCGTTCTGTAAATTAAATTAATTTACATTGAGCTCTCTGTTGGATCAGTTTTAATATTTTAACGATATTACTAGGATTCTCCTTGATTATTTACCAACCTTATTCTGGATTATTTACTAATCCTATCTTGGATTTGCACCGCCGTACACACACACACACACACACACACACACACACACACACACACACACACACACATATATATATATATACTACCGACCATAAATATTAGGCCACCGCATTTTTTCAAAAGAAATGTTGTATTTCATACTATTTTTGTATTTATCGCCAAGTGAATAATTCTAAATGAAAATGGAATGTTTTTTTTTGTTATTATTCCTTTTCAAAATTTTACAAGGCAGCCAGGAAGTCTTTACTTCGCCCAGCGAATATGAAGATGGAAACTAGCATGGGGGGAAGAGATCACAAAAACTGGACACCAGAAGAGTTCATTTGGTGCGCATGTTATTGTGCAGTATTAAAAAAGAACCATTCTATTTTCATTTACAATTATTCACTTTGCAATAAATACCAAACAATAGTATGAAATATATCATTTTTAAAAATTAGTGGAGTGGCCAAATAATTATGCCCGGTAGTTTATATATATATATATATATATATATATATATATATATATATATATATGTATGTGTGTGTGTGTGTGTGTGTGTGCATGCGCGTGTGTGTGTATGTGTGTTTCGTTATTGCAGTAAAGATTGTTGTTGTGGGTAGATGTATTTGAGTTGCTAACCTCTTTTGTTTTCCATTTTTAAAACAGTGTAATAACTAATATCGTGTGTTCATCTAGGTAGAAAATAGTAATTCCAGCAGGTTTTGTTAAATAGACAAGTTTTCTCTGTTATATATTTTATATATCGTGTAAACTAACTGCATATACCTATATTGTGATGGATAGGAAATTAAGAATTAAACTCGACCTTCTTCTTGTATTTAAAAAAAATTCACAATGACGTGTGA
>JBBBDQ010000245.1:690000-837500 GCA_037127315.1 Ascarosepion bandense
GGCCGAAAAAAAAGAAGCATGAGAGGGAGGGAGAGAGAGAGAGAGAGAGGATGCAGGTTAGTGAGATAGGAGATGACTATTGACTTTACATTTAAATTCTTGGAGATTGTAACTGAAGCAAGTAACTGGAAGGGAATTCCACAGGCGAAAGTGCGAGAAAATAAGATGCTGGAGTAGAATTTGCGTTTACATTTTATTGGTTTAACAGTAAAAGGGTGAGGCCTTGTTTCTAATCTTGTGGCTCGAGAAAAAGCATATATACGGGGCACCAGCGAACTAAGTTCATCAGAGCAGAAGCCGTGAAAGTATTTGAGACACAGGGAAGCCACATTGCGCCGATGAGAGAGTGACTGTATTCTGAGCTGCTAAATTTTAGTTTTAACTGAAAGTTAAATGAAAAAAAAAACTATTTCCAGTAAGCAAAATACTCTGTTGTCTTTCAAACAGAAATTATATTGATTGGAATCTAAACTTTTGAGATTTAAAAATAAATTTAAATTTTTTGGCCATTTTTGAGTGATTGACAGATTTGTAAACAAAAGGTAATGTTTGGTTTTAAAATTTTCGCAAAAATGAAATATACATATGTGATACATTATACTTGGAAAATTAGAAAATTTAATGTTAAATTAATCTGATTTACACAAGTATTATTTATAGCATGAAATTTAAAATAAAACTATTTTTAAACACAGATATGACATTGAACTTTCTAACCCATCCACCGTAATCAGAAATGTGTTAACACATAGAGATAAGATAAGCGTATGGCGATCACAAGTGCCATAATTTTACAAAATTATTCTGGTAAAGTGGAGTATCCCTGAAACAAGGGACCTTTTAATCTACACATAAAAATTAGCCATGTAAAAAACAACTTTAAATGCACACACACCAAAATTGAAAATTAATTTAAAAATACGATGGCGAAATGATTTGTATTAATTTGTTCAATTAGTAAATATAGTCTTCACTATGTAACCTGCCAGCTTAACGTCTACAAGGATAGGAAATATTTTAAAAATATTTTTGAAAGTATATTAATTATTAGAATTAAAAGAAAATGAAAACAATTCTTTTAAAATTTGATTTTTAATCGAGATTTTTTCTTCAGACCATAATGTCTGATATTTACATTATTTATTAAAGCAATTTAAAAGCTTATCTAATTAAATAATGTCATAATTTTATTGCATTTTTTATTTTACTATTCGGAGCAGATTTTCGGTAAAAAAGTTTAAATGGTTTTAAAAAATAATACAAATTTACATTCCCCAATGAGTCTTGCGTTTAACTAATAAAACCATTTTTGCCTACAAAATTTAATCTTTAAAATTTCACGAATTTACGTGGAGGGGGTAACAGATGTAAAAGAAATTATTCTTACCAAGATTTAAAAAAAATAATAATTTAAACATTTAATTTCATTCATTTACAAATAAGTTCTGAAAGTTTCATTAAAATCTTACAATTATTTGATTTTTGCAAGAACTTTCAAATTAATGTGTTTGTCACGGAAAAAAAACTGAGTTATGTAATATTACGTTTTCTATTGTAAACTCTCGTAACGAGTTGGTCACCAACTAACTCAAATCAAAACAAGATTTTTTACCAAAATGTCTAACGTGTTAGAAAAGAGTAAAAATTAAAAAAAAATAATTAAAAATACTTTGATCTTTCCTCTTAATAATATAAACATTTTGATGGGAAAAGTTTGTTTTTATTAAGTTCGGGTCCGTTTTTTTATACATACTATACTGCTTTTTAGCAATTTAGTGGAGGTACCTAGATCACCCTTAACTACGTATTGAGAACTTCCTTTGACATGATCATATAGATTTTACTAAGTCTCTCAAGTCGCTGTCCTAACAGATATTGATTAAGTCGTTGACCTAGCTATCACCTCAGGCACCATTACCAATGTCAGAGTTCTCCTACATCATTTAGACAATGCTGCCAATGTTGCAGGACTCTATGTCAATATCTATAAAATTGAATTGATATGCTCCAACCTACAAGGCTCAACACAAACTCAGGTACCTCAATAATATATGTCAAATATTTCGTATATATCAGTCAGTCAATTTGGTCGATCATGTCTCAAAAGAGATATGACTGACTGGGCAGAAGATGATCCCGCAGCAGGTTGCCATTGCTTTCTACGGTAGATTGGTTGCCGACCAAGGCTATAAAACCTAATATGTCCTATTATTTAACTTATAACTGTAGGGAAGAGACTGATTAATACCTTTCTCAAGGGTATTTGTGTACAAGTGAATGCAAAGAATTCAACTGGAATTCGAACTCGGCTCCTGATTTCTTGTTCCGAGCCGATATCCACTGCACCACAACGCATATGCATCCACATATATAGGAGCTTTATTATTGTGCATACTCCGAATCTGAAATAGATTCCCTATTTATTTATTACACAGTGTATATTACGTCTATCTCACTCAACATTCCAGCAATATTCCTCGGTGTACATTTGTAACTTACTTGAAGCATTGTGCATATAATGTGTGTGAGTAAGTATTTGAAGGCTATCGCAATGCGTTTAGCATAATAAAGAAAGGTAACAAATGTGTTGGGTATTACATATTTATTATTCATTAATATTTCGAGATCAAAATCTCATCTTCAGAATGATAGGAGAGCGTTGTTTCACGTTGTTCGCTGTTAGAACGTGCCTTTAAACAAATGGTCCTCTTTCGCTGCTATTGCCGTCGTTAATTGTAGTGAGTATGTGTGTGTACCTGTAAGTGGATTAGTTCATATATGTGTGCGTGTGTTTGTGGTTTATATAAGTGTGCGCGGTAGTAGGGTATGGCTTTTTCGCCTCTTTTTTTTTAAAGTGATAGCGATACGATGATGATATATCTGTCTGCTTTAATTATGGTTTAACACGTGCGCGTTAGCCCGTGGCAGGGTTTGGCATTTTCGCATCTCCGTCAGAATGGTAGTAGGAACCGTTTTATGACCTAATGTTATATCTGGCTGCTTTAATTAGAGGCGTGTTTATTGCAAACTTTTTTCTCCCCTCCGGTATTCGTTCTTGAGTGTTTGTAAGCGTGAGTGTATTATGCGTGTGTGTTTATCTGCGTATAAATTTTGAACTTCTTTCACGTCTGTGATTATTTTATATATACATATATCTATATAACTTTTGTCCCGTTATCATGCCACAAAACCTTCTGTGCTATCAGCTTTGTTTAAGCCTATCGAATATGTCCATCACTGCTTTCCCCTGTCTCTCTTTCCTTATATCTGTCCTGTGAGTATCAGATTTTCCATTCTCTCCTTCCTCATCACGTTCCCCGGAAACTTCAGCTGTCTATTCCTGATGTTAAGTACAACTTTCCTTTTCGTTTCCATTCTCTTGAAAAAGTCATTGTTGCTGATATGGTATCCTCAGCATCCTTCAGTGGAACCACATTTCTGTTGTCTCTAGTCGTTTCTTAATCTTTGAAGTAGATTTCCAGCATTCTCTGCCATATAGAAGGACAGACATTACATAACAGAGCAGGGTTAGGGTTAGGGTTTTCTTTGTTTCCAACGAAATTTTCCTGTCCCTCAATACTCGACTCAGCATTTGGAATGCGTCCTTTGCCATCGCAATACGCCTTCGGGTCTCCGTGAAGCACTTTCCATTAATTTATCTAAAAGGAAAAGAAAATTACCTATTCCTAAACATATGCTCAAAAATATGTTATTTAATCACCCATCAATGTTTTTACTCTTTCGATAAAAATTTTTATAGGTACAAATTTGATTTATTAATTGTCTTTCTGGAAAAGCGGTCTTTCAAAAATATTTTACAACAAATCTGTTCTCATTTTAGATATGTAGATGATTCTCTATTAATATATACACAAAACATATTTTTACCCATCTTGTGAATAAAGTTAACGTCGAACAAAAAAATAGCTTTTGCCTTTGAATCTGAGTCTAACAACGGTTTTACTCTTCTTAACTATTAAGCTACATAGAACTAATAACCTTCTTCATTCAGTTGAAAATTTATAGAAATATACATGCTAACAGAATGGCCTTATAAATTTTTATTCCTACCACTGTCACAGGATAAAATCTTGAATTATTATAGGATTCGATTTAAAAGCACTAAAAATATGCAGCTACCAATATTTACCTGTAAAAGAAATATACATAGAAAACACTTTCAAAAGCCTCATTACTTCATTCACAATGCTAAGAGAAAGGCATACAAAATTCACATTCGCTAAAAAGATAATGACATTATTAGCAACAATAACAGCTACAATGAACCAAATAAAAACAAACAGATATGTAATACTTCCTACAAACTCCTTAATATCTACTATCCAAAACAATTTATCAAATCTTAACAATATCGAAATAATCAGAATCAAATCCAAAATTATTATGAATGTCATAAGAGCCCAAAATATCCATAATAATCATAATTCTGAAGTAGGTATATCAAAAAGAAACTGTCACAACTGCTGTTCACAATACAGTGGGAAAACTTGTAAAAATTACAAAAAATATCTATAAACACAAAAGGTATCTTGTACGTAACAATTTATCAAATAACAATCATAATTCTGAAGTTGGTATATGTAAAAAAAACACTGTTACAACTGCTAGTCACAATACAATGGCAAAACTTGTAGAAATTACAAAAAATATTTATAAACACAAAAAGGATCTTGTACGTTACAATTTATCAAGTAACAATCATAATTCTGAAGTCGGTATATATAAAAAGAAAACACTGGTACAACTGCTAGCCACAATACAATGGGAAAACTTGTAGAAATTACAAAAAAATATCTATAAACACAAAAGGATCTTGTACGTAACAATTTATCAAATAACAATCATAATTCTGAAGTCGGTATATGTAAAAAAAAAAAAACACTGGTACAACTGCTAGTCACAATACAATGGGAAAACTTGTAGAAATTACAAAATATATCTATAAACATAAAACGAATCTTGTACGTAAACTTTATCAAATGCATTATTTATAAATAGGAATAAAACCAAGAACAATTTTGGGCTAAAAAAAAAATGCCACGTTTTTTAAAAGAGAAAGTAACTTAGACGGAAAATTTCTGAGATTGCTGCTATCGAATAACATATAACATATATAACATCTATCATCATATAAATTTGTCCTACGTATTTTTCCTATCTTCAGCTTAAGAGAGTTTCCTCTTTTCCCAAGCCAAAATAGATGACTATAAAAATGTAAGAAATAATGAGAAGCAGGTTAAATTCACAACCTCCCGTTATTTAACATATATAATACATAAATTAATCCCAAACTAAAATAATTCAAATATTAATTGGACAAAAAAAAATCAGCAACAACCGCATTTTCTCACTTTTATCATTTAGACATAAAATTATTTCACTTAGCATCCTCTATAATTTACGGAAGCATTTCAGTTAACCTTATGAATATTTATGAACGTCGCTTGAATTTAGATATTTTTCAAAAACTAACATTTTTATTTTGTTTATATATACATGTTGCAAAATAAAATTTTACATTTGGTTTGATAGATTCCATGCCAAGTGAAAACGAATCGGCTAAGAGAAGTTTGCCTTATTTTGCTTTTATTCATATATTTTCTAGACAATGAATGTCTATTATGTTTAATCAGGAGCCGTTCTAAACGTCGTATTTTGTTTTAATTTCAGTTGAAAATAAAGACAAAAATTCTCCAAAATTTAGATAATTTTTTATTAATTTGCTTCTAAGCTTTCGGCTCACATGAGCCATCTTCAGAGAGGTTATTTAGACTGTTATACAATAACAGCCGCCATCACCGACGATTTTATTTTGTGTTGACATAAAACTCCGCTAGGCAACGGCAATAGTTACCCAAAATAATAAACGCAGTTCTCAAATTTGCAATGCGGTTTTATGACGTCACACCGCGTGATAGAGCGAAATGACAACAAAACCATTAATTCAAATGCAATGTAATGTGTTATGTCCGGATTTAAAGGTGATTTTATTGAGTGTTAGTTGTTTAGATTTGATGTACATGGCCTCCAATATCTGAAGGTTCCTCTTACTGTGTGTATGAGCAAGGATCACCGTATTGTTGACCAAAATATATATATATATATATATATATTTATATATGTCATCTAATGAGGCACCATTGAAATTTCTTGGTGTTGAGATCATTTAATGCTGTGGCATTATGTAACTTGAATTCAGTCTATTGAGGCAGCAGATTCTTACCTGAATATATATTGTTAAATATAACAGACAATGAATATCTATTATGTTTAATAATGAGCTGTTCTAAACATATATTGTTAAATATAACAGACTATGAATGTCTATTATGTTCAATCATGTTCAATCATGAGATGTTCTAAACATCGTATTTTTTTAAAAATTTCTGGTGAAAATAAAGACTACAATTGTCCAACATTTGGATATTCTTTTATTACGCTGGTCCTAAGCTTTTGGCTCACAAGAGCTGACAAGAGATATTTCCAGAGTGGTTGTAGCGACAGTAACAGAAAATAATTCCTGCTTGGCTGTGTTTATTTGTCGTTTAAGGATAATTATCTAAGCATATATTGACACATTTTTCTTTTATTAGACACTAAACACATAAACTAACATCCCCGACTAATAAACACACATTCACGCATTTTACAATCCAAGCCTATTCCATGACACTCATTAATCAACTATATTCACTACCCACACCACTTTCTTCAAAATTCAAACGGATAATTCACAAGACTTACTCCCTTTATAACTAACCCCCACCAACATTCCACACACAACTCACCAAATCTATGAAGCTTTCCATTCCTGTCCACACCACCTGATGAGACATTGTAGTTTCAATGTCGAAACAAATGTACGATTATTAGTGGATATATACAAAATTTTTACATGTTCTAAAATATAATTTATATATATATATATATATATATATAGAGAGAGAGAGAGAGAGAGAGAAAGAGAAAGTGTGTGTGTTCTCCTGTGTGTGTCTGTGTATGTATCTACACATAAATGTTACTGTACGCTTGTGTGTATGCATATGTTACATAGCTCTACGGAAGATATATAGAGAGTTTGTACACGTGCTCACATTTCCATCTGTACCCTCTCCGTTGGTGGCTGCCCGCGCGTGTATGTGTATATGTGTGTGTGTGTATATTAGCTGGAGTATATAAGTGTGTGTTGGTGTGGGTGTGTGCTGGTCTCAATTTAACAAGCTGATTTCTTTTTTGGCTTTTACTGGAGTTGATATTGATGCGGTGTGGATAACCGAAGAAGTTTTACTGGATGAATAATTTCCTACTTTGATTGGACTGATGTCAATTCTGTGATGAATTGATCAACTTGTCTACCTTCAGAACATTCAATACGCCGCAGAAAGAAAAAAAAAGATTTATACAGACAAATATTTGATGTATTTTATTTTAATTTTGCACCAGTCTAATCGAAAACGTTGTTGGGAAGATTGTGCTGCATCAGTCTATCCGATGGGAAGGGGATGGATATTTTGATATCTGAAGTCCTCAGTATTTACATTATTTGGACTATTTGTACGTCGTTTCGGCCGTTGTACGCTCCGGCCTTCTTCAGGTGCTAGGAATTTTGAACCGAACCCTTTATTAAAATCACTGGGGTATATCATTCTTTATTTCTTGCCCAGAGCCTCTTCTGGTAGTCACGTGTTATCTCCCTCTAACCCTGTAAGTTACTTGTTCACCACTACTGTAGCCTGGTATTGAACTAACAACTCTTTGGGTCAAGTCACAATAACAAACCAATATCTGTATCCACTGGGCCATGTGTGCTTAAGGACAAGGACAACTGAATTTTTGGAACTTATAAACCAAATTTCACTTTTTTACCAGAGTTCATATTGCAATTTTCGGATCTTAATGGTTTTCTCAAGTATTTTTAACTGAGCTCATATTGCAATTTTGACACTTATGATTTTCTTTGGTCCTTCGTACAAATGGCAACAAAGATTAAGGACAATATTCCTATTAATGTAAATACTGTAAATACTACCTCATCTGAGAAATATAGACAAAGATCTAGAGTCCTCGTTAATGAAATCTGCTAGATAACACATTTAAAAAAAATTAATCGCTATCAACCAAAGAAATGCAATAAAGCAACTAAAACGCAAGGGATTACAGGGTGTGGAAGAATTAGGAACGGGCACATTAATAGTGGTCGAGAAGGTAAAAGAAGCCACCAGGAGAACGGTAGATAGCGATTAACATTGCAGAACTAGATTTTTGCAGATTAAAGTTTTCTGGAAAGCCAAGAGCCGAAAGGGAGTTCCTCAAGTGAGAAGTGCGAGAAAAACAAACTGTTTACGGCTACATCTAGCCATCTCAACTGTAAATTAATAAGATCTAGACACCAGATTAGGACTGCGTTTAAATTCATAAAGTCTAGGTACCAAAGCAAAGAGCTCATTCAAACTGCATGAAAGTATTTATAAAAAGTCACAGAGAGGCAACCTTAGGCGCTGGACAAGTTACTGAAGCCAAGCTGCCAGATTAGGACCAATAATATTGCTGATTCTTCTTTGGATCTTAACAAGGAGCTCTGTTATATCGTGGAATGAACAGATACAAAGAGAAATGTAGATAAACTACTTTAGTAACAGCGAGTTCAACCAAGATGTATATAAAATATTTACAGTCTTTCGCAGTAGTAGGTGTTACTTCCCGAAATCTGTGATGAGGACAACACCCACATGCTAATTGTCTTGGCGGACGTGTACGACAGGCACCCCGCCAGTAATTTTTTGCTTTTCATTTTTGCTTTTTACTTTTTTCAGTGCATTCTTATTGATTAGACCCTAAACTTTCAGATTAGCAAAAACATTTAGAAAAAATTTAATATTTAAATATTTTTAGTGGGTGCTCAATTTCGCATACAACGTTCAAGTAAATTGATCCCCCCAAACGGTCTTTTTCATTAATTTCCTACAAGTTTTGAAAAAAAAGGGCAACAACTTGTCATTGTCTTTTACTCGACCCCAAAGCGAGTGTTTCCAATATGGGGGATTGATTTACTAAAACGTTGTATGAGAAACTGAGCAACCTCTAAAAATCTTTAAATATTGATTTTTTTTCCAAATATTTTTGCTAATCTGAAAGTTTAGGGTCTAATCGATAAGAAGGAATTTAAAAAATTAAAAAAAAGATAGTGGGTTTAATATTGATTAGTGGAAGAGTAGCATGATTGTATACATCACAGATAATGGTCAGGTGCCCCTGCCGTTCTCCTCAGTGTTCTTGACAAGCTCCAAAGGAGAGTCTGTAATGTGATAGGTACTGATCTGGCGACTCGTCTGCAGCCACTTTCCCATCGTCGAAATGTGGCCTCCCTCTGTCTCTTCTATAAATACTTTCATGGCTTTTGCTCGGATGAGCTTAAGTCACTGATGCCTCCTCAACAGGTGTTTACCCGTGCAACCAGACTGGCAACTGGGTCCCACCCATTCACAGTCAGGTTAGCCAAACGCAGACGACAATTCTACTCCTGCAGCTTCCTCTCTCGCACTTCCCGCCTGTGGAACTCGCTCCCATATTTTTGCTTTCCTGACGGCTACGACCTCCAGAAATTTAAAAGCAAAGTTAATACTCACCTACTAACCACTGGACTCTAGCTCTCTCCCCTCCGCTGTATAATCTTCACGTTCTCTCCGCCCATGTATCTGTCATTGCACCTGCTTTCTCAGCTTTCTATTGTTCCTTTCTAACTAGCTTGTACTCCTCACTCTTTTCTAATTAATCTTTCTACATTTGTGTAACCCCCTGCACATCAGTGGCATTTCTGCCTTGCTCGGGGTGAAATGATTAAAAAAAAAAAAAAAAAAAAGATAATGATGCCAATTGTTTCATGGACGGGAACATTAGTGAATAAGTTTTGGACATCCAAAGATTTAATTGTTAGGTTGTTCGGTTTTACGGAATTGAGAATCTGTATAAATTCATTCGTGGAGTTAATACCATATTTACTTGGAAGGTAGGGAGTAAATAGTTTGTTTAGTGTTTTGGAAAGTTTATGTATTGTGTGTATTTGTGAAATGATAGATCGGAGGGCATGGCCTTTTTTATGGATTTTTATATTTCCATAAAGATAGCCAGGCTGATAGTCACCTTTAATCTTTTGAAGTTTTTAAGATTCCATTTCAGCATTGTTTGCAGTAGTAAGTTTATTAATATGTTTTTTTTTTTAATTTGGAAGGTAGTATTATTAGTTAACTTTGGAAATTTATTGCGATCGTGCAAAATTTCCTGTAATTAGGAGTGATACTTATGTTTGTTTAAAATAACAAATATACTGGTTTTATCAGCACGTCTGATAATAATACTTTTTTATTTTTTTTATCTTTGTGGCTGCATTTATTAGAGGTGTATTTATAACATAAGATTTTTATGGTAACGGTGTTTGATTGATTCAGCTTTGAGTAAGTTTTTAAGCCTACCTGTGTAGTAATATGGTTGTCATGTTCGAGCACAAGTACTTGTTGGTAAATAGCTTCAATTTACATTTGTTTAAATATTAAATGACGTTTCTGTTCGACATGAAAATTTGGTTCGTGATAAAGAAATTCCATTTTGTCTGGAGTCAGTTGGTAATCCGATAGGTTTAGAAACAAAGTCGGCAGAAATAAGCAGAAACTACGTAAATGTATCATTTAACCTACTCTTCAGCCGCAATCGCTAAATAAACACTGGAAAATTCTTCCTAAATTCAATTCTCAAACATTTCTACTATTCATCCACATTAAAAAGGATTTTTAACAAAAAAAAGTTAGTTATAGTTATGTCTGTGTTCGTATAAAAGGCGTCACGACAAGAAATATTCCTCCCAAAGTTCATCTCACCTTCACAAAGATTCATCAATATACGCATCTCTGCATATATCCAGGATTTTACATAAAAAATTAAAACAGTATGTAAGACGATAAAAAAAGCGTGAAACCCAAGACAACAAACTTACATCTATCTATCTATCTATCTATCTATCTATCTATCTATCTATCTATCTCAGTTTTCTTAATATCTATCTATCTATCTATACACATACATACGTACATACATAAACACACACACACACACACACACACACACACACACACACACATATATATATACATGTATACATACACATTTATTCAAACACAGACATAAATTAGCATTTGTACAACTGTTGACGTGCGCAGAGACACACGCACACGCGTGCTAGACAACTGGGGCCCACAGGCATAACTTCATATGAACGATATGGAGCTTAGCATATCTATGTATATGTATGACGTTTTGAACATGCATACGCATTTAATTTTAGCATGTGTTTTTGCGTAAGTATATATTTAATTCTGTTCATATGATCATGCATTGAAATATGATTATGTCTATCCCGACCTCATTCATCCAGGGCTGGTCACGTTATGAATTCGCCTTGACTGTATCCAATATGTAGCAATTTAGTCTGTTTCAAAGTTAACGGCCAAACTGACTAGTCGATAAAGGCTAAATTTTGTAATTTCTGTATGTATATATGCGTGGGAATGCTAATCTGTATATGTGTCTGTTTTTTTTTCCCATGTGTAGATGTTTGTAGCTTTATTTATGTATGCGTTCTTTCTCTTCTTCGTTTAACATATGAATAACTTTCTAAATCTACTAAATTGTTAAACTAAAAAAATATTTTTTTATATTTTGCAAAAAAAAAAAAAAAGATAAAGCAGATATAATAGTTAATTAATAATGCGGATCTCAATGTCATCAAATTTTAATACCAATGCCCACCAAGATTATTTTAAAATCTGGCCACATATTCCCCAAATTTGAAGTTGCTTTACCCTGATTGGTCCCCATTGTATATACAACAATGCCTCCCTGATTAAAAGGGTTTTGCTTGTTTTTAACCTTTTAAAAATATTCCATTTAAAATAAACCACATCACTTGACAAGACACAAGAAGTGTCGAAACAAAATAGCTATTTTTGTAGTGATATTGTAACATATCCATGTTATAATTTCTGAATAAATATTAATAGCTCTATTTTGTATTGAGCACTTTTTTAAAAGTAGTGTTTCTTTGGACAAGGAATATTATTCCACGCATACTCGGTTATATATATATATATATATATATATATATATATATATATTATTATTATTATTATTATTATTAATAATTATAACTTTAGAACATGTGCAAACTAATACAAATTCGTACATTTTGTTTCGACATTGAAAGAACAATGTCTCTCCAGGTAGTTACCGTCATTATTAACTATCTGATGAGACATTATTCTTTTAAAAAGTGTACAATTTTGTAGTAGTTTGTAGATTACACAGGTTCTAATGTAATAATTCATAATAAATATAAATTCCTCTACTTTTATAATGAGCATTGTTTTGAATTAATGTTTTGAACGTTGTAATTATTTTCTTCGTTCTTATTCATTTGTGTGTGTGTGTGTGTGTATATATATATATATATATATATATATATATATATATATATATATAATTGCTGAAAATTAAATATTCCAACTGATCCAGCCTGAGGGCTAAATGTAACTAATATTATATATTTACAGAGCCAAATATGCACACATTTTTACATAGGATTTTACTATATATATATATATAATGGGGTTAAAGACTGTCAAATATATATATATATATATATATATATATATATATATATATCAAATCATTTCAGCCCAAGAAATGTATAATTGCCACTGGTGTGCAGGGGGACACACCGAGAGAAACAAGTTGCAGGGGACATCGAAGAAAAGGTAAGACATGTATGAGAATCAAGTTGATAAAAGATAACAATTGACAATGAATTTAAACTTTTGGAGATTACATCCATAAGGGATGCAAGCAAATTGAAGTCAGTTCCACTAACGGGAAGTACGAGAAAAGAGACTCTTTTATAAAGGCATCTAATTTATTTCCATTTCATTTAATTTCAATATATATATATATATATATATATATATATATATATATATACATACAATATTTTATCGGAAAATTTAAAAAAAAAACATAAAAGTTCAGTGGTAAGATCCAGAAAAAAAAAATTCTGGCTATTATAAACTTGCTGCCTCGAATTGCAGAGTAAGAAATGTTAACATTACAACTGTAAAATGTAGCGATCGGGGAAACACGTTAGCGATGAAATTGATATGAATACCCACAAGACCAAATATATATATATATATATATTTTCTTGTTTTGTCACTGATATATATATATATATATATATGTGTGTGTGTGTGTGTGTGTGTGTGTGTGTGTGTGTGTGTGTGTGTCTGTGTGTGTGTGTCTGTGTGTGTGTGAAAATATAATAGTGTCTTTGGGCAGTGATATGTCCTGGAAAGGATATATATATATATATATATATATATATATATATATATATATATATATATCTGGCAGATCGACTGCAGCCACTTCCCCATCGTCGAAATGTGGCCTCATTTTGTCTGTTCTATAAATACTTTCATAGCCTCTGCTCAGACGAACTTAAGTCACTGATGCCTCCTCAACAGGTGTTTACTCGTGCAACCACACTGGCAAGTGGGTCCCACCCATTCACAGTCAGGTTAGCCAAATGCAGACGACAATTCTACTCCTGCAGCTTCTTCTCTCGCACTTCCCACCTGTGGAACTCGCTCCCATATTCTTGCTTTCCTGACGGCTACCAGCCTCCAGAAATTTAAATGCAAAGTCAATACTCATCTACTAACCACTGGACTCTAGCTCTCTGCCCACCCCCGTATAACCTTCCCTTTCTCTCCACCTATGTATCTGTCATCGCACCTGCTTTCTCAGCTTTATATTGTTCCTTTCTAACTAGTTTGTACTCCTCACTCTTTTCTAATTAATCTTTTTACATTTATGTAGCCCCCTGCACATCAGTGGCGTTTCCGCCTTGCTCGGGGTGAAATGATTTAAAAGAAAAATATCATTCTAGGTAGTTAAGCTGTTTAGGCAGATGCAACCGGGTAGGACAATCTAGTACGTAGACGCAATGGGCGGTACTCGTCTTACGCAGTATCCTGAGATGTAGATATAGTCAATAGCCGTATACCAGTAGTCGTAGACTTATAGACGTAGACCTCTACTGGTAGACTTATGGACCGCTATGCTTCCTCACCTTCGTCTATATTTATGACTGACACCAGCCAATCACATTACTGTAAGAGGGAACCAAAGTGTTTGCATATTCATTACATATTCATTAAATCAGGCAGCAATCTCAATCATCTATACTGTCCTCAGATCGGCAGTCAAACACACTAAAATAATTGTATTAGTGCTTCAGGCACCATTGCTAAGCAGTGCAGCGTATCGTTTCCAAATTTCTGGCGAAGTGAATTGCATCATGGTACGCTTTTTGACTTTGTTCTCCTCTTTGTTTGGCATAATGCCGACCTTTCTTGCCCGACAAAGAGTCTTTTCGCTGCAACTTGTTATGGTGAAACACACCTATTCGTCAGATAATGGACTCTCCCTCATATATTAATAATCGTTAACAGGAAATTAACTCAATAAGTTCTTGGGAACTTCATAGGAGTTCTTAGAAGTTCTAGAGAGTTCTTTAGATTTCTATTGGAGTTCAGTAGAACTACTAGGCAATTGATATTAGTTGGCAGTTAGCTGAATACTAAGGGGTCAGGTTTCAGTGGAAGATTACCAAGTTCCTAACATTTAGGGTGCGTTAAGTCGATTAGCAACCGACATAGCACGATTATAACCTTCAGTGCAAAAACTATTCCACAACACAGCTACACTTCACTCAGAGCAGCATTACCACTTCAAGGCACTTGATGTAGAATTCCCGTGTTGAGTCTGACGATTTATGTGAATATGAATGGAGGTATAACGTCGCCATTAATAGTGATCATTCCAGACACCTTCGTAATCACTTTAGAAATAAGCAACTCATTGCGAAACTTGATCTCAGATTGACGCCCAAAACACTCTGTAATGTTTGTCATGGAGCTGCCGGCACGAATGCTAAACACTATGGCATGCAGTTTTCAAATTTCTAGTGGAGTGAATTACGTCACAGTGCTTTTTTTTTCTCACAGAGTGTGCCATATTGACCCTATTATGCTGTGTAGCTGTCAAAATAAAAAACAGAAACAACGCGTATGCGCGAAATTGAAACTATAAAATGGTGACAATTTACTCCTCGCACCCTGTATATGGTCCTTCCCCTCGTCTTTGAAGTATGTGCATACAGGACATCATTTCTTTTAACCGAACAACCAAGACTGGATTCTGTAAAGACGAAATATAATTTGGTTTGTAGACATTATTCTATTTTTGCGAATGAATATTACATTACACTTCTTTTAGATTTTTCCAGATAAAATCTTACTATTTAATCCACATCTGGTGGGGCGAGACGAAGGGATGGAATTCATACCTTCCCGAGAGCATTTGCGAGTAAGAGAATCGAACAAACCCTACTGGAATAGGAACACAAATTTCCGATTTTACATTCCAAGCCGCTGTCCATTACATCAAGATCACATCCCTATTTACCTGCATCTCTTTTTTTTAATCGTATCACCCCGAGCAGGGCGGTAACGCCACTGATGTGCAGGGGGCTACGTAATAGTGAAAAGATTGGAAAAGAGAAAGCCGGAAACCACATCCTAAACAGGGAACAAGGGATGAGACTCTTAACCTGTTCAATAGACGTTGGTGGAGTGTGAACCGGCCGATAGTTTATCTACTCCAATTGAAAAAAAAAAGTAAGAAAAAAGAAAAGAGTGAAAAGATTGGAAAAGAGAAAGCCGGAAACCACATCCTAAACAGGAACCAAGGGATGAGACTCTTAACCTGTTCAATAGACGTGGATGGAGTGTGAACCGAACGACTTAATCTCTCTCTCTCTCTCACTCTCTCTCTATCCCCTCTCTCTTTCTCTCTCTCTCTCTCTATATATATATATATAGAGAGAGAGAGATATTACCTTTAAGTGGAATGAGATCTTACAATCCATATGGATCCAAATACCTTTGTGTAACTTGCGTGCCGAAAATCAAATGATTGCTCAGACATAATAAAGCGACAAACACGATTCATCGCTTTGTTCTTCGTGGCGGTGTACATCAACCATTATCGATTACTACACTCTGGAAAAATCAATCTCCCCATTTCCACACAACTGGGCCAATCCGAAGCTTTTTAATCTGTTCAATCACAGGCGTGTATATTGTTTTAACTTGCACTTGTTACGTACAGGTCAGTGCTTTTATCAATATTAACCCTCTCACTGGAAGTGTGCACGTAAGTATATCTAGTTCTCAGCGTGTGAATTTACACGGAAAAACACACACACAAACTGATAAACAAACATATATATATATAGATATAAATACATATATATATTTACGAATATGTGCGAAAATATGTCAGTATATATATATATATATTCCTTTGTTTAGAGGTATATGAATACATGAATTGGATTAATATAAATTAATTCGTCAAAATATTCACAGAATTGAAAGGTAACAGTATTCTCTTTTTACAATGGTTGCTTATTCCAAAACTTAGTCTAACAAATGAACACTTTCATTTCAAATCTTCTGAATATGAGAGGGATCTGTCCTAATGATTTTATATATATATATATATATATATATATATATATATATATATATATATATATATATAATGTTTCTAAACACTTTATATAATAAACACATATTTTTCAATTATCCAGTATTTTAATGTATTTTCTGATTTTATTTTGATTTTGTCTTTTACAAGGCCCAGGGGCCACTCAAGGTAGATTTTTGCAGTAAGATGCTATTTATGCGGATATGATAGACGGTATCTGTGAACATATGACTTTAACAGGTTAAGATTGTAGTGATCGAGAAAATATCTTCTTGAGAGTCGGTTCCACACAGCAAATGTTTGCTAAAAGAAACTGTTTGAGCGGAATTTACTATTCACCAAAAGAATAGAGATTGAATATTTCTGAAATGGCAGGTTCTGGCGTTGAGAACTGGCAGAACCAATGAATATAGTTTGTCCGAAGACTTTCCATTGCAGTGAGAGACTCGCCACATCCCACCTGTGAGATAATGGCTGGAGGATGGAAAATAAATCGTCACTTAAAAGAACTTAAGACCAAACCCAAATATAACAATAGCTCTATTACTTTCAATCTCCTTCCGCGGTCATCTTCACGGGTGTGAGTTGTGGTCAATCATTGATAATAACATCTGTCAACTTCACAGTTTGTTTCTGACATCTTTCGTTAATTATAATACGCGAAAGATTATCCGTGATTATGAACGGATTTTATTAAAAATAAGCAGACACAAAGTTAGTAATTTATTTAATCTGACATGCCTAAATGAAAATTTGCTGCCAAAATACACAAACATATACATATATACATACATTTAGTGTATCGAGGCAGCAAATATTGCATTTGAATACATAGTTCTGTTGTCATTTCGCATTATATCACAGTGTGACGTCATAGAACCGCATTGCAAATTTGCGAACTGCGTTTGTTATTTTTGCTAACTATTGCCGTTGCCTAGCGGAATTTTATGTCAACACAAAATTAAATCATCGGTGATGGCGAATGTTACTTAATAACCTCTCTGTAGATGGCTCATGTGGGCCTAAAGCTTAGAACCAAATTGATAAAAGATTATCGAAATTTTGGAGAATTTTTTAAAAATTTTATTATAAGTTTATAATAAAAACATAGTTTACTGCAACACAAGAGCCGTTGTGTTTCGATACTATCTTATTGCTACCTCGCCAGGCAGTGAAATATTTTTTTCTTTTAGGAATCATTATATATAGAAACTTAAAAACAACACAATTTTTACTATATTCAGAAATTTAAGAGGAGATTTTTGGAGGATTTGCCTCAACGGCCCCATAGAAAGCCAGGTCAATGATGAATAAGAGAAATTTAATTGTAAAGGTTAGATACTTGAAAGGACTTGCAACTTAAACGTTCCTATGCCAGTGATGAAATAAATTGAATGATACATATGTTGCATCTAGCAAATCTGAAATGTTATCGCGTATCCTCGTGAAGCGGTTACAGATTTTTTCTTCATTTTTCACTTATGTAGTGAATAAGTGACAAAAACGGGAAGCATTTTTTAATACACTTAACCTCAAACAGATGTAGTTGGCCTAGTGAGTGATCTATCCGTTAAGCCGAAACAAATTAATTATCAGAAGTTAGGAGAATTAATCACTTTATGCTAGGGGATAGATATAGATGTCTAGTTAGATTATATTAGGAAAATTAATTATAATTTACTGTGTATTTTAAACGATGATGATAAATGGAAGTTACTTCTCTACGTTTATTCAGCAAGTTTAATTTTGGAAATTTGATAATTTGTAATTTTTCTTGTAAACAGAGAAAACTTGGTTCATGTAAAGATTTACAAGTTCTGGTTGATTTTAATATTTTCAATTTTACAGTAAGGGTTTTATTGGCACCTTTTATATTGTCTATAATAAGTAGAAATTGAGGTGCTATTGCGATAACCCTTATTATTATAAGGTGTGCGAATAATAGCGGGTTTTAAAAGGATTCTTGGTGCAATCGATATCAAATTTTATTATTGTAGGATTTTCTTAGGTTAGAAATAGAGCATATATAGACTATAGAGTCAGTTAGTCATTTATTTAGTAATGGATACACAATAAACTTTTAGCAGTTGCAATTATTGTTATTGTAACCATTAATATTTTTAGGATGTTGTTGATTGTTTAGGTTATTATATCTGTTTAAAATTCTATTATTATGTTTATTGATGGTTTTTTCAAGGTTATCCATACAGAAACAACTCACTTTAAGAGTATTTCTGTCAAACATTTCACTAAGAGGGTTATTTTTTTTTCTCAGCTAATTTGGGGAATTTATGCTCTAACTCAAGAGTTATACCAAATGATGTTTTTACTTTCTATTATTATTTTGTTTGTTATATTTAAGGTCAGGCATTTGTTTTAAGGGAAAGTGTCAGAGAATTTGTTATGTTTATAAAAAATATCTTTATTAGAAAAGTAGTTACTAATTCTGTTTTCAATAGAGCAGAGTATATGCTTGATGATTGATCGAAGGTGACTTAGATTTAGACTGGATATATATAGAATTAGCATTAGGTTTTAAGTAAAGAGATTATGTTTCATCGATTAGATCAAATGTTATATTTAGGAAGTTTACTTTTATTTTAGATAAGTTTTGATAATCACCATGAGGTTAAGCCTTATCAGTTTCCTATGTATTAATTTTCTTATTCTATTGGGTTTAACATTTAGGATGTTTTTTACCACCATAAGACCACCATCCCTGTATAACCCTATATTCTCAATATTTATATCATTATAAGCTGTCAGGTTATATAGAATGAATAGGTCATTCACTATCGGAGTCTAGAGACCCCATAGTGATGTTCAATAGGTCCTCACATTCAGTTTTTTCCATTGTTCATTGTTCTTGATAGGCACGGATCGTTTTGCACTCATGATTATTACCCGTTCCTTGTTAGTTAGATTGGAAAACTCTTTTACGAATTCTAATGCCAAAGTGAAAAAGTCTTCGGAAATAAAAGAATAATTGGTCTTATTACTAACTCTATCACTGATTTTAATTCATCAGTAATCTATATACTTGTCACATTTATGTATTCAACTGAATTACTGTTGTATGCTTACCTGTATACAAGAATGAACCCTACTGGGGTAGAGTTGATTGTGACTATACTGACTATCAGTTAACTAGCAGTGTATCTACTTCATGCAGCGTGTGAGTCTTGTATTTGTTGATATCTAATTATTTTCAATCTCACGCAGTAACCATATATATATATATATATATATATATATATATATATATATATAATTTGTAAACGAATAATTACGTGATCTAGGTTTATACCATGTGGTGTCTTCAGGAGATTAGCAATAAGACACCACATGGTAGAAACCTAGATCACGTAATAACTCATTTTCAAATGAAAAATATTCAAAGGTTCTACAATATAATTGTATTGAACACTTTTAGTACAAATGTGTACTGGTCTAATTTTATTATGATCAAAATCTAAGTAATTAAACAATTAATCTATCTATCTATCTATCTAGCTATCTATCTATCTATCTATCTATCTATCTATCTATATATATATATATATATATATATATATATATATATATATATATATATATATTAATCGTATCACACCGAGCAAGGTGGTAATGCTACTGATGTGCAGGGGGCTACATAAGTGTAAAAAGATTAATTGAGAATCTGCGAGCAAAGCACTCAGCTTTGTCCGCAGATGACGTGATATATATATATATATATATATATATATATATCATTGGTGTTAATCCGTTGAGTTAATCCGATGCGTGCTTTAATTTGGAAGTTGATTCTGTCGATGATGGTTTTGCTGATTTTGCCGATTTCCCGTCGTATGCGGTTGATAATCTTGGTGGGGCAGTTAAATTCGTAATATGATTTGTGATATTTAATGGTCATGTAGGACTCCACAGTGCAGATCTTACTAACTCTATCGCTGATTTTTACTTTATCTTTGATGTATTTAGATTTTAAATTTATATCTTCAGTTAAATTACTAATGTTGTTATCTACTTTTCTCTAATTTATTTCTTATTTTTTTAATTAATGAAATGTTGTTTATACTATAGTTTTTATATTATTTGGCTGTTTTGTCGGAAAATACAAAGAGTTTATCAGATGAGTTAATTTCTTTCACAATAGCATCTAGATGTTTATAAAAGTATTTTTTTGTGCGTGTGAAACTTGATGGTATTTATGATTTCAAATGAATCATTTTTAAAACATAGCAGCTTTTCAATGAAATGTGCAGCTTTTAAGCTTTTGAAGTCGTAATATCTTCATCTTTGGAAAGGTCTTGGGATGAAGGCAAAATGTGCTTTCCATCTCATCCGTCGTATTTGGTCTTCAGTACATTTATATATGTACTGAAACCAAATACATATATATATATATATATATATATATATATATATACTGAAGACCAAGTACACACACACACACACACACACACACACATATATATGTATATATTTGGAGTTCAGTATATATATATATATATATATATATATATATATATATATATACACTGGGTCATGTGTTCTTAAGGATATAGACGTTGGTTAGTTCCTGGCTTTTACTCTTAGAGTTGTAAGTTCAATACCATGCCACGCATTGCCGTTTTATGTAAACACAAAATAAAATCGTCGGTGATGGTGAATGTTATTGTGTTACCATCTTAATAACCTCTCTGAAGATGGCTCATGTGAGCTGAAAGCTTAGAACCAACTTTATAAAAAATTATCTAAATGTTGGAGAACTTTTGTCTTTATTTTCAACTGAAATTAAAGCCAAAATACGACGTTTAGAACGGCTCATGATTAAACATAATAGACATTCATTGTCTCTTATATTTAACAGTATATGTTTAGAAAATTATTTGCTGCCTACATACACTAAATATATAGCAAAATCATATATATATGGAGCAGAAATTTCAGACTTGATTGGCATATTTATTTTAAATAAAATCAACAAAATAATCCATATAAACAACCACGGATTATGCAGAGATGACGAATTAATGATACCACGAGACAACAAAAGTGAAAATGATAAAATATGAAAAAAGCTTTTCAAACTATTCAAAAAAGTAGATTTTGATATCAAAGTAGAAACAAATAGAAAAGTGGTACAATATTTAGATGTGGTATTTAATTTAATAACTGACAATGTCTCGCCATACATTAAAACAACACTAAGTTAACGTACATAAATACAAAATCCAACCATTTCAAAAGTATAATTAGACACATTCACAAAGGAATAGAACACAGACTATCAAATAATTTGTCAAACAAAACAATATTTGATGAAATAAATCTATGAAGATGCACTAAGCAAATCTGGCCATAAAAACATTTTATAATATAATTCTTAACCAAACAGATAAACAAAAAACGATAACAAAAAACGGAACATTATCTGATTCAACCCACCATTTAATTTAGAGGTAAAGACCAAAATAGAACAAATATTTTTGAACTGATAGATAGATACTTTCCAAAAGGATCAGAACTAAACAAAATTTTCAATAGAAATACAATCAAGCTAATTTAGATAATTTCATTAAAAAAAAAACAAATCGCCAGAAACTTAGATAGCAGTGTACAAAACAAGACCACTAATAAAGAATGCAACTGCAGGGACAAAAATAAATGTCCACTTCAAGGTCTTTGCAACACAAAAGAAGTCATTTACAAGGTAAATGTGCATGACCCAAATGGCTAAAATAAAATATATTTGGGTTCCAGCAAAGACACCTTTAAGACCAGGTGGTTCAATTACAAGTTTACATTCAACATAGAAAACGTAAAAACTGTACAAAATTGCCTAGCCGTATGTGGAAATTAAAATCAAAATATGGAAAATACCCAGACATAAAATGGAGTATAGTAAAAACAGCCAAGCCTTACAACGGTGGCAAAATATGTAGACTGCGCCAGGAAGAAAATGCTATACCCAAACAAAAATGAACTATTGAATGAAAGAACGGAAATTAAGACTAAGTGTAACCATAGCAAAAATACCTCAACCATAGATAAAAACGTCATAATTCCTTGTAATTTTAAAAATTGCGCGTTCAGCAGTTCCCTGCCCCGTGATCGTTCAAAAAAAAAAAAAAGAAATAAAAAACACCGTTACATGAGCGTTCTTAAAAGTAACGGTAAACGGTAAGATAATTTATTGAAAAATCGCCTGAAGACACTACTCATGGTAGAAACCTAGGTCGCCTAATAACTCGTTTACAAATGGAAAATATTCAAAGTTCTACAATATAATTGTATTGAACATTTTTTAATACAAATGTGCACTGGTCAAATCTAATTATTACCAGAAACTAAGTAATTAAACAATCAATCAATCAATCAATCAATCAATATATAAATATTCGTCATCTACATACAAGCCTGTTTCGCTGTATCACAGCTCATCAGTGTTGCTAGACATCTATTTGCTTCTGGCCAGAATCGAAACTCGACCGATTAGGTGTTAGTCGGAGTAGCTAAACCCTAAGCCATAGGCGCATGTAATTAGAGAAAGGGGATTTTCGCGTGTTATATATATATATATATATATATATATATATATATATATATATATATATATATATGAGGAGTTCGTCACTTTAACCAAGCAGGTTCATACCATATTTCAAGTTTCGTAGGTACAACATATAGATGACACCACTCGACAGGTCTAGTTTGCTGTTAGGTTCTGGTTCTTTTCCTTTTTTGTATAAAGCATGGTGTGTGTTTTTTAGTTGGAGTAGTATTCTTTGTCATTGATTGATATTTCTTTTTCTTTTTGTTTATTTTTTTTCTTTTTATTGTTCACGTGTATAATTTATTTTTATTGCTTTGTCCGAAATGTATGTGTAAGTGGGTGTTTGTTAATTGTTTTATATTGGGTTGGACTCTTTTGTAGTTTTGACCTTTTGTATTTGTTTAACCTTTTTCTTAACGTATTGATATATTTCGCCGAGTAACGTTTTACTTTTTCGGATTAATGGTTGGGTGCTTGTATTTTTGTGTATCTTTATGTTTTAGGGCTTTATGTGTGTGTGTTTATGTATTTTTCACTTGATAGTTGTGTTACCTTCTGGTTTTTTTTCGTAATTGAATGTTTCTATATAGTCTTTATTATAATAAAGAGGATATGTGGATATGAAAAACAGTACTCTATGGCGAATGATATTTTCATATCTTTAGTGAACTTTAATATATATATATATATATATATATATATATATATTTATATATATATAAATATATATCTACATATATATAAATATATATATATTTATATATATGAATGTATATATATATATGTATATATATATATATATATATATATATATATGGATTTTTTTTAATCGTATCACCCCGAGCAAGGCGGTAACGCCACTGATGTGCAGGGGGCTACGTAATAGTAGAAAGATTGGAAAAGAGAAAGCTGAAACCACATCCTAAACAGGGAACAAGGGATGAGCCTCTTAACCTGTTCAATAGACGTGGGTGCTGTGTGAACCGGGCGATAGATAGATCTATCTATTCCAACTGAAAAAAAAAAGAAACCAAAGTGAGATGATTGGAAAAGAGAAAGCCAGAAACCACATCCTAAACAGGGAACAAGCAATGAGCCTCTTAACCTGTTCAATAGACTAGGGTGGAGTGTGAACCGGGAAACTTATATATGTGATTATGATATACATATATATGAATATATGTTATTACGTTTAAGTTATATAAGTTATTTCTCACTATCTCTTTTTATCTATCTATCTATCTCTCTATCTATCTATCTATCTATCTATCTATCTATAAAATCAAGTTTAATTAAAAAGAACCAACAAGGCCTGTGTTTCTAATTTTTCAGTATGTTTTCCAAGTTTCGAATAAGTTGTTGAGTATTTTGCTCGAAGTTATTGATAAACCGTCTGAAGTTCATATTTTGTTTTTTGTTTTATTCTCGTACTTTCAACCATCGCATCATAGTCAAAAATTAAAGTTGTATCTGTTTTGTAGATGAAATTTCTTTTGTCTACGTACTGGTATTGTTTGGTAAGCTGAACCAGTTAAATGGTTTACCCTGACGTCAATGTCAACGGCTATTTGGAATGACGCCGGACAGAATGATTGCGATTTAATTTATTTGTTTTTTAAATTTGTCTATTCATTCGTATTTCATTTTATGTTAATATAATACTATCGGAACTCGTGGAATTTCCACGGAAGAATAATTATGATTTCCTGGAAAAATTTTACTTTGTCATACTACAAATGATAGTAACGTCTTCAAACATAAAAAGTACTGGATAATAAAATAACAATAACACACAGTGTAATTTTATTAAAATATAAGTAATGTCCATAGAAGCTACTTTACTGCAATCTTATATTAAATTAAGCGGCGTATGCACAGACCATAACCATAATACTGTACGCTGATTTTTTATTACTGAAACATCATGGCTCCTGTGTCCATTGTAAACAGAAAAGACCAACTGAGTAATAGCTAATTGTGTAGAGGCCAGAAATTTCGTAATTACAACAAATCTACCTATTTTTACTATTATACAGTACACACACATATACACACACAATTACTGTTACAATTACCAACTTATGCTATAGGCTCTCTCCTCCTACTCTCTCACTCTTTACTACCATTCTGTTTGGCAAAGGTGAGAAAAAGGCTTGGGAAAAGTAGCATTTATAGATTATAAAAAGATAGAGGGGAAGGAAATCTCGTGTAGAGAGTAAGTGTGTTATCTTTCTTCAGTGACGTAACGGACGGAGGAACTAAGTAACTAACTAACTAACTAAGGAAGGAACAAGCAGAATTATTATATGATATGCGTACATTGATCGTATAATATGCACTTCAAGATACTGTCTCCTGTGATGAATATTAATTTATTTAATGTGGGTTTCTCGAGTTTTGAGCCTTTCCATGCATTGGGTGATATGAAATATTTTGGTATTATGCACTAATATTTGTCTTATGTTGATAGTTGTAGTTTGATCTTTCGTGGTGGGATGGTCGATTTGTGCACAGATTGTACGACAGGTTATTCTGTCAGAAAGTACAGTGGATGTGAGCCCAATATCAGTAACTCCAGCTGATTTCTTTTATTAATAATCTCGGAGATTAAATATCCCAGGGCGTATAAAAATTCTTATACAATACTATTTTTACATTGCGAAGGTATTTCAAATCCAGTGATGTTGGTAATGATTGAATAAGATGTTTTAAACTTTAATAGTTTTTGGTGTTTGTTAGGATCGTTAAGTGATAAGTATCAGTGGATATCGACTCGGAACGAGAAATCGGGGAGCCGAGTTCGAATTCCAGTTGAATTCCTTCCATTCACTTACGCACAAATACCCTTGGGAAAGGTATTAATCCGTCTCTTCCCTCCAGGTATGAATTAAATAACAGGACAGATTAGGTTCTATAGCCTTGGCTGGCAACGAGTCTACCGAAGAAAGTAATGGCAAACTACTGCGGGATAATCTTCTGCCCAATCAGTGATGTCTCGAAAGAGACATGATCGCTCAAGCGTGTATCACGTATGGCATTCAACTGAGTGACTTATCAGTTAATTGTTTCTAATTACTTTTTATGTTGTTTATAATTATGTTAAAGAAAAAGTTTATCTTCTTCTTCATATGCCGTGTTCCTTCAGGACGTAGGCGATCATGGACTTCCACTTGGCTCTGTCTCTTGTCACTCTGAATATTTTTTCTTCTTGGTATTTCTGCCAAACCCCGCTCTGCCATTCATTTGTTCAGGCCTATCAAGTAGATCTCACGATGTTTTCCCCTGTCTCTCTTTCCCTCAATCTGTCCTGCCAGTAATATACTCTTCAGGCCCGCTTATCTCATCACATGTTCCAGAACCATTACTGTCTCTTCTTTATATTATTGTATGAGTTTTCTCCTCCTTTCCATCCTATCCAACACTTCGTCGTTAGTCATTTGCTCAGTATATGGCATACTCAGAATCCTTCTGTAGAATCTCATTTCTGATGCATTAAGCTGTTCCTTGATCCTTGAGCTGGTCGTCCAACATTCACTGCCATACAGTAGGACAGATGTCACATAGCAATCCAGGACACTCTTCTTTGTTTCCAATGAAATGTTCCTGTCTTTCAGTACTCTAGTTAGCTTTTGCAGTTTATCTATCCACCTCATTATTTCTATCTATCTATCTATCTATCTATCTATCTATCTATCTATCTATCTATCTATCTATCTATCTATCTCAGTTTTCTTCATATCTATCTATCTATCTATCTATCTATCTATCTATCTATCTATCTATCTATGGATATTAATGTCTACATCTGCATGTTAAAGAATTATTATGTTAGATCAATTTTGCAAGTCATTGATTCGTCTTGGGCGCGCCAATAAACGGAACTTGTGCCAAGTTGGCATCATCTAACGATCTTCAAGTATCAATCAATTTCTCGATCGATATATTTATCGATATACCTTTGTTAATATGAATAGACAGATCGATTCATCAAACTGCTTCCACATTTCAACAGAGGCAGGTTTATACTTGTACTTCTCGTCGCAATTTTTGTCTGGATTTGGGGTAAGTCAGATTAGGAATTCTAAATTCTATAGCAGGAATTACCAACTAGCATGATATAATAAAATGATTCTCTTTCGATAAGCGTTCCTTATATACATCCTGTTACAATATAATTATTTTTGTTATCTGCCTGTCTAGGGTGTGGCTTCTTAGCTAGCTATACATACGTACATACATACATGCATATATACATACATACACCCCTATATATATATATATATATATATATATATATATATATATATATAATTCTAAGTGAGGAGGACTAAAGGGATTTTTATTTTGAGGGCTCTGGCATTTATTTTATTATAAACAATGATATAATGAGTATTATAGAGCTTAATATAATATAATTATATGCTTATATATCAATTTTAAAATTGATATATAACAATATAATTATATATATATATATATATATATATATATATATATATATAGGCAGCAATTTCTCTTTCTTGCAGGTTTCATTAAAAATGACAGACAAGTTACGTTTTTTATGTAATGTTTTGTTTATCCGAGAGCTTTTAGCTATACTTTTAGGCATTTTCGAGGATGAATGTTATTTTACGTGCAACAGAATGTATGTGGTGTTATGTATTATGTGGAGTAGTTGTATGTGTTATGTACCGAACACGGTAAGTATGTTGCTAACTCGTTCGTATCTGATGTTGTTGAGTGTTGGGTGTTTCGTTTTTAATTATACAGCCTTTATTAATTTTAGTCTTTTCTGTATGTGCATGATGCTATGATATTTGTGTTTTCATCAAGTATGTTCCGGATAGAGTTTGGTATGTCTTCGAGATCGAATTGAACTCCATTGAGATGTAGCGTCAGTTTTCGAGTTAGTTTCCTAGTGGTATGGCTGATATAATCATTTACAAAATTAAAAAAAAACTTTAATAATATCTTCTTTATTGGCAGTATTTAATGACAGATGTTTTAAGAAAAAACATATATATAGTTTCTAGAAGTTCAACTAAAAAAGAGGGCGTGAACGACAGGAATAAAACCTGAACCTCTTTTTTCATGACAGAAAAGGGAATACAAATTCGAGTACTGTTAGTGATATAACACGAGCCCTAGCGCATCTAGTCAGCCTCCATGACCTCTGGCCGATTCTGCCAACGCTGTGTTGTTGATCTCAGATTAGCAAAAACAGGACCGCTTATTACCACTTGATGAGGATGAACGAGACTTGTGAGGAATTGGTACATGATAAAAACAAATTCAGACCGCAACGGCACGGTGTAGATTTATATATATTAATATATATGGAATAATTACAAGATTACAAGCTAGTCAAAATAAGTGACGGAAAAGGAATATCAGTTGGCTGGTATTCAGTAGAATATTCGTGTTATATTATTACAACGGGATGATCAGTTGGTTGGATTTAGCAATATCTCTTGCTGATCGTTTCGCTCTTATTTGTAGCAGCAGGCGAGTTTTTCAAACCGACCGCCTTTTCTAACCTCTTCTAAATTTCAAGAGCCGACTCTCATCCCATCCTCCAACTGGGGTCAACTCTTCAATATCTCTCTCACCCGTCTACTTTTTAGAAGCAGGCCCCGAATTAATCTCTTTCTGCCATCTCATTCTAATTATGGGGCCCGACTGAATCAATCTCGTTTTGCATTCTCATTTCGTTAAACAGCACTCAGACCAGTTGGGTAATAGTGTTTCTTTTTCCCTCACTGTATAACCCTTACAATCTCGAAAGCCTGCTCTTATCAACTGACCTGGTAATCCAGTACAAAGGAAATTGTCATTTTGACCAAGTGTCACAAATCGTCGAAACCACTGACAGATGTTGTGACTGGAATTATACAACTAACTTTTGATAAACTCGCTTACTTTCTCAACAAAAGAATTTTGCGCCCAGTGGATCCTTGTATCAGTATTTTCAACTTTTTAATGTTTCGGCTACTTTTCCCGAGAAAAATAATTATATTCTCCTATTTTAGAGAAATCTCTTCTCATATAGAAAAAAATCATCTTGAAAATCACTTAAAATTCATACCATCTATCTGAAAATAGGGTTACAAACACACACACACACACACACACACACACACACACATATATATATATGATAATCACTGAAGATACGAAAATATTATTCACGATGATAGAGTGTTGATTTCTATCTCCATATATCTTCTCTATTATAATAAGTCCGTGTTGAGTATATATATATATATATATATATATGTGTGTGTGTGTGTGTGTGTGTGTGTGTGTGTGTGTGTGCTTTATATGACCTTAAATATCTTACGCACCCTGTATGCATATAACACTATTTTTGGCATGTAATGCTATAGTATCGCATGTGGAAAAACATGATACGACGGAGCGAAATAAATTATTATTAGTTGCTTTATTAATTGCGCAGATTATTTTCCGACAAAGCCGAAAAATAAATATGAATTAAAACATTTGCGTGTGTGCAGATACATTGTCTATGCGGAAGTTGATCAGCCGGAGTCAGACGAGGTCATCATTGGCAGCCATTATTTGACAAGCGGAAATAACATGGCGAAAAAGGTGCAACTTATGTTTTCAGCATACAGAATTTTATTAACTCAGGTGGGTTTTTGGATTATTGAAAAGAGTTTGTCACAAATTTTTTGATGAGTGCAAAAAGGTTAAATTCTATCTGTGGAAGATAAGTTGAATTAAAATTTTTACCATAAAAGTTGGGTTGTTGACGTAATCAGTTGAACCAGAAGAAGAAAACGAAAAGAAATGACGTCATCAGAATTATTGCTATTTCATTGGTTATACTAAAAGGAGAAAATCACTCAGCCTCATAATGCGAGCTGGGAGTGATTTTATTGGTTAAAGATTTGATTTACATCGACATCCCGTGTTCGTCAAGCACCCCTAATAGAATTTGGGACAGGCATAAAAAATGAGAGCACAAAGAGCCAAGTTTAGTTGATGAAAACTTCGATGAAAACCGTGATAAGACTTTTTGAACCGTCAAAAAAAAAAAAAAAAGGCCTGAAATTTCCGATTGGAGCGAACAAACATTAATCTCAAACTAAAACTTTCGCTCCGTTGTAAAAATAGAAATTCGACGACTGTTATATTCTATTTCTGTTTGTTTTTCTTTTTGTACATAAAGACTTTTACGCAACTTATCCAGGCCTCATCGAGGATACTTTTTGTGAGTAAAGGTCCGTTTTTTTTTATTAACTCAAATGTGTACGCGCGTCCGCTTGGTTCGACGTGGTAAAGATACAGCTAGCAAGATTTCAACGTACCTTCCTTGGGATCAAAATTCACAGCGTGGACAAGGAGGAACACTTTTGTAATAGACGACATGAAGACTAGCTACTGTGTCAAAGCCATCACGACGAGCGATTCAAGAGCGTCGTCACATGTATATTGTCGTCATAGTTTTAAAACTAATGCTCAGTTAACACATTTAGTTTGGTGCATTCACTCTACTGAATGAATAAATATTAATATATCTTTTTAAATCAGCAGAATTTTATCTTAGAATTTCTCCAATGACTTTAAAACAGAATTTTTATTATTTATTATTTCAATTAAAATTGAATTTATATTAAAAACAGTTTTAGAAATACATGGGCCAAATTACACAAAAATACTTTTGGTTAGTTTAAACATTAATATTCGGTTAATAGTAACACAGAAAAGGAATCACCTGTGATGAAACTGCTAAGAATGCTCTCAAATATTTTGCCGTCATATTCGTATATCTATAAATGTTATCTCTACAATAAATAATATTTTTTCTTGTTTAAATATATAAAATCTTTAGACATCATAGTTATATATGTATCGACAATCACACACCCACAGAGACACACACACAAGCATATATATATATATATATATATATATATATATATACATATATATATATATATATATATAATAAATTTCGAAGTTCAAAACAGTTGAATGATCATTTCATCATGAAATCTCTAAGAGAGATTTCACATCTCCTCGGCAACTATCAATACTCAAAATGAAATAAAAAAGATTAAGTTTTAACCGGCGAAAGTTCAAAAATTTACGTCACAAAAAAACTAGATAGCAATCAATGTCTATTTTTAGATTTTGGACATTATTTTTAGATTGAGTTGTAAGTGAAAAATTTAAAAATTTGGTTTTGTCTAGCTTTAAAAAGAGGAAGTGGGGAAACGGAAGAAATAAGAAGTGGTGTTTGACTGAGAAGTGAGCTAAACAAAATGGAAAGAGAGGGAGGAAAAAAAAAAAGAAAATTTTCTTTTCTGTAGAGACGCTAGGGACGTGTTAACAAAACTAGCGTTTATAAATGGGTTAAAGTATTAGAAAAAAGATTTTTAGAAAAACCTTCTTTGGGGAAAAATCTGACATATGATTTATTTCGACATAATATAATATAATTTATTATAAACCTAGCTTAAAATTAAAAATAAAATTTATTAAAAAAAAGTTTTAAATTAAATTTTTTTTAAATTAAAAAAAAAACATTTTTTTAAATATTTAAAAAATATTAGGTGCTAAGAAAAAATATATACATACTTGCAGAAAAAACACCGCTTATTTTATAACTGGCTCTTTAATTTTTTTTTTAATCGTATCATTCCGAGCAAGGCGGTAACGCCACTGATGTGCAGGGTGCTACGTAATAGTGAAAAGATTGGAAAAGAGAAGGCCGGAAACCACATCCTAAACAGGGAACAAAAGATGAGCCTCTTCATCTGTTCAATAGACGTGGGTGGAGTGTGAACCGGGCGATAGATAGATCTATCTACTCCAATTGAAAAACAACAACAAAAAAAAAACAAAAAAAAAAAACGAAGTGAGAAGATTGGTAAAGAGAAAGCCAGAAACCACATCCTAAACAGGGAACAAGGGATGATCCTCTTAACCTGTTCAATAGACGTGGGTGGAATGTGAACCGGGCGATAGATAGATCTATCTACTCCAATTGAAAAAAAAAAAAACAAAGTGAGAAGATTGGAAAAGAGAAAGCCGGAAACTACATCCTAAACAGGGAACAAGGGATGAGCCTCTTAACCTGTTCAATAGACGTGGGTGGAGTGTGAACCGGGCGATAGATAGATCTGTTTACTCCAATTAAGATCTATCTGCTCGAATTTAAATATTAATTACATTGAGCCCTCCACTTGTATCATTTTTAATATTAAAATATTAATAATAATTTGGATCGGGTCTTTGGGATTTACCTTCCTGCTTTTCCTTTTGGATTAAAGTTTTAAAATATATATATATATATATATATATAGGGTGGCAATAAAATCAGCATACATTTGCTTACAATAATAATTAAAACAAAGCAATTTATCAACAGTTCAGAAATTTATTATAGAAATGGTTTTGATTAATAATGGTTAAACAATAATATGGTAACAATTTTAGCAACACAGTTTTCCAGTTACATTTACTACCATATTTCACACCTCTGAAGTTGACCTCGGAAAAAGGTTGAAAGTACTTGGGTACCTTAAGAAATGAATGAAATTAACATCTGTCAACGTTACCGTTCTTTTCTGACATCTTTTGATTGCGAGCTAAATTCCTTGGAGCTGAAGCCGTGAAATATTTGTAGAAGAGACACAGGGAAGCCACATTGTGCCGGTGATTAAGTGACTGCATCCGATCTGCCAGTTCGGGATCTATCACATTACAGATATCACATGAAGATATGTTTCAAATTTTGTTTGATTGGCAAGGATGCTCTCTGGCTGAATCAGTTAAGGCCCGTCAGATTTAACGATGGTTTTCCTCTATCCTGAGAAAAGTTGTTTTAAATCCGGCAAGACAGTGTATATTCGTCATGAATAAATATTCAGGCCAGTAGATGAAAATAAACATACTGTTTAATAAATAAATGAAAAGTCTGCTCAAATATTTGTATCCACTGTAATTAGCACACACACACACACACACACACACACACACACACACACATATATATATATATATATATAATAATAATAATAATAAAACCGACTCTGTACGTATTCAAATCTTAAAATGTTACACAAGTAATTTTTAAAGACCACGAATAACCAGCAGAATCTAACTCCGTTATTGTCCTCGGCTATAGAGCTTTGGACAAAGAGGGGGAAAAAAAGAAAGCTGCGTAGGACCGACAATACATACAGTTCTTCACAGCAAAGAAAAAAAAAACCCTCAAACGGAACCCCTTCTCCAAATGGGTTAGTCTTTAATAGGTGTCTATTTATTTGATTAGTCCTTGGTCTGCCTTTGCCCTGACGAGCCGTTGTGCGAAACCGCGGTAGGTCTTGGCGATCTTGCGATTTTTTTCGTATATATATATATATATCCAAATGAATAAGGAATGAATAAAATAATTGAAACTTCCAAAACATTAATTTAAAACAGTGCTCAGTATAAAAATAGAGAAAACAATATTTATTAATAATTATACTTTAGAATATGTACAAACTACAAACTACTACAAAATTGTACATTTTGTTTCGACACTGAAAGAACAGTGTCTCATCAGGTATTTAATAATGAGGGTATTACCGTCATCATGATTAACTACCTTGAGACAAAATTGCAAAACTAAACCAGCTAATCAGAAAACGCCCAAACCTGTCTGCGTCTCCTTCGCAAACATACGAGTTATCCGCACTAACTTTTACAGCGTAGAATCATTCCTTCTAACAAATTCACCTGATATCTTAGCTCTCTGTGAAACTAACCTCGACCCTTCTATCCCCTCTTCTAAATTTTACATTCCTGGTTACCTTCCCCTCTGATAATATCTCTACTAGTATCGATAAGGCTATTTCTTCTCACCCATCTGCTCATATATTTGTGTTTGGTGACTTTAACGCCTACCACGCCAAGTGGCTGGAAAACTGATGTTGCTGAATTTTTCAATCACCCAGTCTCTTACGCAAGTGGTGGATTTCCTCATGCGTTTCTTCAATAACCCTATTGGAAAGGACTCACTGCTGGACATCTGCTTCACCTCCATCCCAGACTCTTGCAATGTCAAACAGTTCTGCCCTCTCAGAAATTCTGACCATGCGGTAGTTTCCGTTAACATCTCCTTCCACTCTCACTTCACCCAAGAAACTCAGACCAGCAGAATATCATACTGCTACCAAAGAGCAGACTGGGACCCGTTCCGCGACTTCCTGTGTGACCTTCCGTGGAACAATGTTTTTAGTTTACCTGTTGAAGACTGTGCATCCGAGGTCTCCTCTTGGGTTAATGCTTCATCCCAGCCAGGAAATTTCAGCTTAAATCTTATTCGTCTCCCTGGTTTTCGCCCGCTTGCCCGGCCGCCATTGACCACCGAAATCATTTCTTCCGGCTTTACAGAAGCCACGCATCGGACCGTAACAAGCGCCTTTTCCTCTTCAGCACGTAATAAGTCCAAAAATATACTCAATGAAGCTATGACTTTGTTTGCTGCCAGAATGAAGTAACGCATAGCATCACGTAAGTTCGGCACCAAAGAATACTGGCGACTCTGTAAAAGTGTGCTTAACAATAATAAAACCTCAATACCCCCTCTAATCAATGAATTTCAGGTCCTCACCTCTTCCGCAGACAAGGCTGAATGCTTTGCTCGCAGATTCTCCACCAATTTGAGAGTGGATTCGTCTGGAGTATCTATACCCCGACTTCCCACCTAGAACTGAGACCCAACTGAATGACGTCCACATTACCCCCTCGCTTGTCTCTAGCATAATGTCTAAGCTTGACTCATAAATCGAGTGGAGGGGACGGAATCCCAATCATAGTCTTGAAGAAATGTGCCCCTGAACTCTTCTGTGTCCTCTCTAAGCTCTACAACAATAAAATCTACCATCCGCTCCTATATTGAATACTGCTGCCCCATTTGGTCGGGTGCTCCTGCTATTCACCTCAGGGTCCTCGACAAAATCCAACGGAGAATTTGCAATGTGGTCGATACCGACTTAGCAGCTGGGCTGCAGTCGCTCTCTTCCCGGTGTGACGTGACTTCCCTGTGCGTCTTCCATAAATACTTTCTCGGCTTCTGCTCCGATGAACTTAGATCACTGATACCCCCTAGGTATGAATTTACACGAGCTACAAGATTAGCAAGTAGGTCTAACTCATTTACAGTGAAGCCGATAATATATAACCGCATTTTCTTTTCACGCACTTCTCACCAGTAGAATTCCCGTCCATATACTTGCTTTCCAGACAGCTACAATCTCCAGGATTTTAAATGTTAGGTCAATAGGCATCTCCTACCTCACTAATTCGCATCCATTCTCACAAGCTCTTTTTCCATCTACTCCACCCACATCCTCGGTATCCTCATCTGTCTTTACCCTCCTCTTGACATTTTCTATAACTAAACCCTCTTTCTCATCACTTTTCCCTATGTAACCCCTGCGCAACAGTGGCAGTAGAATGCCTTGCTTGCGGTGAGATGATTAAAAAAATCTATCTATCTATCTATCTATCTATCTATCTATTTTCGGTCTTTTCGTATCTGTCTCAGCCTCTTCATATCTATCTATCTATCTATCTATCTATCTATCTATCTTGTATACTTTCATAAATCTTGCGGACGGGTTGCTCACAGTAAAAGAAGTCCACATAAACATGTGTCCACAAATCTATCGCTTTTTAATTATTAAGTTTATGTTAGATGACAATGGCAATGTGGTACCATTTGACTAGGTTACATTTGTCATTCATGAACATTCATGGCTAGTCTGGCTTCAACGTTTAACGTGTGTAGCAGCAAGTTAAAAGAAAAGTGTTCCGTTTTATAATGGCAGGGTATACGCGAGCAGGCAGATATCATTTTTATATACGGCCGCACGAATGGTAACGTATACGAGTCTAAACGATTGAATCAGATTGCGTTTACAGACCAAGGGTAGATGATTCATTTAACATTTAACGCTGTTCAGGATCACATTGTTTCGACAGAATCCATGACAGCAAAAACTATGCATTGAGAAAGACAGAAAACATTGTATGGTCTGTCGGAGATGATCCAGGTGTCAGCACATGTCTCGTAGACTTAGCACGTCATACGTCTCATAGCACCGTATGAAGGCTAGATCCAAAGCAGCTTCTCTATTCGTATCTTCTGCAGCGAGCATATGAGTTATTGGCCCTCTGATCAGTCATCACTGGAGAATCATTATCGATGGTTTATTGCACAAGCTGTCAATTAGTTTAAACTGAATTACCAAAAACGAAAGACTTTTGGAGATATGTTTATATAAACATTTGTCTTACTGAGAGAGACTCACCCCAAAGTTTGTAAAAGTAATTTTTATACACCCGGTATATATAGTTGAATGAATCTATCTATCTATCTATCTATCTATCTATCTATCTATCTATCTATTACAGTTTCTACATATGTATTTATTTATTTATCGCTGTCTGTTTCTATCTATCTATCTATCTATCTATCTATCTATCTATCTATCTATCTATATCTATCTATCTATCAATCTATCACAGTCTCTATCTATCTATCTATCTATCTATCTATCTATCTATCTATCTATCTATCTATCTATTACAGTTTCTACATATGTATTTATTTATTTATTTATCGCTGTCTGTTTCTATCTATCTATCTATCTATCTATCTATCTATCTATCTATCTATCTATCTATCACAGTCTCTATCTATCTATCTATCTATCTATCTATCTATCTATCACAGTATCTATCTATCTATCTATCTATCTATCTATTACAATTTCTACATATGTATTTATTTATCTATTTATCGCTGTCTGTTTCTATCTATCTATCTATCTATCTATCTATCTATCTATCTATCTATCTATCTATCTATCTATCTATCTGCGTGTAGGTTTTATGTAGCCTTGACATAATATTAAATACATATTGTCTCTGAGAGATGAAGATTTCGGATTACTGCATGTTTTATCCAATATTCCTTCTCCATCCAAGATGTCATCTTATTTTGTAATTCTTGTCCTGACAGCAGTTTCATCATTTCTCAAGCGTATTTAAATTTGTGCTCGCTAAGAGCGAATCAGCAAAATGAAAATCCCCTTCCCCACAAAAAAGAAGAATTTATAATATAAAAAGAGGAAAAATAGAAAGAAAGATAACAGAAGCAAAGAGGAAATGGCAGAATAAACAATACGATGCAAAACCCTAAAAGTAAAAAATATATAAGAGAAAGAGGAAAGGATAAAAGTGGGAAAATATAAAAGAAATAACGGAATAAAGAAAATCTAGGGATAATTTTTTTTAATCATATCACCCCGAGCAAGGCGGTAACGCCACTGATGTGCAGGGGGCTACATAAGAGTAAAAGCACTAAATAGAAGAGAGTGAAGAGAAGGACAAACCATTTAGAAAGGAGGCAGAGAAGGGAGGGAATACAGGTGTGATGGCAGATGCAGAAGTGGAGGGAAAGGAAAGGATATACAGGGTGGTGAGGAAGGAACTAGGGTCAAGTGGTTAAGAGATGAATATTGACCTTGCATTTGAATTCCTGGAGGTTGTAGCCATCAGGAAAGCAAGAATAAGGAAGCGAGTTCCACAGGTGGGAAGTGCGAGGAAAGAATCTGCAGGAGTAGAATTGTCGTCTGCATTTGGTTGAGCTAACTGTGAATGGGTGAGACTTAGTTGCCAGTCTGGTTGCACGAGTAAACACGTGTTTCGGAGGCACCAGTGATTAAAGTTTGTTGGAGCAGAAACCATGGAAGTATTTATAGAAAAGACAAAGGGAAGCCACATCCCGTCTGTGGGAAAGTGACTGCAGTCGAATGTGAAAAGCATAAACGAAATAAAGAGAAAAATGTCTAATTGCAGAAGTAAAGGTAGAAATAATAAAGAAAATAGAAAGAAGAGAATGAGAAAGAGATAAAAATATTAAAAATGTAAAGGAGAGAAAAGAATTAAAGAAAACGTCAAAGACAAGAAATAAAGAAAAAATAGAATAGAACAAAATCCAGAAAAGATACGAAAGAAAATTAAAGAAAGTATGAATTGAAAAAAAAATGAACAAAAAATTAAAAAAAAAATGAAAGAAAAGATATGTAAGAGGGATGAATGAAAGGAATATAAATGAAAGAGAATATAAAGAAGAAAAATTTTAATGAAAAATCTGAGAAAAGAAAAAGAAAAAACAAAGAAAGAATAGACTAGAAGCCAGGAAAGAGATGAGAAAAAATAAAGAAAGAAAGAATATGAAAGACAAACAGAAGGAAAAGTGAGAAATTGATAAAAGGAATAAAAAAAGCAGTAAAGAGAAAGTCAGGCAAGGAATAGAAAGTAAGAAATAAACAAAAAAGTGAGAAAAAAACTAGAAAGTAAGAAAGACAGAAAGAAAAAATAAAGCGGGAGAGAGAGAGAGAGAGAGAGAGAGAGAGAGAGAGAGAGCTTTAGAGTGAGAAATGAAAGGAGGAAAAGAATAAGAGAATTGAACAAAGGTGCAATAGAGCAAGGAAATAAAAAAGAAAAGAATAAAGAGTAAAAAGAAAAGAAAAAAAGAAAAGAAAGAAAGAAAGAAAGAAAGAAAGGAAGGAAGGAAGAAAGAAAAATAAAGAGAGAGAGAGAGGGAGAGTGTGTGTGTGAGCTTTAGAGTGAGAAATGAAAGGAGGAAAAGAATAAGAGAATGGAACAAAGGTGCAATAGAGCAAGGAAATAAAAAAGAAAAGAAGAAAGAGTAAAAAGAAAGAAAGAAAGAAAGAAAGAAAGAGAAATAAAGAGGGAAAGAGAGAGTGAGCTTTAGAGTGTGAAATGAAAGGAGGAAAAGAATAAGAGAATGGAACAAAGGTGCAACAGATCAAGGAAATAAAAAGAAAAGAAGAAAGAGTAAAAAGAAAGAAAGAAAGAAATAAAAAAAATAGAGAGAGAGAGAGAGAGAGAGAGAGTGAGCTTTAGAGTGAGAAATGAAAGGAGGAAAAGAATAAGAGAATGGAACGAAGATGCAATAGAGCAAGAAAATAAAAAAGAAAAGAAGAAAGAATAAAAAGAAAAGAAAAGAAAAGAAAAGAAAGAAAGAAAGAAAGAAAAAGAGTGGTTAGACTATAACGAAAGAAAGACAAATGCAAAGAGTATGAAATAAAAGGAATAGAACGAAAGAAACGAATAAGCAAAGAAAGTCGAAAGAAAAATGAATAGAAAGATAACAGATTTAAGAAAGAGAAATAGAAAGGACAGGAAACAGATGAGAAATGGAGGAGAAAAAAAAGAGAACGTGAAAGGAAAAACAAGCCCATAAAGTTTAAACTTTGCAAAAGAAACATTATAAAGAAGAAAATAAGCAGGGAACGAGGTATAAAAAAGAAGTATCAGGATAAAGATGAAAAAGAGAAGGTAGAAGAAGATGAAGAAGAGTAAGAGGAGGAAGAACAACATCTAGTGAATATGAAGAAAAAGGGAAGAATTATTTTATTGTAAGAAAATGAGATCGGCTGAAAAAAGAAAAAGTAATTCAAAAAGCAAACAGAGAAGAAGAAAATTAAGAAGCAGGTAAGCTTAACAAAAAGAAGTAGAAGAAAATTGTGTTGAAGAAGACAATATTTAGAAGAAAAAGAATCATGACGAGAAAACTAAAATATTTCGAGGGAAAAGAAATAAAAACATGGGAATTTTAGAACAATATAGGATTGTTGATGAAGAAGAAGAAGAAGAAGAAGAAGAATTTGGCATTGATGCGCGTTGTGGTACAGTGGATATCGGCTCGGAACGAGAAACCGGGGAGCCGAGTTCGAATTCCAGTTGAATCCATTGTACTCACTTACGCGCAAATACCCTTGGGAAAGGTATTAATCCGTCTCTTCCTTCCAGTTATGGGTTAAATAGCAGGACAGATTGGGTTCTATACCCTTGGTCGGCAACCAGTCTACCGCAGAAAGCAATGGCAACCTACTGCGGGATAATCTTCTGCTCAGTCAGTCATGTCTCTTTCTAGACATGATCGCCCAAGCGTGTATCACGTATGGCACTTAACTGACTGATTTGCCATTTTCGGTTGCTCCTTTTGCTGATGAGCATGCATTCAGTTTTCTTGCAGTTTGTTTGTAGCCCTTTTTTGTCACTTTCTTCAGCTACTTTATGTAGGAAGTCTTGTAGGTTCCTTTCCGTGTCTGCAATCAGCATTGTATCGTCTTAAAAAGATATAGAATGAATAAAAATGCAAAAGAAGGCGATAAAAAGAAGAGTAACTAAAAAGAAAGAAGTAGAAAAAGGTAAAGAAGAAGAGGAAAAAGAAAAAGAAGAAGCTACTTTAGAAGAAGATAATTTTAGAAATGAAAACAATTATGAAGAATGACTGCAAAATTTTGAAAAATAAATATAATTTTAATAAGAATAATGTATAAAACAACAGGAACGATTTTTTTTTAATCGTGTCACCCCGAGCAAGGCATTCCACTGCCACTATAGCGCAGGGGGTTACATAGAGGGATTGGGTATAGGAAATGTCAGAAGGAGGGTGATAGACGATTTAGGATGTACATAGGGAGAGAGTTAGAGAGAGTGGGTGTGAGTTAGTGTGTTAGGAGGTGTCTATTGATCTTACATTTAAACTCCTGGAGGTTGTAGCTGTCGGGGAAGCAAGCATGCGTTAGGGAATTCCACAGGCGGGAAGTGCGAGGAAAGAAGATGTTGGAGTAGAAATTGCGGTTGCATTTCATCGGTTTCACTGTAAAAGGGCGGGAGCTGAGGAAGATTAATGAGTTGAGAATCATAGAAGAAAAAGAGACGAAAAAGATATAGAATGAAAAACCTAAAGATGCAAAAAGAAAGAAAAGAAAGAAGATTAAGGTAAACAAAAACAAAAATGAACAAAAAGAGAGAGGGAAATGATATAGAATGAACAAAAAGAGAGAGGGAAATGATATAGAATGAATAAAAAGAGAGAGGGAAATGATATAGAATGAATAAAAAGAGAGAGGGAAATGATATAGAATGAACAAAAAGAGAGAGGGAAATGATATAGAATGAACAAAAAGAGAGAGGGAAATGATATAGAATGAATAAAAAGAGAGAGGGAAATGATATAGAATGAATAAAAAGAGAGAGGGAAATGATATAGAATGAACAAAAAGAGAGAGGGAAATGATATAGAATGAATAAAAAGGACATAGAAAAGGAGTAACTAAAAAAGAAGAAATAGAAAAAGTGAAAAAAAGAAGAATATTATATATTAAACATTTTAATGTAGCAGAAAAATCAATCTCTTCATTTGTCCTGACTAAACAGTATCGCTTTACGAATTCATGACATTAGTTGGTGGATCTTTTGCACACGAGTTAAAGAATTTAAATTGAATCTTCCATTTTTATGTGCTTTCGTCCCAGTTTTAAAATTAGATAATAGTCTGGTCGATTTAGAGTGAATATAATATCTACCCGGAAATAATGTTACGAAGAAATGTTATATATCATTGGAATTTGAATTTTATAAGTTTTTATATTTTTATAATCATTTTACTCCAAGAAAGTTTGTGCCGTCATTGTTGCGCAGAGGGTTACAGGGTGAAAAACAAATAAAAAAATAAATAAAAAAAACATTGAAGAAAGGGTAAGAGAAGGATAAGAATTAAAAAGATAGAAGATGGCAGTTGACGTTAGATTTAAATTTTTGAAGACTCTAGCTATGAAACGGAAGGGAGTCCCACAAAATATTCAAGTGGCTAAGAAACATGTTTCACTTTATAGCACCTGCTATTTCACAACAAAGAAAAAGGTGTTCAGAAAAAACGACAGTAAAAAAGATTCCCCAAGATGGACAAGAGATATTTTATTTTCTAGAATCATATAATGTTACCGCCTTCAAGGATATAAAACATTCCTTGGTACCATTTTTTCCGGGTACACCTTATCTTCACTCTAAATCGACCACTCTATTATTATGATACATTAATTATTTCCGAATTCTTTCGTTGTCTTTGTTCTGCTTACCATGTTTCTTTCAGCCATAGTACTCTCCGGCCTTCTTAACTCATAAAAGACATTCGAAATTAACTATGCATGAAGTGCGATTGAAGAATATGATAAAGGCGGTTATATTTCACTAATCCTACGGTAAAAAGGTGAAACGTTGATACCCAATCTAGTAGCACGAGTAAATAAATGTCAGGCAACCAGGGAAAAAATCACGTAAGAGCAGCTGCCATGAAAATGCTTGAAGAAAAGACAGAGGGAAGCCATATCATGTCGGTGAGAAAGTGACTGAACAAGAGCTGCCAAGTCAGGATTGATTATATTGCAAATCTTTCATTAGATTGTTTTCGAGAACTCCGACTAGATATAGAATCTAATTCATGAATGAATGGTAGGTTTATAAATGTGCAAGGTTCTGGGTATGACGGTAAACTGCATCCGGCAGCAAGAATTCTGATTGTAAGGTTGTGAGAAGCATGGAACCATGACTTAATTTCTGTTGTTTCCAGTTCTACTCTGACCCGGAGTGGTAGCACCTGTTAGGATCCCAGCTATGGACAAATAGTTAACCCCCAGACTTGGGTCAAAACACTATGAAATTATAAAACTACACTTTTATAGAAATATATTCATAAAAATAGACTCATAGAAAAAATATACGTTTTTGAAGGAAGAATATTACTAACAATACATTTTTAAAGATAAAATTATTACCATAAAACAATTTTGAAGGAAAAAAATATTCTCAGCGAAACATTTGTGAATACAAAACTAAAAGACATTTTCAGTTTTATAAAGTTAAAAAATAAAAACAAAAAAATTTTAATTAAAATCTGACGAAATCAACCTTCTCATTATAACCGAACATAAAAAAAGTACCGTACCTTAAAACTCCATGTTTTTGGCATTAAATAACCCGCAGAGGTTGATATGCCGTTAAACAAAACTCAAACTCAAACTCAATAAATGTGCAAAATAGATTCTGACGAGAAAAAAACTTACTGGTTCGATACAGTGACACAACCTTTCTAGCAGTAGTTGCAGTTAGAAATTCCATTTGAGGTTGTTTGAGAGAGTAAGGCCGAGAAGGTGCTGTGTGTTGGTCTCTAGGAGTCTAACATCATTCATTCTGATGGTGGGCAGGAAAGATTCTCTATGATGGTTAAAGTAGAGCAGATTTGTTTTGGAGACATCAAAATATAAGTGCCATTTACTACCCCATTCTGTCAATGAGTAATTGTCCTTTTCAAGGGCGACAGCCATGTTTACTATATCAGCCTTGGCAGGTTTCCTATTGAGACGGGAGTAAATAGTAGTGTCATTTGCATAGATGCCTACTTGTGAACTGATTTCATAATTAAGACCATTGATGAAAATCTGAAAAGGTGTAGGACCTAACATAGAGTCCTTGAAGGATGCCCACGTTCGTATGAAAAGATCTGAAAGTTTGCCTGTTCAAACAATCTTCGTTTCACGATTTGATAGGAGCGATTAGATTAAATCAAACAATCACCCTGAATTAATATCGCTCAGCGTCGGAAAGTATTTTTTATGTTCATTTTTCTGGATATTACTTTTCTTTCCAAATAACAGATGCCGTAAGGTGAAACATGGTTTGTAGTCACTTGAGTAGTTCACACTTGTAAGTGGTTTTCATGCATAGTTAATTTCGAATGTCTTTTATGAGTTAAGAAGAAGGCCGGAGAGTACTATGGTTGAAAGAAACATAATAAGCAGAACAAAGACAACGAAAGAATTCGGAAATAATTAATGTATCATAATAATAGTGTGGTCGATTTAGAATGAAGATAAGGTGTACCCGGAAAAAATGGTACCAAGGAATGTTTTATATCCTTGAAGACGGTAACGTTATATAATTCTAGAAAATAAAGTATCTCTTCTCCATCTTGGGGAATCCTTTTTACTGTCGTTTTTCTGAACACCTTTTTCTTTGTAAAAAAAAACAAAAAACAGGTGCTATAAAGTGAAACATGTTTCTTAGCCACTTGAATATTTTGCAATTGTATGTAGTTTTCATGCACAGCTCATGTCTTACGAGTTATTCCAACATTATGATGATAATTTCTAATGTTTGATTGTTGAAGTTATGTTTCCCGATAGTGCAATAATAATCTGTAAGCGCTTCATATTATTATAGATCAGATAGTTTAAGCTAATAGGTATTATTCAAGAGACAGTTTTATTTGAACGTGGGTTTTATTAAGACTGTTGTGGATCAGTGAAGTGAAAAATCAACCAAGTATGAACAACCAAAAGTGAACAACCCTGAGTGAATGATAAGGAAGACAAGAAATTTGTTTCATGCCTGTATTTTAAATTTTCTTCTTGAATTCTGTTCCTGTATTATTTATGCCACCGACATTTGTGTTTTGTTCTGTTCGGGTTTTAGGAGGAAAGCTTTTCTGCAATACAAGTTTAAGAAATTTACACATATCCATATTGTTCTTGTATTGCTAATTGCTAATGCCTGCGTTTTTGTGAGGATACAGGAAGACGCTGCACCCTTGGACACTACAAGATGTTTAGTAGCATATATGTACTTAGAAATTTAAATAAGATTTGTTTTTGTTATTTGTAATAATCCACATCCATTCACTTACAATTTATATATAAATCTAACTACTCTTTCTCATCACTTTCCCCTATGTAACCCCCTGCGCAATAGTGGCAGTGGAATGCCTTGCTTGGGGTGAAATGATTAAAAAATAAAGAATAAATAAAAAAATGTGTGCACAAACTTTCCTAGGATAAAGAATTAGGTTCAATCGTTGTGGTACAGTGGATATCGGCTCGGAACGAGAAACCTGGGAGCCGAAATTCGAATTCCAGTTGAATCCATTGTATTCACTTACGCGCAAATACCCTTGGGAAAGGTATTAATCCGTCTCTTCCTTCCAGTTATAGGTTAAATAGCAGGACAGATTGGGTTCTATAGCCTTGGTCGGCAGCCAGTCTACCGCAGAAAGCAATGGCGACCTACTGCGGGATAATCTTGTGCCCACTCAGTCATGTCTCTTTCGAGACATGATCGCTCCAAGCGTGTTTCACGTATGGCACTTAACTGACTGACTAACTTGTTTCAGTGGGTTCTTCATAACAAAACTTTTTCCTATAAACAAAAACCTTATGAATGGTGATGGACTGTCCGTGTTACTGACTACCATTTATGCAGAATTCTTGGTGTCACACATTATTTTCGGGAAAGGGTGCCTTAAGATATTTAGAAGATAAAAAGTTCTGCAAAACTTCTATGTTCTACAAAACATGCGAGTTCTCCACGAATTGAGTGGGTGTGACTCAACATCAGTTTTGGGCATGGAAAATGTGAAATAATCAATTTTACTACTAAATCAGAAAATATACAGTTTTTGTTTAGCTAATGCAACTGCTTCTACTGCACAAGTTGCATCAGCGGGTTGCAGACTTTTGTCAAAATGTGTAGAGTAAAAGCAGACGATACATTTACTCTTAAGTAAATCAAGTATATTGTGTATGCCACCAACATTGACGTTACAACATGAAAGACTGTCTCCAAATGAACGGTCAGATTTGTTTCACAGTCTCCGTGTCAATCTTCAAGCTATGATTTCAAGGACTTTAGGTCATTGCCAACTTGATCCTTGCAAATGGGGTTAGGAATGAGAATCGGTACTTTTTTTAATCATTTCAACCCAAGCAAGGCATTCCACTGCCACTATAGCGCAGTGGGTTCCATAGGGGAAGGTACTGAGAGAGCGATTGCATATAAGGAAATGTCAGAAGGAGGGTGATAGATGAGTAAGGAGGTACATAGGAAGAGTGTTTGAGAGAATGGGTGCGAGTTATGGGCGACAAGACGAACCTCGCTGTCGAGCTTGAAAAGGATCTCCAATCAGTGGTGGATTGGGGTAAGAAATGGTTCGTAAACTTCAATGCTTCCAAAACGAAGCTGCTATCAATTAACCACCATAGACAACCGCACCTACCTCTCATTAGCATGGAACAGGCTTGCCTCCCAGAGAGTAAAACACTACGCCTGCTTGTCCTCACACTCTCAGCGGACCTCAAGTGGAATGACTATATCGAATCTATTGCTAAATCCGCTGCTATGAAAGTCGGTTCTCTGTGCAGGGCCCGGAAGTTCTTTCCGTCTGAATCTATCCTTGCACATATATAAATCTACCATCCACCCGTGCATTGAATACTGCTGCCACATCTGGTCGGGTACCCCACCTAGGGCTTCTTGACAAGATACGAACGGAGAATCTGTAATGCGATCGATACCGACTTGGCTGACCGCCTGCAGTCTCTCTCTCACCGGCGTGACGTGGCTTCCCTGTGTCTCTTCTATAAATACTTCACGGCTTCTGCTCCGATGAACTTAGATCACTGGTGCCCCCTAGGTACGAATTTGCACGAGATACTAGATTAGCAACTAGGTCCCACCCTCTTACAGTGAAACCGATAAAATGTAACCGTAATTTCTACTCCAACAGCTTCTTTTCTCGCACTTCCTGCCTGTGAAATTCCCTTCCGCATACTTGCTACAACCTCCAGGAGTTTAAATGTAAGGTCAATAGACACCTCCTAACACACTAACTCGCATCCATTCTTTCAAACACTCTTCCTATGTACATCCTTACCCGTCTATCACCCTCCTTCTGACATTTCCTATATCTAATCATTCTCTCAGCACTTTCCCCTATGTAAACCCCTGCGCAATAGTGGCAGCCTTGCTTGGGGTGAAATAATTATATATATATATATCAGCTTTTTTCTGGATCATTCTTATATTTTATAATAAATAATATTACATTACTAAAGTCCACTTGGATTAATTACCAAGTTAAGTCTTACGATGGATTATTGGACATCACACACACTCTCTCCATATCTGTGTGTGTGTTTTATTTAGGGCTTCACCTGATTGTCCGGGTAGTGAGTTAGGTGACACTTGGGATAACTTTTGCTATGACAGCTTTTCCTTGTACCAATGCCTTGCCCATCTACACATCGTGATGTGGTGACCAGCAATATGATATGGACAACTCAACATTTTCAGCTGACATGTCAATCTTCTGCCAAGGGCAGACCAGAACATGACTGTGGAATTCCCTTCCGCATACTTGCTTCCCCCGACAGCTACAATCTCCAGGAGTTTAAATGTAAGGTCATAGTTCCAGTTCGTACCAATTTAGATCCTTCTCTTGAGAAACTACTGATATTTGCGCGTTATAAGTGCAAGATTTCGTCCATAGTCTTTGCAGCACAAACATCTACTCTTGCCGAATACACTCTTAGGTGTAGTGATTGTAGGGACACCAATTGCAACAATATTAATCTGACTCTACAAAAAAGAGGACGAATGGAAAGGCGATGCTAATTCATTTGAACGTTTGAGTCATGTCAGGCCATTGGCATTGTTCTATTTTTGATATAGGAATTTTAATACTTGTTTGTAGTATATTATAACCTTTTTTTGACGGAGTGTTATTTGCTGGGCCTATTATTTTTATAGCAGCGGAATAATACCAGACGACCTATGCAAGTCGATATTTATAGCACTGCCGAAGAAACCAGGTGCAAACGAGTGCGAACTACACAGAACTATCAGCTTAATGAGTCACATTACAAAACTGATTGTCAGAATCCTGATGAATAGAGCGAGAAGCAGAATCAGGCCAGAGATAGGACAGGAACAGTGCGGGTTCGTCAAAGACACTGGAACAAGGAACGCCATATTCATGATTAGGATGCTCTCTGAAAGGGCATTACAAATGAAGAAAGACTTGTACCTATGCTTCATTGATTACGCGAAAGCATTCGACAAAATACGACACAAAGAATTGATGGAAATGATAGGAAACCTCGACATTTTCGGCAAAGATATAAGAATAATCAAGAATCTCTACTGGCAGCAAACGGCCTGCATACGGACAGGTAACGACCTCAGTAGATACACAAAGATAGAAAAAGGCGTAAGACAAGGCTGTGTCTTTTCACCGGATTTGTTCAACCTATACAGCGAGAATATTTTGAGGACCCTAGATGACACACCAGGATTTATTATTGGAGGCCACAACCTGAACAACATAAGCTACGCGGACGATACAGTACTGATTGCGGACACGGAAAGGAAACTGCAAGATCTCATACAGAAAGTAGCAGTGGAGAGTGACAAGATGGGACTACAAATAAACTTTAAGAAAACTGAGTGCATGGTCATCAGCAAAAGATACAACCCAAAATGCCAAATACAGGTGGGGGATAACAGAATCAAACAAGTCCAAGAATTTAAGTACCTAGGAAGTGTTCTAACAGGAGATGGAAAGTGCGACACGGAGATCCGAAGGCGAATTGGCATGGCAAAGGACGCGTTCCAGAAGATGAGCAAAATACTAACACACAGGAAGATCTCAATAGAAACGAAGAAAAGAGTGCTAGACTGCTACGTGATGTCAGTTCTTCAGTACGGCTGTGAATGCTGGACAATATCATCGAAAATGAGGACAAAACTGGAAGCGGCCGAAATGTGGTTCTACAGAAGGATGCTACGGATATCGTGGACTGAGCATACAAGCAACGACGATGTGTTAGAAAGAATGGCAACAAAAAGGAAATTGATGCTGAGCATCAGGAAGAGACAACTGAAGTTCCTGGGACATGCAATGAGGAAGGAAAGCCTGGAGAACCTGATACTGACTGGTCAGATAGAAGGAAGGAGAGACAGAGGAAGGCAGCGGATAACATATTTGCAGGGCCTGATCAGGTGGATGACGGAACGGGGGTTGCCAGGAGCAACAGGAGCAAACATACTAAGAGCCACAAGGGATAGGGAGACGTGGAGATCCATGATCGCCTACGTCCTGAAGGGACAAGGCACATAGAAGAAGAAGAAGAAGTATTTTTATGATAGTGTTAGAATTAATGATTTCAAATATTATAATTTTCTGATTCTGGATAAAAGGTTCAAATATTTGATAGACATTAAAAAGTTGTGTAAAGATATTTACAACTTTTTAAATAAGCGTCTGCCACTGGTAGGGTAAGCCATCAGTTTGCTTAAAAAACAAAACTTTCAGGCCTTAAGTTGCTTTGTCGATTGCTTCATACGAGTTATTTCTATTGAGCTGTTTTCTTTGTCTGTAGTCATACTTCGCTTGTAATACACAAGGTCATCAAGTTTTTTTTTTCCGAAAGATCTGATATTTTACTAACTAGACTGACAAAAAGAAGTTTGAGATTGATTCGAGTTTTGTTTAACTGCATCTCAACTTCTGTGGGTTATCTAATTGGCAAAAAGGTAGGGTTTTAAAGTATTTTTTTAAGGTTTGGTTAAAGTGAGAAAGTTGATATAGTCAAATTTAGCTGAACTTTTTTATTTTATTTTAGAAAACTAAAGATGTCTTTTAGTTTTTAATTCAAATGTATAGTTTTCTATAAAAGTCTATTTTTATGTATATATTTCTATAAAAACCTTCATTATTTTTTTATACTTTCATAGTGTTTTGACTTCAGTTAGGGGGATAACTATTTGCCCATAGCTAGGACTCTAACAGGTGCTACCACTTCGCGTCAGGGTGGACATGGGAACAACAGCAATTAAGAGGTGGTTCCATGCTCCTCACAACCTCTCAATCAGAGACATTGCTGCTGGATGCAGTTTATCGTCATACCCAGGACCGAAAAAAGGAAGAGGTCAAAGAGAAGATAAAATCATGCCACGAAATTGTCTCTATAAAAAACACTTGTAACGAGGCAAAATGTCATTTTCTCAACATCAGTGTTTCCCGAGATATAAAATTTCTTTTCTTTGTTGCCTGGTTTGCGAAATATACAGATATCACGAGACCATTATTAAAGCTGCATACATTATTATGGGTTTGCACACGCACACACTTAAGCAGACATAAGTTTTTTCTTCTACATTTAATATTCATCAATTGCTTTATCACACGTGACACGTATCTGACTAATGAAACTATACCTAAAATCAACATACTGTCTCTTGGAATTTTAAATCATTCATCTTTAATAAATCTCTGAAGAAGCTTGTTAAATTAAACATGTCAGATTAAAAACATTTTTTCCTACTTTTTCTTTACTTATTCTATTCAGCTTGTCGGATTACGATCCATATATTCAACTCTCTCTCTCTCTCTCTCTCTCTCTCTGTAATACCTACTTATATATAGAGTAATAATGATAAATATAAATATTTCCCTTTCAAAATCTCTCACAAAATAGCGTACAATATTTTGGTTATGGTCTCTGCATACGCCGCTTAATATAAGATTACAGTAAAGTAGCTTCTATGGACATTACTTTTATAGATATTTTAATAAAATTACATTCTGTGTTATCGTTAATTTATTATCCAATACCTTTATGTTTGAAGACGTTACTATCATTTGTATATGACAAAGTAAAACTTTTCCAGGAAATCATAATTATCCTTCCGTGGAAATTCCACGGGGTTCTCTAGTATATATAAATAGAATAAGTAAAGAACAAGGAAGAAAAAGAGTTTTAATCTAACTTGTTTCACTTTAACAAGCTTCTTCGGAGATTTATTAATGAAGAAAACAAAGTAATTAAATCTATATTTTAATATTCATCCATGACCAATGAAACTATACTGCAATCAACATACTGTCTTTTGGATTTTTAAATCTTTTCTCTTTGATAAATCTCTGAAGAAGCTTCTTAAAGTGAAACATGCTAGTTATAGACAATTTTTCCTACTTGCTCTTTACTTATTCTATTCATATATATATATATATATATATATATATATATATATATATATATATAAAGGTATTTTTTGTGATGTTTTTTATGTTTTCGAATTCCAGTTGAATGCCTTGCATTCATTTACGCACAAATGTCTTTGGGAAAGGTATTAACCCGTCTCTTCCCTTTAGTTATGGGTTAAATAATAAGACAGATTGTATTCTATAGTCTTGGCTGGCAACCAGTCTACTGCAGAAAGCAATGGCAACCTACTGCGAGATAATTTTCTGCCCAGTCAGTCATGTCTCATTCGAGACATGGTCGCCCAAAGCTAGCATCACGTATGGCATTTAACTGACTGACTGATTGTTTCACTGCTATGTACGTGACTAGTGATATACTTCAGCTGATAATGGTGAAATACGGCTACGTTTTACTTCAGGTTCATTATTTCATATCTGGTTTATAAAATTTCCTCCATAACTAAATTACCCAAGGTGGTCCAAATGAGAATATTTGAATTTTCAAAAGAGTCCATAACGTTTCTAAAAATACAATATTTAACTTGGTAACATCTTTTTCCGGTGAACATTGATGTCGAATAAAATGCTAACAGCGAACTTAAGAACTTCGTCAGACACGAAATAGAGATGCATATAAAAGGTCTGTAAAATACTTTATTTCCTTTTTAATAAACATATTTTTCATTTAAATATAGGAATATATATGAAGATATTTTTCATTCATATATATGAATGTATATGAAGATTTTCTTCATTCATATATATATATATATGAAGGTTTTTTTTCATTCATATACAGAAATATATATGAAGATATTCTTCATTTATATATATGAATATATATGAAGATACTTTTCATTTATATATATATGAATATACATGAAAATGTTCATCATTCATATATATGAATATATGAAAATATTCTTCATTCATATACATGAATATATATGAAGATATTCTTCATATATATATATGTGAATATATATGAAGATATTCTTCATTTATATGTATGAATATACATGAAGATTTTCATCATTCATATATATAAATATATGAAAATATTCTTCATTCATATACATGAATATATATGAAGATTTTCTTCATATATATATGAATATATATGTAGATATTCTTCATTCATGTATATGAATGCATATGAAGATACTTTTCATTCATATATATGAGTTATATGAAGATATTCTTCATTCATATATATGAATTCATATGAAAATATTCTTCATTCATATATATGAATATACATGATGATATTCTTCATTCATATACATCAATGTATATGAAAATATTCTTCATTCATGTATAGGAATATATATGAAGATATTCTTCATTCATATATATGAATTTATATGAAGACATTCTTCATTCATATATATGAATCTATGTAAAGATATTCTTCATTCATATATATGAATATATATGAAAGTATTTCTTTATTCATATATATATATGAATATATGTGAATATATTCTTGACAATTCTCAGGAATCCGTAGACGATCTAATCTTAGAATGTACCATACTTGTGCCAAATGAATATAAAATATCCGTCACGATAGTGTGGGACAATATTTACACTTGGCAATGTGAAATTACTTTGAAAAAATGTTAAGAAACACTGGTATTAACTTCACCCAGTATTGGTTACAGAAATAGAAGACATCACGATTCTATGAGGTTAAACTATCTTCAAAGACAGGAATTTTGAAGCATATAGGCCGGATATAATTGTCAAAATCAGAAAGCTGAAAAAACATTGCTTACTGATTGATATGACTTGTCCAACGGACTGTAACATAGCAACCAAAGAATTTGTAAAATTATCCAAGTCTCAGTCAGTTAAGTGCCATACGTTCTAGACATCTGGGCGATCATGTCTCGATAGAAGAAGAATTGACTGGTCAGAAGAGTTTCTCGCAATAGTTTGCCAATACTTCCTTTGGTAGACTGATTGCCAAACAAGGCTATAGAATCCAATATGTCATGGTATTTAACCCATAGCTGGAGGAAGAAGAGACGGAATAATACCTCTCCCAAGAGTATTTGCGCGTAAGTGAATGCAGTGTGTTCAACTGGAATTCGAAATTCAGACCTGGAAATCGAAATAGAAAAAATGTAAAACACTATTTGCATTATTCGTGTTGTGGATTCCGGGTGAGGAACCGCACAAAATAATGAACAACAAAACAGATATGGAGATAAAAAAAATAGTTTATATTGAAAGTAATATACAAACTTGAACGCAGATTAGTAATCCAGGAATACTATTAGTAAGAAATAAATATAGACAAGTCTTGAAGTAAAGTCATTGGACATGGTATATTTGTGTATATTATTCTAGCTGAGTAGAGCTCAGAAAGATAGTCTGGCTTCTTATGCGGTAGTTTGTGGGTAAGTTCGGTATCTCTCGGGAGCTTACTATCAGTTCCGGTACTCTCCGATAACTGTAACGGGTCTCTACGAATACTCTCTACTGCCAAACTGCAATATAAGAATACAGCAACTGCTGTTCTCTCTATGGCAAGAATATATGTACTCTCTGTTATAATATACAAAGGGGAGATCCCACAACAATTCGGACTATTGTTCTCATATCTGTTGCCATTTGTACTACGTTTCGGCCGTTGTGTGCTCCAGCCTTCTTCAGGAGCTAGGAAAGTTTCAAACACTTTATTACAATCACAGAGGTAAGTGATCTTCATTCCTTGCGAAGTAGTGCCTCTTTTGGTAGTCATGAGTTATATCTCTCTAATCCTGTAAGTTAGTTGTTCACCACTGCTGTAGCCTGGTATTAAACTCACAACTCTTTGGGTCAAGTCATAGGAACTAACCAACAACAATATCCATTGGGCCATGTGTCCTTGAAATAATAGTTAGAGAACGCCACTGGAAACTACGTAAACTTAAGGAATCAGCACATATGCTGGGCTTCAAAAATCTCCTAAGCTGACCAAGCATAGAGATAAGTACAATATAGGAACTAGTAATACGGAGTGCCAGAGAAAATCATTAGTGTCAAAAATTGCAATATGAGCTCTGGTAAAAAAAAAAAGTAATTGAGCATTAGATTTATAAGTCCTGAAATTCAGTTGTTCTTATCCTTAAGGACACATGGTCTAGACGTTGGTTAGTTCCTGTAACTTGACCCAAGAGTTGTGAGTTCAATACCAGGCTACAGTAGTGGTGAAGAGGGAGACAACTCATGACTTACAAAAGAGGCATTACTGCGCAATGGATGGAGTTCATATACCCCAGTGATTGTAATAAAGGGTTTGGTTCGAAATTCTTAGCACCTGAAGGCCGAAGCGTACAACGGCTGAAACTTCATACAAATGATGTAAATACTATAAATACCACCTCATCTCAGAAATATAGACAAATGCAACGAATTCAGCTTGAATTCGAACTCCAATGTCTCATTCCGAACCGATATCCCTTGCACCACTACACAGATCGTTCCGATGCTAAATTGATTTTAAATAAAGATTCACACAGAGACACACTGGTAGATTTGAAGCAACAGAAATATGTTCCTGGATTGAATTTGTTAACAACGACAAAGTTCTAGACAATAAGAGACGGTTGAAATTTTTCGATCACATAGTGAGGAAAGGCAGCTTTGAAAATATGATAGTCACCTGAGAGCTTGAACGTTAAGAGAGACAGAGGAAAGAAACATATGCCATGGCCAACTCGAGTGAATAAAAATCGGATCAGAGCTTAGGAGAGAGAAAGCGAGCTAAAGAGAAAAATTATTAAGGCCTAAAACGGACATGAAATTGTGGAAAGCTATGACCGCTCATGTCCTGAAAGAGACACGGCACATAGGAGAAGAAGATACTTGGCTATGGATATGTACTAATTATTAATGGCGTCAGGCAAGGCGCAGTCTATTAGTAAATATCTTTGTGACTAATTCAATTATTTCTCATATCTCTTTGTATCTACCTCTAATTTTATTATGACACAAGCAACGTGAGAAAATTAAATTCTTCTTATTAAGAAACATCAGTCAATGGCTAACTAACTGCAACATTGCTTAAAGGAGGACATATGTTCGATCCTAGCTGGAGAGTACAATTTTTATTGAGATTTCTAGAGTAGACGGCCAATAGACGTAATTCACGCAGTTGGAAGTAAAAATGAAAGCAAAAATGAGTTTATGTTTATTTTATTTTACGGTATATCAACCCCAACGTGTTATTTAATGTCGACGAGATTTTTAGGCTAGATTCGTATGAATAGAAAATATATTCTTTGTAAAAATCAGTTTGTAGATCATGGTTTCGGTTTATTTTGTTTTACGGTATATCAACCCCAATGGGTTATTTAATGCCGACAAGATTTTTAGCATAGGTTCGTATAAACAGAATACGCATTTTTTGCATAAATCAGTGTGGTGATCAGGTTTTATTGATGTAAAGAGAATTTTTGTCGAGTGCCAAACCTATTGCTGGTAATTTATTTTTCAAAAGTGTGTTACTGGTATTTTTACTATAAAATATATTGCCACGGAGCCGGCTGCTGCGCGTCCTATCACGACGGCGCGTGGTCGTCGGCTAGGCGTCTGACAACGCCTGCGTGTGGTCACCAATTTTTTCGATACTTAGCAAATTTTTTTCAACTTTGCCACGGAACCGGCTGCTGCGCGTTCGATCACGCTGGCGTGTGGTCACTAATTTTTCGATACTTAGTGAATTTTTTTCAATTTTTCCCGATTGCCACAGAGCCGGCTGCTTGGCGGAACTGAGGCAACGAGTCGTACTTTGCGCAAGTTTGTCTTTAGGAAGACACACCAATTATAGAAAGAATATAGAAAATTGCAAATTGAATTGTGTGTGAGAAAGACGGAAACAAAGCAAAAAACGAGAAAAAAATGGAAAACTATTAACGAATTAACACGAATTAACACGACAGTCGTGGTGAAGTCAGGCCGGCGAGGGCTTAATCTGAATAGATCGCGGTGTGGTGACTGCTTTACCAAGGACGACACCCCGAGTTTGAAGTCAAGTAGTCTATGAGAGATCCCTCGTCACACGCGGCTGTAAAATCCCGTCTATCGCGGACAACAGCCGAAAAGACGCGGTAACATACATATCTTACAGTGTTTTGAAACCCGTTTAGTTGCTATTTGTCATTTGCTCGGACCCTAACAGGTACTATCAGCCAGGTTCAGAGTGAGACTAGGAACGACAGCAATTACCACGATCCTCAAAACCACCCAATTAGAAGCCTTGCTTCGGATGGAGTTGATTGTATTTCTCAGGACCAAAATATGACGAGGGGGTGTCTATTTGAAATAATAAAAAAACAGATTAAATTGCTAAGAGCAGTGGTCCCCAAACAGTGAGGATTTCCGCATGTGTTTGGCGGAAGAAGACAGTAGATAAGATGAAAATAACTGAAAAACAATCAAAACATTAATTGAACGTATGTTTTCCATAATTGTTTAAAACTATTTATAGTTACAAATAATTATTGACCGATTACATCATAGCGATAGTTTTGCATTATATCAAGATTATATTTATTTATTTTTTAATCATATCGCCTCGAGCAAAGCAGCTTACTGCCACTGGTGCGCAGGGGATTACATAAGAGGGAAGTTATGAGAAAGAGTGACAGGTTATAGGGGGTGTCAGGAAGTGGCTAAGAGAAGGATGAGAATTCTGATGAGAGTAGAGTGAACGAAGAAAGGAGCATTAGAGAGAGGGAGAGGGAGAGAGAGAGAGAGATGATGCAAATTAGTGCGATAGGAGATAACTATTGACTTTACATTTGAATTCTTGAAGATTGTAGCAGCCGGGAATGCAAGTAAACGGAAGTGAATTCCTCAGGCGAGAAGTGCGAGAAAAGAAGCTGATGGAGTAGAATTTGCTTTTACATTTTATTGGTTTCAAAGTAGTCTCCCAGCAATGTCACACACTTTTTCCCATCTGTGAACAAGCTTCCGTATTCCCTCAGCGTAAAACTCTTTGGACTGATGTCTCAACCAATCGTTCACAGAACTTTCGACTTCGTCGTAACTTCCAAACTTCGTGCCTATCGTGAACGCTTTCAAGGGACAAAACAGTTGAAAATCTAAAGGGGCAAATTCTTGGCTGTAAGGGGGATGAGGGAGCAGTTCCCAGCCCAGCTCATTGATGGTCTGCACCGTTTGGGCTGCTGTGAGAGGCCTTGCGTTGTCTTGATGATTAGGCAAGGTCATCATGGACAATTTTGTGTGCTGTCCCAGCTGATAGGGTCAAAGTGCTTGCAATGTCATCCACTGTCACTCTTCTGTTAGACTGAATGAGTTCATTGACTGATTCGATCACCTCAGGAAACCTCACTTCTGTAGGCCTCCCAGGCCTGTCTTCGTCTTCAACACTGCTCCATTCTTCTTTAAACAATTTAGCCCACTTGTAGACATGTTTTTGACTGAAACATTGGCACCATACACACTTGACATTCTCCTATGAATTTCAACTGGTTTGCATCCTTCAGCAACCAAAAACTTGATAACTGATCTCTGTTCAATCCTGGAGCATGCTTCTTATTCGGACATCTTTGTTAATCTCCAAAAATTTCAAAGTTTTTTTTTTCAATCTGCAAAAAAATTAAATCCTTTTGAAAAAGAAGTAAAGGAAAATAATTAAAAGAAAAAGGAGGCTTCTCTCTGTATTAGGAGTCCTTATACCGAAAAATTCACCTTATTTATTGAATGACCCTCGTCAAAGTCCTTACACGGAAAAAATTACCTTATTTATTGAATGACCCTAGTAGAAGTCCTTATACCGAAAAATTCATCTTATTTATTGAATGACCCTCGTAGAATCATTATACCGAAAAAATTATCTTATTTATTGAAGGACCCTCGTAGAAGCCTTATACCGAAAAATTCACCTTATTTATTGAATGACCCACATAGAAGTCCTTATTCCGAAAAATTAACCTTATTTATTGAATGACCCTCGTCAAAGTCCTTACACGGAAAAAATTACCTTATTTATTGAATGACCCTAGTAGAAGTCCTTATACCGAAAAATTCATCTTATTTATTGAATGACCCTCGTAGAATCATTATACCGAAAAAATTATCTTATTTATTGAAGGACCCTCGTAGAAGCCTTATACCGAAAAATTCACCTTATTTATTGAATGACCCACATAGAAGTCCTTATTCCGAAAAATTAACCTTATTTATTGAATGACCCTCGTCAAAGTCCTTACACGGAAAAAATTACCTTATTTATTGAATGACCCTAGTAGAAGTCCTTATACCGAAAAATTCATCTTATTTATTGAATGACCCTCGTAGAATCATTATACCGAAAAAATTATCTTATTTATTGAAGGACCCTCGTAGAAGCCTTATACCGAAAAATTCACCTTATTTATTGAATGACCCACATAGAAGTCCTTATTCCGAAAAATTAACCTTATTTATTGAATGACCCTCGTCAAAGTCCTTACACGGAAAAAATTACCTTATTTATTGAATGACCCTAGTAGAAGTCCTTATACCGAAAAATTCATCTTATTTATTGAATGACCCTCGTAGAATCATTATACCGAAAAAATTATCTTATTTATTGAAGGACCCTCGTAGAAGCCTTATACCGAAAAATTCACCTTATTTATTGAATGACCCACATAGAAGTCCTTATTCCGAAAAATTAACCTTATTTATTGAATGACTCTCGTAGAAGTTCTTATACCGAAAAATTCACCTTATTTATTGAATGACCCTCGTAGAAGTTCTTATTCCGAAAAATTAACCTTATTTATTGAATGACCCTCGTAGAAGTTCTTATACCGAAAAATTAACTTTATTTATTGAATGACCCTTTTAGAAGCCTTTTCCGAAAAATTCACCTTATTTATTGAATGACCCACATAGAAATCCTTATTCCTAAAAATTCACCTTATTTACTAAATGACCTTCCTATTATCAGAGTTTGCTTTAGTTAAAAATGCAACGATATCCTTGTGAAAACGTCGAAAGGAAATGTCTGACATGTAAAATTATTGCATATTCAATTCCGAACTGCGTACATTATTATAGGCGCAGATGTGCTTGAGTTTGCTGCTCTCTCCAAACGTTACTCGTATTCTCGCAAGATTTTATATGAGCCTCTGTCTTTTTCATCTCTTGTTGGGTGCTCATATGTTTTCCTTTCATCCTTTTGTCAAACGTATGCGCATTCTAAACGCAGTCAGATCAATATCCCGTGTATATATCGGCGAATCTACTAACTTTTTTCAAAGCATTTGAAAATTGAAAATATAACCTATTTTTACCTATATGAAATTTTATTTTTACTAATATTTTGGATTTGAAATTATTTGTTTGAACATTATTTTTGACCGATACTTGTATTTAAATAGATATTCTGTTTTATAATCGGACTGTATATATTTATTTCTACCGACCTGATTATTTACGATAATTTTTTCAACGAAAATGTGTGTCATTGATAAAAATGTGAAATATGAATCTAATGCATGTTCAGTTTCCTCTTGTAACGTTACTCTAAGGCCATTTAAATGGTTTCGTAATCCTTGAAATAAACGATAAGTTAGAAAGATATTTTTGGCCCGGAAGACCCACATTAAAAAGACCTTGTGTCACATTTTGCCTTTAAGTGGGGATGTGACTAAATACTGTCAATGAGTAGTAGACTTGCCTCTGCTACTATTGACACTGTCAGCCCTCTGCCTTTCGGGTGGAGAGCGCTCTTTGCCTTCGGGCAGAGAGCACTAACACAGTCGTGGTTCCGCTGAAGAGTAGATCACGACTGGGGAAAGATAGTCAGATATGTTTGGCCGGTCTATATGGCCGGAAAGACCCACATTAAAAAGACCTTGTGTCAAATATTGCCTTAAGTGGGGAGGTGACTAAATACTGTCAATGAGTAGTAGCCACAGTGTGAGTGAATGAGTGAGTCAGGACGCCTGTGAGAAAAAAATACTCTGCAGTCCACGTTTACCTTTGTACTACGTTTCCGAGAATATACTCTTCAACCTTGGTCTACGTATATTGACTACGCCTATGTAACAGGAAACTGCATACGATGAGCACCGTTCATTACGTCTACTTGCTAGATTGTCCTACCCGGTTATATTTGCCAAAACCGCTAGCTACCTCGAATGATATATATATATCCGTCCCCGGGATATATCATAATAAAACAAATAGAAAATATAAAGAAGAATATGTTGTCTGATGTAAGTAATAATAGAATAAAAAACGGGGTAACTACAGAGATAAAGATCTTGAAAAAGAAAGAAGAAAGAGAAAAAAAAAAGAAAGAAAGAAAGAAAACAACAGATTTTAACAAAAAAATAACCGGAGGAATACTAATGAGGAAAAAAAGAAACAAAAAAAGTTAAACAATAAATAAATGAATGTTGGCTGTTTTATTTTTATGGCAAATCAACCTCGGGGGGTCATTTATTGCCAACTAAATTTTATTTATTTATTGCTAGTAATACGTTTTTCTTTCAACAATTTATTGTTTTTTTTATGTATAAATTTTGTGTCTAGTAATACCTTTTTCTTTTCGTGTATCAAGATTCATTGAGATTTGTTTTTAAGGGTAGGGTCCCCAAGTCCTATTATTTAACCCATAACTGGAGGGAAGGAACTGATTAATACCTTTCCCAAGGGTACCAGTGCTTAAGTGAATGCAGGGTATTCAACTAGAATTCGAACTCGGCTCACCAATTTCTCTTTCCGAGCAGATATCCACTGCACCATAACGCACATCCGTCACTAAACGCTTACAGCCCCTGGTATTCTCAAGCGGTCACCCATCTAAGTACTGACCAGGCTCAACGTTGCTTAAACTCGGTGATCGAGCGAGAACTGGTGTATTCAACATGATAGAACAGTTTAATAAAATGCGAAAAGGAAAAACGAATGATAGGAAAATTATAAAACAAGAACTAGAAGAATATATGGAAGAAAGTGTTGTCTAGTGTGAGAAATGATAGCAAGGAAGAAAAAATAAAGACACAGATAAAGATATCGAAAAAATGAAAGAAAATAAGAAAGAGAATAGGAAGAAGAAAATGGAAAGTGAACGCGTTAATAAAATGCGAAGGAGAATAAAAAAGGTATTTACAAAATAGGAAGCAGATAAAAGAAGAACAAGAAAAATGTATAGAGAAAGGTGCCGTCTAGTGTGGGAAAGAAAGAAAGAAGGAAATAAATAAATAAAGAAAGAAAGAAAGAAAGAAAAAGGAAGGGAACAAAGAAAGAAAGACAGAAAAAAAGGAAGGAAAGAGAGAACAAAGAAAGAAAGATAGAAAGAAAGAAGGCAGGAAAGAAGGAAAGAAAGAAGAAAAGAAAGAAAAAGGAAAGAAAGAAGGAAAGAAAAAGGAAAGAAAGAAAGAAAGAAAGAAAGAAAGAAAGAAAGAAAGAAAGAAAAAGGACAGAAAGATGGAAAGAAAGAAGGAAGGAAAGAAGGAAAGAAAGAAGAAAAGAAAGAAAGAAAAAGGAAAGAAAGAAGGAAAGAAAAAGGAAAGAAAGAAAGAAAAAGGAAAGAAAGAAAGAAAGGGGAAGATAGAGAAAACGAAAGCAAATAATAAAGAAAGAGATAAAGATAGAGAAAACAAAAGAAAGTAAGTAAGAATGAGAAGATGAAAAAAGAAAGAAAAAGAGAATAGATAAATAAAATAACCGGAGTAATAAAATCGCGATAAACGAAAAGAAACCACAAATACATGAATATAAGGAGGAAGATTTTGAGAAAGTCTAGTGAGTGAAACGTTAAAAAAATAGAGATAAAAATAGATAAAACGAAAGAAAGAAAGAATGAAAAAAAGAAAGAAAGGATAAAAGAGGACGGATTAATAAAATCCGCGGAGGAAAAATAGATAAAAATGGAAGGCAGAAAATAAACCATAAATCAAAGAAGAAAAAGGTTTTCTGCTAGAAAGTAAAAAGAAAGAACGAAAGAATGAATAAAAAAATATATTAATAAAATACGAGGATGAATAAAGGAGATAAAAAAAGAAAGGAAAATAAAGATAAAGAACAAATAACAACCAATAAGAAGGAAGGTGTTTAAAAAATATATAAGGGAGGAAGATTTGCGTAAATAAAGAAAAATTGAAAAAAAAACGTGTAAATCAAAAAAACGGATGGGGTATGAAAAAAGAGTAAGCTGTCGGGTACAAAAAATAATCGTATAATTAAGGAACGTATATTCGTTAGACGATATTTTTGAGAATCATGAAACTTTTGGCGCTTGGTACACATAATTTGAAATTTGAATGAAATGGATTTTGTTGAAAAATATGTCAGCCAGGTGCGCAAATGACAAAACAATTCCAAATTGTGATATTTATTTTGTTTACCGGGGTCAAAGGTTTGTGTCCCACATTTGGTTTTGTACCGGAAGAGAGCTGTCAATGGCACGGAAGTGATGTCAAGCTAGCAGTTAGAATATCTTTTTTAGTAACTAGCAGTAAAGCCCTGCCTTATTCGGTTGCAATGAAAGCTTTAAAACTAATCTATGGTTCTGGAGCTCAGACTCAGCCTAAAATATATTTGTGTGAAGTTTGGTGAGAATCGGATAAAAATTATGGATTTGTATAACGGACATACAGACAGATAAATAGATAAAAAACACAAACATCTTGCCTGTTATATATATATATATATATATTATCGATTTTCTACGCTATTGTAAGAACTGTAACCTTGAAACTTCTGAATATCGTTTCTTATGTCTTTGTCTATGAGTGTATCAAATTTGATTAAAATCAGACCACTCCTTCTATAACCCGATTTTTTTGATTATCGATTTTCGATATTTATCGGGGGTACCTCGACACAAAACCTAGCTAAGAACACTCACAGACGCTTATAGTACAAATGTGTAAATTTTCAAGAAAATCGGTTTAGCCGTTTTGGAGTCTATAGGTAACTGATACACACACACACACACACAGACACACAGATACACACACACACACACACACACACACACACACACACACACACACACACACACACACACACACATAGAGACAAAGTTTCATTTATAAATAAGTTTAGATTTTGATTTTGATTTTGGAGAGTCTGAACACAATCGTCGAAGCGTACATCTGAGTACAGTCGGGTCTCCCTTAAGGGCGATGCTGACAACTTTGACCAAACAAACTCCTAACCCATGGCATGTTACCGAAGATAACTTTGTATGAAAAAACAATATAATATATATAATTATATTTTATTTTACTCATGGATCTGATCCTATTGTTTTAGACGGAGGCGTTTGTTGAAGATAGTATTTGTTGTTGATGACGGTGACGACGAGAGGTAAAGAAGATGAAGAAGAAAATTAAGAAATGATTGTGTGAAACTGATTTTTGTGAAGAAGTTGCGTTGAGTAGTCCCCGACGAAAAGCACTTATGATTTGAATTGAAAGTTTTAAACGTCACCCCAGAAGTTTTGAGAATAATCGCCATAGTGGTATCGGTGAAAACCGCTGAGTATATGAAGCTTAATGTTCGTTACCAGCCCAACATCGCCGTGAAACATTCATCGTTTGTTTGATCAAACATTATTGATTCAACATCTTCTTCTACTTCTATGTGCCTTGTCCCTTCAGAGCGAAGGCGATCATGGCTTTCCACGTCTCCCTATCCCTGGTGGCTCTTAAGACGCCTTCTCCTGTTACACCATGCAACCCTCGTTCCATCATCCACCTGATTAGGTCCTTCAAATATGTTATCCGCTGCTTTCTCCTGTCTCTTTTCTTTTCCCCTCTATCTGGCCTGTTAGTATCAGGTTCTCCAAGCCCTCCTTCCTCATTGCATGTCCCAGGATTTTCAGCTGTCTCTTTCTTTTCGTTTCCATTATTTCCAAAACCTCATCATTGCTCACATGCTTGATCCCTGATATTCGCAGTATCCTAAGAATTGTTTTCAGAATTATCATCATCGCCGTTGTAGTGAGAGAGCCCCAAATCTACAGCAATATTGTTACAGAAGAATTATCGTTATCGTCGAAGTTGATATATAACACGTATGAAGAATATTTCCTGCAAGGAATCTAAGGAAAGAAAAAAGAAAGAAACCCACAAGGAAAAAACTGAAGAAAGAAAGAATTATTTAAGGAAAGAAAAGAAGGAAGGAAGACAGAAAGAAGCCTACAAAAAAGAAAGAAACGAATGCAGATAGGATTTTGCAAAGAAAGGATGAAAGAAAGAAAGAAGAATACATTGAATGAAAGGAAAAGCATAAAAAAGAAAAAAGAAAGAAAGAAAGAAATAAGCTTACAGAGAAAGAAATGAAAAATGGAAGAAATCAGCAAAAGAAAAATGAAAGGAAGGAAAAATGAAAGAAGCCTACACGGAAAGAAAGCGAAGAAAGATTCAAAGAAAGAAAGAAAGAATGAGCTTACAAGAAAGAAAAGAAGAAATAAAGAATCCTACAACGAAAGAAAGGATGAAAGAAAGAATGTTGCCAGGAAAGAAAGGCAAAAATAAAAATAAAAATATTCAAGAAAAAAGGAAGAATGTAGGTAATAAAGGAAAGTAAAGACAAGTTAAATAAATTGTGAAAGGAGAGGAAAGAGACAAATGTTGGGAATCAGTAAATGAGCAACAAAAACGTTACAAGAAAGAAATAAAAAAGAAAGACAGAAATATAAAAAAGAAAAATGAATAAAGAAAGAATAAATTTGAATAAAGAAGCAAAGTGCCAAAAGAGAAGGTTAGATTGAAATAAATAACATTATTAGAAACTAGCAGTATAGCCCGGCGTTGCTCGGGTGTAATGAAAGCTTTAAAACTAATCCATGATCCTGGAGCTCAGACACTTTGGACGTTGGCACGAAAGACTAAAAAGCAATAGTTGTTTCCAGTTAAAGCGAAACCGTAGACTGAAAGAAAAATGAATGGATGTAAGTCAAATTTTGATTTCCTGGTATCGATATCAAATTTTTTGCACTATTGCAAGAACTGTAACCTTGAAACTTCTGAATATCGTTTCTGATGTCTTTGTCTATGAGTGTATCAAATTTGATTAAAATCTAACTACTCCTTCTATAACCCGATTTTTTCGATTATCGATTTTCGATATTTATTGGGGGTACCTAGCTAAGAAAACTCGCAGACGCTTATAGTACAACTGTGTAAATTTTCAATAAATTTGGTTCAGCCGTTTCGGAGTCTATAGTTAATGGACACACACACACAGACACACACACAGACAATGTTCCATTTATAAATAAGTTTAGATAAATAAAAGTCAAATGGAAAAGCCTCAATAAATTAGAATAAATAAAGAATAGTAAAAAAATGAAAAAATAATCAGGAAAATATAATAAAAAATGAAAGAATAAAGAAAAATAATTAATGAATGAAAAAAAGAAAGAGAGAATAAATAAATAAAGGAAAGTTAAAAATGATTTTAAAATTTAAACAAGTAATGAGGTTAATTGAAAAGTTCTCGGCGTAATGAAAGAAAAAAGCATATCAGAATTGGATATATACTTGCAACAGCAGCAAACATTTCAGAAAACCTTGTAAAAGAGAGCACAGGAGAGTAATTTTGACTCAGATTCGGAAAGCGGTGAGTGGAGTTTGAATTCCTGTACAGTTCATTGCATCCACATACGTCTCTTATTTCCACCCAGCTATAAGGACATAGTAAGCCAGACTGGTTCCTATAGTCGTGGCTGGAAAATAGTCGAGTTCTTTAAAGTTCATGGCATCCACTTACGTCTCTCATTTCCACCCAGATATTAGGAAATAGTAGGCCAGACTGGCTTTTATAGTCGTGGCTGGAGATTAGTCGAATTCCTGTACAGTTCAATGCATCCACTTACGTCTCTTATTTCCACCCATCTATAAGGAAATAGCAAGCCAGACTGGCTTTTATAGTCGTGGCTGGAGATTAGTCGAATTCCTGTACAGTTCATGGCATCCTTTAAGTCATTTATTTCCACCCAGCTCTAAGGAAATAGAAAGCCAGATTGGCTCCTATAGTCTTGGCTGGAGATTAGTCGAATTCCTGTACAGTTCATGGCATCCTTTAAGTCATTTATTTCCACCCAGCTCTAAGGAAATAGAAAGCCAGATTGGCTCCTATAGTCGTGGCTGGAGATTAGTCGAATTCCTGTACAGTTCATGGCATCCTTTAAGTCATTTATTTCCACCCAGCTCTAAGGAAATAGAAAGCCAGATTGGCTCCTATAGTCGTGGCTGGAGATAAGTCGAATTACTGTACAGTTTATTGCATCCACATACGTCTATTATTTCTACCCAGCTATAAGGAAATAGTAGGCCAGAGTGGCTCCTATAGTCGTGGCTGGAGATTAGCCGAAGTCCTTACAGTTCATTGCATCCACTTACGTCTGTTATTCCCACCCAGCTATAAGGAAATAGCAGGCCAGTCTGGCTCCTATAGTCGTGGCTGGAGAATAGTCGAATTCCTTACAGTTCATTGCATCCACTTACGTCTTTTATTTCCACCCAGCTATAATGAAATAGCAGGCCAGACTGGCTCCTATAGTCGTGGCTGGAGAATAGTCGAATTCCTTACAGTTCATTGCATCCACTTACGTCTTTTATTTCCACCCAGCTATAATGAAATAGCAGGCCAGACTGGCTCCTATAGTCGTGGCTGGAGATTAGTCTAAGTGACAAAGTAAACTCTGAATTCAGATCGGCCTGTAGTGCGTCGGACTTTAATATTGCCCAGAAAACACCACTGCTAGTTTGGCTGCAATGCATATTTTGCGGCTGCAATGCATGTAGTGCGGCTATGACCCTGATGGATTACTGGATTCGTGATTGTATAAAATCAACAAATGAAAAATATGAACAAAACTTGAAGGAACGATAGAAGAAATTACGAATAACAAAGCTTCAAAATATACAGGCGAATCCTCAAAGAATCCATAATTTTTACAGTCTGCCGCTTATCTTCGATATTTTCAAGAAAATGCATTGATTTCTGCTGATGATACTTTATTGAAATGCTTCATTCATAAAGCACACAAAAGACATAAGACCGGATGAGGAATCGCTTGCTACTTACGCAAATCATGACCATAATGAATTAATGGCTTCTTATTAGAAGCACGGGTTATTTTTGATGGTACCATCAATAGAAATGTTTTTCAAAATCAGCTTGATCTTTAAGAAACGGAAGATGTAAGGTTTATGTTTTTAAAACGGAAGCCAAAGACCTTTCATGTTTTTATCTGCAAATAATCTTAAGCAGATTCTCTTGCTTATAAATCAATGTATATAAAAATGGATATGTTTATCTGTGTGTGTGTGTGTGTGTGTGTGTGTTTGCTTTGTCTCCAATCTAACGAACAGTCAGTCAGTTAAAGTGCCATACGTGATACACGCTTGGGCGATCATGTCTCGAAAGAGACATGACTGACTGGGCAGAAGATTATCCCGCAGTAGGTTGCCATTGCTTTCTGCGGTAGACTGGTTGTCAGCCAAGGCTATAGAACCCAATCTGTCCTGCTATTTAATCCATAACTGGAAGGAAGAGAAGATTATCCCGCAGTAGGTTACCATTGCTTATCTGCGGTAGACTGGTTGTCAGCCAAGGCTACAGAACCCAATCTGTCCTGCTATTTAACCCATAACTGGAAGGAAGAGACGGATTAATACCTTTCCCAAGGGTATTTGCGCGTAAGTGAAGACAATGGATTCAGCTAGAATTCGAACTCCGAAAACCTTGGTCAGACTTCAACTAAATTGGCCAACTTGTCGATCATGACTTGAATCTTTGATGTACGCAAAAAATGTTTCGAATCGATTTACAGGGTACGGCAGAAATCACCGAAACGCCTAGAATTTACGAACTCTTCTCCTCCAAGACGCTTTATGCAAATTCAACCAAAATCAGGCAAAAATTAATCGAAAATCTTGCTTTTTGCGATCGTTTATTTCTCCGAAACGCTTAGTTGGATTCCAATAAAAATCAGGTCTTTTTTGTAACATTTACCTTATCATATTACATAACAATTTCACGTTTTCTACAAGGTGTCAGCCTCTCCGACATTGCAGGGACAGTGCATGTACTTCTGCGTCACAACGTCATCGCATCACGATACAGGCTCTTGTAACGTCCGCCCCCTTTATTCCAATTGTACATACATCATTCACGTTTATTAACAAAATTGACCAAGCATGAATACTTTTTTATTAATACAATAAAACCAATACTTACTTTGCATTGTCTTAACTTACGCATCACGGCAACCTTATACTGAAGCTTTTCAAATAAGTACGCGACTTTACCATTTTAACATAACCATAAAAAACCCCAAGAAACGCCAGGTTATACAGCTAGCAATATATAAACGGTATTAAAAGCGAATATATTTATTTTTATCTGTAAAGCACCCCGCAAAATTGACTCGCTGTGTCTTTTTTTATAAATACTTTCATGGTAATTGTTTGGATTAGCTCTTAGCTATGATATCTAGATTTTATCAATTTAAGTGCATGCAGGGAATTTAACTGGAAGACGAATTCGAATTCTAGTTCAATTTTTTGCATTCACTTGCGCGCAAATACTCCTCAAAAAGATATTAATCCGCCTCTTTCCTCCAGTTATGGGTTAAATAATAGGACAGATTGGGCTCTATAGCCTTGGTTGGCATCTAGTTTACCGCAAAAAGTAATGGCAAACAACTGCAGTAAAACCTTCTGCCAGTTTGTCATGTCTCTTTCAAGACAATGATTGCTCAAACGTGTATTACGTATGTCACTTAAATGACTTACTAGACTGGTAACGAAGTCTCATCGATATACAGTTGAGTTGCCTTGATGTAACCGTAAGTTCTATGCTAACAGTTTCTTTTCTAGAACTTCTTTCTTTGTGGAAGTCTCTTCCCTTCCAAGCTTCTCAGTCAAGTTTAATCTGCAAAAAAAAAAAAAAAAAATTAATTATTTTGATTACTCTTTTTCTGGACTCGCTCCGTATTAATGTTTCTGTTTACTAATTCTTACACAGAGTGTAACCGTTTGTGCCTCAGCGGTTTAATGCCTTGCGATGAAGCTGATTAAATAAAATCAAAATGAGGTCATTTTCAATATTTGCCTATATTTCTGAGATGAAGTATTGTAATTATTTCTACGATTTACATTGTTCGGACAGTTATTTTTTTGGGTTTTTTTTACCTCTTCAGTAACCAGATATTGAAACCACAACAGTTTGGGTCAAGTCACTGGGTTCAACGAAAGATTTTAACCAATAAGACACGTGTCCTTAACTTTTCAGGACTTATAAAACTAATACCTCAGTAATCATTTTTTACCAGTGCTCATATTACAATTTTTTTGCTTTTTATTTTTCCTGTGGTACAACGTATTACTGGTTCACCTATTGTATTATACAGATGAAAACATAATGGGAACCGGTAATCACAATAAAAACAATAATAACAATAAAATTATAATATGAGTTCTGATAAAAACTGCTTATTAAGGCATTAAGTTTAAAAGTTCCATACATTTACACACCTATGTCCTCAAGAATACATGGCCTAGTTAAGTTGCCCAAAGGTTTGTGAGTTCAATATCTGGCTATTACAGAAAAAAGAAAAAAAAATGGAGAGCTGAATTAAAGGAAGATAACTGAAACTTCCGGAAGTGGCATGGCACCTGGAACTAGAGCAATCTTCACCGGATTTTAGTCGCCTGAGGAAGGCTGGACTGTACATCGGCCGAAACATCGTGAATATGGTAACAAAGGTGAGGACAGTAATGTAAATAATGATATTTTCATGCGTATACAAGAATTGAATCATGTCTTGGTTTATTTACTATTTCAACTTACTACTTGAATAGTTGAATTGTTTAAAGAAAAATGTTTTACTTAAGTGGAAGTTCCATCAGATCTTTTTGAAGTATCGCATCAGTAACGAAAGATATGGCGATGAGTTGGTAATGGTTAACCGTTTTCTTATAAGGAAGCATTCGGCATTGATATGATCGAACATGCAGTGGTAATGCCAGTTGAAATTCATAAAAATAATTTTCTTAAAAAGTTTTTCAGATAAATAGTTTTCTCAAGTCAAGTAAATGCTATTGTAGCGGAACGTTTGATCCTGATTGGTCATCAAATCGCAAAATTCAAAATACGTCAGAGAAACGTTTTTTTTCCACAGCTAAAGAAAAAATTGTTCTGGGAGCCACCCCAGGTGACTGGATTCAATATTTAAGGATGGTCTCTCACGGTGGTCAGTCAGGGGCGGCGGTTTGCTGACACACATCTAAAATGTAACCAACTTCAAATCGACCCGGAGATAAGGTCAGGTCGCACATTTTCCCTTTCTCTTTCTCCTTATCTCTTTCAACAATTACTGCTACAAATATTTTGCACGAACTCTTAATATCTCAACTTTATCATTGAACACGATCTCGACTCATAACTTCTTAATAATGTTTCTGAGCATTACTTTCTACAACTTATTTTAGCCTTTTTTTTATAATAAATTTCTATTTTAACAATCAAAATGTATATTTTATTATTCCACTCTTCTGCACTAATTCTACATACTCCGAACCTGCTGACAACCAAATTTCTGATTCTGATGAAAACCTGATAATAATTCTGATGATAATTTCTACATAAAAACTTGTAAACTGTAGGGAGTTTGGTTAAATCTGACACAAGGCCAAAAAGAAGAAACATTAAGCAGCTCGCATACACTTCACTATCACTCATTCCGGTACTGACGACGGCTTCTGCCTAACTCCTTATTTTAGGTAGTGTGGAATATCAATATCTTCATTATTCCAATTTCTTTTCGAGGTTAAGCTTCATTTATAATTATTACTGCTGTTGAAAGTTCTCCATTGACATGATTTCTACGATGTAACAAAGTTCTTTTTACTGATTATATACCGCCATTCATGAAAATCTATTGAACACCTAGCACAAGAAATAGGGGTTTCATGCCTTAGTCTCAAGTAGTATTAAAGTGAAGTGTAAACATATTAGAGATATCATGACAGTGGATAGTTCAACTATCAAATATATGTACCGAAAAATGAAGAAAAACAAGAACATAATAAGAACTACGAGTATAGCCCGGCGGTGCTTGGGTGTAATGAAAGCTTTAAAACTAATCCATGGACCTAGAGCTCAGACTCTTTGGACGTTGGCACGAAAGACTAAAAAGCAATAGTTGTTTCCACTTAAAGCGAAACCGTAGACTGAAAGAAAAATGAATGGATGTTAGTCAAATTTGATTTCCTGGCATCGATATCAAATAAGATTTTTCGTCGTAAATTAAATTTTGAAGGCTAAATAAGTCCTCTGAGTAAAATGGTATCATGGCTGAGACTAAGAACTACAATTATACCTACTTAGAGCCAAACCCGAAGTAAAAACTAAAACAAAAAGGGCTGAAAAATACAGACATACAGGCAGATAAACAGACAGACACACAAACATCTTGCCTTTATATATATATATATATATATATATATATATATATATATATATTATCCATTTTCTGCACTATTGTAAGAACTGCAACTATGAAACTTCTGAATATCGTTTCTTATGTCTTTGTCTATGAGTGTATCAAATTTGATTAAAATCGGACAACTCCTTCTATAACCCGATTTTATCGATTATCAATTTTCGATATTTATCGGGGGTACCTCGACAAAAATCCTAGCTAAGAACACTCGCAGACGCTTATAGTACAACTGTGTAAATTTTCAAGAAAATCGTTTCAGCCGTTTTGGAGTCTATAGGTAATGGACACACACACAGAGACAAAGTTCCATTTATAAATAAGTTTAGATAAGGAAATAAAAAAAAAAGAAAAGAGAAGGAACGATCACATGCGTGGAATAAATAAGGGTAATAAGATCAATGACTAAGAAAGAAAAATAAGAATGCATGTGAAGAATTAAGAGCAAATAAAGAAAGGTAAAACGAAAGAGGGCAGAAGAGAAATTATACTCGTGGAAAATGAAGAGCAAGTTAGAAAGAAAGGAAAAAAAAAAGAGAAAGAAAAGAGAACACTTGTGAAGACCGAAAAGAAAAGAAAGAAAGAATGAAAGGAAGTGTGGAGAATAAAGAGCAAAGAAGAAAAAAAGAAAGAAGAAAAATAATACGAGTAGAAAATGAAAAGCAAATAAGAAAGAAAGAAAGAAAAGAGAATATCAGTGGAGAAAGAAGACTAAAAGAAAGAAAATAAAAAGAAAGAATGAAAGAAAGATGGAAAGATAGAAAAGAGAATGCATGTGAGGAATTAAAAATAAAGAAAGAAAAAAAGAAAGAAAGAAAGAAAGAAAGAGAGAATGAAAGGAATAAAATAAAGAAACGAAATAGGAGTAAAAAAATGAAAGGCAAATCAGAAAGAAAAAAGAAAGAAAGAAAGAAAGAAAGAAAGAAGAGAATGCCAGTGGAGAATGAAGACTAAAAGAAAAAGAAAAAAGAAAGAATGAAAGAAAGATAGAAAAGAGAATGCACGTGAGAAATGCAGGAAAAAAGAAAGAAAGAAAGAAAAAAGAAAGAAAGATAGAGAAAATGCAAGGAATTGTGGAGAATGAAAAGCCAAGAATAAAATAAGAATGAAAAGAAATGAGTAGAAAATGAAAGGCAAAGCAGAAAGAAAGAAGGAAAAGAAAGAAAGAAAGAAAGAAAGAAAGAAAGAAAAGAGAGAATACCAGTGGAGAAAAAAGACTAAAAGAAAAAAAAAAGAAAGAAAATAGAAAGAGAGAAAGATAGAAAAGAGAATGCATGTGAGAGATGCAGGGAAAATAAATAAATAAGTATGTAAATCAATAAAGAAACTTCCTTCTTCTTCGTCTTAATCGTCCTTTTTTTCATTTTCTTCCTCTTCATCTTCCCTTTTTGCCTTTCTTTCTTTTTTCTTAGTATTCATTACTTCCTCTTCTTCCTCTTCTATCTTTTTCATCTTCTTCTTTCTTCTCCTCATTATTATAATTATTGTTGTTGTTGTTTTGTTGTTATTAATCAAATTAAGATTGCAATTATCATAGTTAAGCTGTATCATTAATGCTGTCTTGTTCTTTCGTAGATTTAGTATAACAAGAAATTTCCTTATCTGATATTTTAGTGCCATATCCAGCGGCTGTGGCTATTCAACAAATTTGTTATTTTTTCACAAATATACAATAATAATAATAACAATAATAGGAATACTAAATGTAAAGAGAATCAGGCGTAATAAAGCTGCAGACACCGATGCAACCTCGCCAACACTGTTAAGCCTTTCTTCTTCTTCTATGTGTCCTGTCCCTTCAGGACGCAGGCGATCATGGCTCTCCACGTCTCCCTATCCCTTGTGGCTCTCAGTATGTTTGTTCCTGTTGCTCCTGGCAACCCCAGTTCCGTCATCCACCTGATCAGGCCCTGCAACTATGTTATCCGCTGCCTTCCTCTGTCTCTCCTTCCTTCTATCTGTCCAGTCAGTATCAGGTTCTCCGGGCTCTCCTTCCTCATCTCTTGTCTGTCAACCATTACAGGCAACCTCTTCTGCCTCCCATAAGCATGGACCAGGTGATTCTCCCGGAGAGTAATACACTACGCCTCCTCGGACTTACCCTGTCCTCAGACCTCAAATGGAAGCACTATATTGAATCCGTAGTAAAATCTACTGCTAAGAAGGTTGGGTCACTATGTCGATCCAGGATGTTTTTTCCACCTGAATCCATCCTGCATATATACAAGTCAACCATCCGTCCGTGCATGGAGTACTGCTGCCATTTATGGTCAGGTGCCCCTGCCGTTCTCCTCAGTGTTCTTGACAAGCTCCAAAGGAGAGTCTGTAATGTGATAGGTACTGATCTGGCGACTCGACTGCAGCCACTTTCCCATCGTCGGAATGTGGCCTCCCTCTGTCTCTTCTATAAATATTTTCATGGCTTCTGCTCGGATGAGCTTAAGTCACTGATGCCTCCTCAACAGGTGTTTACCCGTGCAACCAGACTGGCAACTGGGTCCCACCCATTCACAGTCAGGTTACCCAAATGCAGACGACAATTCTACTCCTGCAGCTTCCTCTCTCGCACTTCCCGCCTGTGGAACTCACTCCCGTATTCTTGCTTTCCTGACGGCTACAACCCCCAGAAATTTAAATGCAAAGTTAATACTCATCTACTAACCACTGGCCTCTAGCTCTCTCCCCTCCCCTGTATAACCTTCTCTTTCTCTCCACCTATGTATCTGTCATCGCACCTTCTTTCTCAGCTTTCTATTGTTCCTTTCTAACTAGCTTGTACTCCTCAGTCTTTTCTAATTAATCTTTTTACATTTATGTAACCCCCTGCACATCAGTGGCGTTTCCGCCTTGCTCGGGGTGAAATGATTAAAAAAAAAATGTCCCAGGAACTTCAGTTGTCTCTTCCTGATGCTCAGCATCAATTTCCTTTTTATTGCCATTCTTTCTAACACTTTGTCGTTGCTTGTATGCTCAGTCCACGATCTCCGTAGCATCCTTCTTTCGGCCGCTTCCAGTTTTGTCCTCATTTTCGATGATATTGTCCAGCATTCACAGCCGTATTGAAGAACTGACATCACGTAGCAGTCTAGCACTCTTTTCTTTAAAGAGGTGGCAAAGAGATAATGATGTAGAAAGCATAAAAAGAAGTCGAGTAAAAAGTTGACAGGTTTGATAACTGGTTAGGCAGACGACAGATTAGGCAGCGGGAAATTAATTAACGGGAAGAGACAAACTGGATGAGAGAGAGAACATAAAAACGAAGACTAAACCCACGGAATTGACGAGCGTCCTTTCTTTCTTTTAAAATCGGACTATTTTGTTACGTATATGAAGGCACACCTCCAAGAGCGAAAAAAAAAAATTAGATTTTAAATTGAGGTAAAGAAGCGTCTATCATTGTAATAAGGACATAATTTAACGAGACATGTAATAAAAATAAACATTTCACAAGAAATAGAGTTTAAGTTTTAAATTTTCCTCAAACTAATCCCGAAAATAAGCGAAATCTCAGCAGATGAACATCAAATTCCAGTGTTTCACAGTGTAAAGTAGGAAGGTTAGTAATCAGTCAGTCAGTCAAGTGCTATAAGAGAGTTTGTGGCAGGAAGGAGAGTGAAGACAAAGACGAACCAGCTACAGGGAGAGGAAAAGAAAGAAAGGGCAAGAGAAGGATGTGAACAAAGGAGTGAAGACAGTTGCGAAGGTAAAGAAAAGGAAAAATAACAAGATTCACGGGGTGATGGAGAAAGGGCTGGAGTCAAGAGGATCAATCTAATATGTTTCACTTTTATTAAAATTTCATCAGAGATTGAGAAAAATCTATCTATCTATCTATCTATCTATCTATCTATCTATCTATCTATCTCTAAATATGTTCATATCTATCTATCTATCTATCTATCTATCTATCTATCTATCTATTTCAGTCTGTTCATATCTATCTATCTATCTATCTATCTATCTATCTATCTATCTATGTCAATTCATCTGTTATCTATTAGTCTGTTTTAATTTTTAATCATTTTACCCCAAGCAAGGCGGTATCGCCACTGATGTTCAGGGAGCTACATAAGAGAGTTAAAGTTTTAGACATGGGGAGGGTGAAGACAAAGAGAAAGATGTGAAGACAGTTGTAAAGGTAGAGAGAAACGAAAAGAACAAGATACACGGGGTGATGTAGAAAGGGCTGAAGTTAAGTGGATAAGAGATGGAAATTGACATTGCGTTTAAATTCTTAGAGGTTGTAGCCGTCAGGAGAGCAAGAATATGGAAGGGAGTTCCACAGGCGGGAAGCGCGAGAATAGAATTGTATATGTTGCTGGTAGTTTTTTTTAATATTAAAATCTAATATTTATACTTTCATGGTGTTTTGGGGGTTAACTAAATACCCATAATAACTGGAACCGCAACAGTAGTTTATCGTCATACCCATGAAATTCAGTTAGTTAAGTGCCATACGTAATACACGCTTGGGCGATCATGTCTCGAAAGAGAAAGGACTGGCTGGACAGAAGATTATTCCGTAGTAGGTTGCCATTGCTTTCTGGTTGCCATCCAAGACTATATAATCTAATCTGTCCAGTTATTTAACCCATAAATCCGGCGAAAAGACACATCCTTGTCTTACAGTGCTTTCTATCTTTCTATATCTTCTGAATTCGTATGCTGTCCGTATGCAGGGGTTTGCTGTCAGTAGAGGTTCTTGATTACTCTGATGTCTTTGCGAAATATGTCGAGGTTGCTGAGCATTTCTAACAATTCCTTATGGCGTACTTTGTCGAATGCCTTGGCATAGTCCACAAAACACAGGTAAACGTCCTTTTTCATTTGTATCGCCCTTTCTGATAGGATCCTAAGCATCCACTTTTTTGTCCTTCTAATGGGCCGTAATTTTCTCGAGCCGAAGATTAAAAAATACTTACCAAAACTTAAAATTAAGTAGTTCATTTCTAGTAATATTCCTGAAGCAAAAAAGCTTTGTCAGTAGCAAGGGTAGATACAAAAGCAAGGGAAGACACTGTCTGTTAAAGATTCCATGAACTTCAGAGAGAGAGGGGGAGGGGGAGGGTTCAGCAAGAAGAGAAAGCACGCATCAGGAGGAGAGGAAGCTGAACAACAAATTACCTTCGGTTCTTTCAATTTATTCTACCTCTTCAGGGAACTATGCCTACTATGTATTCGTTTCGAAAATAAAATGTGGAAAAAGAATCTTGAAGGAAATTATCTGCCGCTGATTGAGAGCCGAGTTCGAATTCCAGTTGAATTTCTTGCATTCACTTACCCGCAAATACCCTTGGGAAAGTTATTAATGCATCTCTTCCCTCGAGTTATTGATTAAATAACAGGACAGATTGGGTTCTACAGCCTTGGCTGGCAACCAGTATACCACAGAAAGCAATGGCAATCTACTGCGGGATAATCTGCCCAGTCAATCATGTTTCTTTCAAGACATGGTCGCCCAAGCGATTGACTGACCGAGGAACTGCCGATAGATCACTAGAATCCAGAAAGGACTACATATATAGTGTGTCTTCTCTGGTTTCTAATTTTTTTAAATTTGTCTAATATATAACTATAAATTATTTTACGATGTTTATAGGGAAAGAGGAGTGATTTTCAGGGACGAAGTATTCATGGATATAGGGATTGTGGACATAAAAACACAGCAGGCTAACTGGGGCTGATGGCTGGTGCTTTAATCCTATGAATAGACACAAACTCTGATACATATATATATTTTTTTTTCTAAACATTTTTTTTTAATCATATCACCCCGAGCCAAACGGTAAGACCACTGGCGTGCAGGGGGCTACGTCTGAGTGAATAGATTGGAACAGAGAAAGCCGGAAACCACGTCCTAAGCAGGGAACAAGGGATGAGCCTCTACACCTGTTCAATAGACGTGGGTAGAGTGGGAACCGGGCGATAGTTTAGTCTATCTACTCCAATTGAAAGAGAAAAAAAATAAGCAGAAAAGAAAAGTGAAAGGATTGGAAAAGAGAAAGCCGGAAACCACATCCTAAACAGGGAACAAGGGATGAGCTGTTCAATAGACGTAGGTGGAGTGTGAACCGGGCGATAGTTCAGTCTATCTACTCCAATTAAATATATACTGTTAAATATAAGAGACAATGAATGTCTATTATTTATCATGCAAATTACATATCATTATATCTGTATTTATGAGTCATGTTCACTATCTTTCTCTCTATATATATATGTATATAGCGAAAAAGATTTAGTATATCGAAAGAGCAGATAATTATCTAAACATATACTGTTAAATACAAGAGACAATAAATGTCTATGATGTTTAATCATGAGCCGTTCTAAACGTCGTATTTTGGCTTTAATTTCAGTTGAAAATAAAGACAAAAATTCTCCAACATTTGGATCATTTTTTATTAATTTGGTTCTAAGCTTTGTGTGTGTGTGTGTGTGTGTGTGTGTGTGTGTGTGTGTGTGTGTGTGTGTGTGTGTGTCGTTGGTTGACTCTCTCGTCGCAGGTTGTTTTGCAAACCTTTAGGCACATAGCAGATATGGTTGTGCCATTTTGCTTGAGTGCTTGAGAATCAATTGCTGCATGTTTTCGTGAATGGACAACAAGGCATACTTTACTGCATTCGACAAAGCCACAGTGGCAGGTAAAAGACGCTTATAGTACAAATGTGTAAATTTTCAAGAAAATCGGTTCAGCCGTTTCGGAGTCTATAGGTAATGGAAACACACACAGACACACACACACTCACACAGACAAAGTTCCATTCATAAATAAGTTTATATATATATACATATATATATATATATATATATATATATATATATGTGTGTGTGTGTGTGTGTGTGTCTGTGTGTGTGTGAGTGTGTGGCAAAAGATAGTTTTAATGTACTCTATATTTATAGGTTAAAGTACTTAATATTAGGGATAGTGTGTTTGTAAATATAAAAGTGTACATTGAAGTCAACACCCCATGCTGTGTCCCATGCTAAACGCAATCTTCAGGCCATGACGATGTTAGTATAATATATATATATATATATATATATATATATATATATATATATATATATTGTTAAATATAACAGACGATGAATGTCTATTATGTTTAATCATGAGCCGTTTTAAAATTCGTATTTTGGCTTTAATTTCAGGTGAAAATTATAGGCATAAAATAAAGACATAAAATTGTGCGAGATTTGGATATTTTTTTATTATGCTAATTCTAAGCTTTCGGCTCACATGAGCCCTCTTCAGAGAGATGACAGGGACATTAACATATACTTTATGTCGACACAAGATAATATCATCTTTGATGGTGCATGTCTTTATGTTAACGTCCCTGTAACTTCTCTAAAGATGGCTCATGTGAGCCAAAAGCTTAGAACTAGCGTAATAAAATAAATATCTAAATGTTGGACAATTTTCGTCTTTATTTTTACCTGAAATGAAAGCCAAAACACGATGTTTAGCTCATGATTAAACATAATAGACATACACCCTAACCCTAGATATTACTCTGATGTTGCCTACTGACTACCACTTTTTCGTGCGTCTTGACAAGTATTAAGCCAATAGGTATTCCGTTAAAAAAAAATAAAATAAAATAAAATAAAAACAGAGACTTCATAAAAAATTCCTTGGTATTCAAATGTGATTTTCTAAATTTTTTTTTAAATCGTAAATGTATAAATAAACTATAGCCAAAATACAAGTTCAGGGTCTCTATTCTGACAGATTAAACATTATTTAAATATATTAATGCAACATAATTACTGAGTTGAAAATCGGAAATTATTATGGAGATACTAAAATCAAACAGGTACAGAAATTTAAACAACTAGGAAGTGTTTTAACAGAGTATTGAAATGCGACACTGAGATCCGAAGATGAATTGATATGACCATTGATCCATTCCAGAGGCTGTGTAGAGTTTTGAGAGACAGAAAAATTTTGCTGGAAACAAAGATAGTACTGGATAGTTATGTGATGTCTGTTCTTCAGTAAGGCAGTGAATGCTGGGCAGCTTTAATAAAGAAGTAGTCAGAATGTAAGCAAACGGAATTTGTTTCTACAGAAGGATGCTGATGATAAAACTGACCAAACATCTGGAGTTTTAGAGAGGATAAAATCGAAAAGGAAACTAATACTCAACATAAGGAAAAGACAGTTAAAGTTCCTGGGAGATGTAATAAGGAAGATGGGTTCGGAGAATCCGATACTCACAGCTGAGATAGAGGGGAGGAGAAACACAGGAAAGCAACGTGTATCATACTTGATGGGCTTGAGCAAATGGATGGCAGTGCGGGTTTGGAAGGGGTTACTGGAGAAAACGTGTTAAGCGCTACTAGGGAGAGGAAGACGTGAAATGCTATGATGGTCTACGCCCTGAAAGTCAGTCAGTTAAATGTTATACGTGATATACGCTTTGGGCGATCATGTCTCGAAAGAGGCATGACTGACTGGGCAGAAGATTATCCCGCAGTAGGTTGCCATTGCTTTCTGCGGTAGACTGGTTGCCAGCCAAGGATATAGAACAAAATTGTTGTGGATTCCGGGTGAGAAACCACACAAAATAATAAACAACAAACACAGAAATGGAGATAGAAAATGTAAGTTATATTGAAGAAGATATACAAACTGGAATACGGGTTAGTCAATTCAGGAATACTATTAGTAGAAATAATCATATACAGTCTTGAACTGAAATAGTATGTCCGGGAAATGAGTATATAGCCAACAACTCCAACTAACTCTGCAGCAACTTACTGACCAAATAAGCAACTGCTTTATAACTATACAACTGCTTTGAAACTACACAACTACTCGGTATTTACCAACCTTCCCACGCAAGGTTAGATGTGACACAAGGTCATTTTATAGTGGGTTTTCCCGGCCATATCGCCAGGCCAAAAATGTCTGTCTATTTTTCCCCAGTCGTGCTTCTATCCTTTGGCGGAACCACGACTGGGTTTTGCTCTCTGCTCGGAAGCAGAGAGCGCCCTCTACCCGAAGGCAGAGTGCTGACAGTGTTATAGTTGAAGAGTCTCAGCAACTCTAACAACTATATTTAGTTGTCCCTCCCAGTAAGGGCAACATATGACACATGGTCAGTTTTGACTGGGATTTCCGGGCTATATGGCCCGGCCAAAAAATGTCTGTCTATTTTTGCCCAGTCGTGCTTCTACCCTCTTCGGCGGAACCACGACTGAGTTATTGCTCTCTGCTCGGAAGCAGAGAGCGCCCTCTACCCGAAGGCAGAGAACTGACAGTGTCATAGTCACAACAGCAGAGGCAAATGCCAGCTGGTTTACAACTCTAACTACACAACTACTCTGCCGTTCTCTGTATAGGCAGAATTATATGTACACATCAGGCGAGTCCATTCTTATGTGCAAAAAGCGGTGATCCCCAACACCAATCCATCCATATTTGACTCATAGATAAAGGGGGAAGAAGCGGATTAATACCTTTCTCAAGGGTATTTGTGCGTAAGTAAATGCAAGGAATGTCAACTGGAATTCGAACTCGGGACCACGATTTGTCGTTCCTAGTCGATATCCGCTGAATCACGATGAAGGTACACAGCAGATATAAGAAGAAAATTTGATAAAACAATTATGAAAAACGATTTTTTGTATCACTTGTGAATGACGAGGCGTATGTACGTGGCAGTGTATGTTCTACCTGTGCAAAATTTTCGATATTTTCTGAACGAGCTTCAAGCCATATATGACGTCCATATGACAGTTTCGATCTAATTTGATTTTAATGATTTTTTTCTACGGCTTTATTTAAGACCATGAAATATATTTACATAGGAACACTATAATTTTTTTGAGATAATAATATTTTAGTGATACAAGACGTACGAGTTAAACCATAGTTGGGGAAGAAGAGGTGTAATTTATATCTTTCACAAGGATATTTGCGCGTAAGTGAATATTAAGAACAAAACGTGAATTGGAACTCGGATTGGCAATTTACAATTCTGGGTCATTGCCCAATACACCGTCTGCACATCCAAGCCTCAAGCACTTTGCATTCGTTAGCGCTTACCCATCTAGGTACTGACCAGCCTTGATTTTGCTTAATTTCGGAGTCGTACGGAATAGGTATTTCAACGTGATATGGTTGTAATTTGATTTTTCTATATTAATCTAATTTTACAATTTCAAATTCACATGCAAATAAAACAATGGTGGATGACGAATGATGATGATGATAATGATGACGAATGATGATGATGATGATGATGATGAAATTCTACGAAATATTCGCTGGTTTTGCAACTCTTAAGTAAAAGAAATATCTTGGTCAAACTAGAGATTTATACCTCGGATACCATTTCTATAGAAGAAAGAAAATATAAAAGAATTTGAAATTACAAGGAAAGACTAAGGTCTTGGTGGAGATTCCCAGGAATCATAAGATAGAAATTTCAAAGTTATTCCCGCAGTTATAAGAGCATTAGGGACGACTCGGCAAAGACCATACTATTGGCTCAAAGAAACCTATTCAGCCGGGAGAATATCTAAAATCCCAAAGTTGATCGCCGTACGGACGATTTAAATTCATAGAAAAAGGCAAAAAAAAAAAAAAAAAAAGAAGAAAATGAAAAAAAAAAAAAAGAAAAGAATAGAAAACGTTATAGACATAAGGAGATTTGTTGTAAACCTATACGAAAACAGAAAAATTCTTTCCAAGGGAACAATGCCAAAAACATCAGCAGTGGCAGCAGCAATAATAATAATAATAATAATAATAATAATAATAATAATAATAATACATTGTAAAGAAAAATAAAAAGAATGAAGAATAAAGATGAAGAGAATTTTAATGTTTAAGGGACAAAATGGATGAATATTGGAAGAGAGAATGAGAAAAAACTAAAAGAGTGAACGAAAGAAACACTAAAAAGGGAACTGCAAAAAGAAAGTGGAGGTGAGGATAAGAACGAGAGCAAGAAAAAAGATTATAAAGGGGAATTTAATGAACTGAAAAAAGAGAGGGATGGAGTAACAAAGAAAGGAAGGGTAAAAAGAGAGATATACAAAATGAAAGTTGTGTAGAATTAACTAGAAGAAGAAAGGTAAACATAAAAACGACGTTGAAGGAGAAGAAAATATGAAGGGAAGTAAAAAAGAAGGAAGGAAATAGAGAATAAGAAAGAAAGAAAGAAAGTTTTGTGGGATCTTCCCTTTTTATGGAATAATGGACTCTCCTTATCTGTACTTATAATCCTGCATATAGAGAGAACGGATTAGTTGTAAAAAGCTACCTTTTTCACTGTCAGCTCTCTGCCTTCGGGTAGAGGACGCTCTCTTCTTCCGAGCAGAGAGCAATGACCCAGTCGTGGTTCCGCCGAAGGGTAGAAGCACGACTGGGCAAAAATAGACAGACATTTTTTGGCCGGGCCATATAGCCCGGAAATCCCAGTTATAACTGACCATGTGTCACATGTTGCCCTTACTGGGAGGGACAACTAAATATATAGTTGTAAAAAGCTACCTTTTTCACTGTCAGCACTCTGCCTTCGGGTAGAGGACGCTCTCTGCTTCCGAGCAGAGAGTACTAACCCATTCGTGGTTCCGCCGAAGGGTAGAAGCACGACTGGGCAAAAATAGACAGACATTTTTTGACCGGGCCATATAACCCGGAAATCCCAGTCATAAACTGACCATGTGTAACATGTTGCCCTTACTGGGAGGGACAGCTAAATAATGTAGTTGTAAAAAGCTACTTTTGTCATTGTCAGCTCCCTGCTTTCTGGCGGAGAGCGCTCTCTGCCTTCGGGCGGAGAGCACTAACACAGTCCTGTTTCCGCCGAAGGGTTGAATCACGATGGGGTAACCATAGACAGATATTTTTGGCCGGGCTACAGGGCCCGGAAGACCTACATAAAAATGACTTTGTGTCACATTTCGCCTTAAGTAGGAAGACCGACTAAATATTGTAGTTGTAAAGAGTAGTTGTACAGTGGAGTCAGTTGGTCCGTAAGTTGGTGCAGAGTTAGTTGGAGTTGTTTGGATATAGACTCATTACTCGGACATACTATTTCACTGTAAGACTGTATGTATTGATTTCTACTAATAGTATGATCTATTATTATTTTTATTAGCAGTATAACTCTCATTCTGTTAAGGAAGAAAGAAAGAGGCAAGAAAAGGACAGTGAAAAGAATAAGAAAAGTAATGAACGCATAAGAAAGAAATTAAAAGAGATAAAATAAAATAATTAAATTAATCATTTGTTGTGGATTCCGGGTGAGGAACCTCACAAAATAATAAACAGCAAAAACAGATATTGAGATAGAAAAGTAGGTTATATTGAAAGTAATATACAAACTTGAACGCAGGTTAGTAAATCCAGGAATACTATTAGTAAGAAATAAATATATATAAGTCTTGAAGTGAAGTCGTTGGAAATAGTATATCTGCGTATATTATTCTAGCTGAGTGGAGCTCAGAGCTAGTCTGACTTCTGATGCGGCAAACTCTGGGTAACTTCGGTATCTCCCGGTAACTTACGTATCAGTTCCTGTACTCTCCGATATCTCGCACGGATCTCTACTATAACTCTCAACTGCTGTTCTCTCTATGGCAGGAGTATATGTATACTCAGTCGAGTCCATTATCATATACAAAGGGAAAATCCCACAACACAAATAATAAATGTTTCATTTTTATTAATAAAAAATCAATTATAGTGAAATATTCCATGCTCTTTCTACAGTGGAAAAGTGTCCTACAGAATCAAAAGAAAAATATTAATCGCATCTCCCAACCTAAGCTAATAAACCATAAATAATGATGTTACTGTTTCAGCAGATTGCACAATAAAACTGAAACTCGTAACATGTCTGCATTTAGCCAAAGAATTGAAAAGAAATATTAGTAAGCTTTAAAGATTCTTGAAGGTTTTTGCAAATAGTTTATATGTATTGGAAATAAAAAACGAATAAAAACTATTAAAATGTAAGTACCACAGATTACATTCATAGAAGCATGACAATATTATACGTATTTTACACTGAGAATTATGTGGTGAGTGCAAATTGGAAAGAGAACTAGTACGATCATAAACCACTTGCACGACTGGAAACGCAAGCATAAAACCGCTTCAGAACATCAAGAAAGCCATATGTAATTTCTCTCCAGAAAGAAAATGATTGTTGGGCCATTGACACAAAGATACAAGAGGCCGTGGAAGTAGTTGACAAAGAAAAGAAGAGAGAAAGAGATCAAGATTTGAAACGAGACAATCCGCTGAACTTAAGCATATCGCTAAGAGGAGGAAAAGAAACCAATCGGAATTCCCTAAATAACGGCGAGTGAACCGGGAGAAGCCCACCGCCGAATTTCGCCGCAAGCAAACGGCTTCGAGACGCGTGTGCGCATGCGTCCAATGCAGCCGTTCGTTTCGAGATGAAGCTTCTGTTGTGGTAGCTTAAGAAAATAGACCTCATTGCTGTTGGTGTGGGCGCCCTGCAGGCTGTGACATAAAAAGAGAAAACATGGCTAGGATAAATTGTAACTGTGAATTGTAACTGTGAATTCAGAAAACATCAATGCTTAGCACATTCATAATTCTTAGAGTGGCTTTGTTACTGAGAAGAGACATGGTCATTAGTTAGGTTGCATGAGAATATGAATACACTAATATGTGCATTGTGGTGCAGTGGATATCGACTCAGAACAACAAATCGGGGAGCCGAGTTCGAATTCCAGTTGAATTCCTTGCATTCACTTACGTACAAATACCCTTGGGAAAGGTATTAATCCGCCTCTTCCCTCTAGTTATGGGTTTAATAACAGAACAGATTGGGTTCTCTAGCCTTGGCTTGCAACGAGTCTACCGCAGAAAGCTATGACAACCTACTGCGGGATAATCTGCTCCGTCACTCATATCTCTATCGAGACATGATCGCCCGAAAGCGTGTATCACGTACGGCACTTAACTGAATGAATAATAATAATAATAATAATAATAATAAAAAGCTAAACACCCAGACATCGTAATCAAAGTACACAAAAGAGAACGTGTTTTCTTAATTCGATCACACTAACCATGGGTTTATAATACCCAGCGCAAATGACGCCATTTTAATTACAATTTGATTAAATTTTCAGTACCTGGTTTTCTTACCTAAATTAAATGTTTTTCAGTTCCTATTAATGTTAACTCAATGTACAAATTTTGAAGTGCCTGCTTGAAAAAATATTTCAAATAAAATTTATATTTAATATTTTTTTCATATTTTTAAAATCGGGTATGATATACCCATGGTTAGTAGTGGTGTAATTTTAATTGATGGTTAGTGTTAATGAGATAACAGAACGTATAGATGTTAATGTATCTTTGAAAATTCTAAAAAAATCAATAATAATACAATGATCTTGAAGTGAAAATCTATAAGTAACACATGAGAAAATCAATAATTCCCGTTGTAGTTGGAGTCTTCAGTTTCATGGGAATAGGTTCCAATAAACTCATTGAAGAAAATTCCTGGTAGAACATACCTTAAAGAAATTCAAAATTGTTCAGCTCATACAATTCAAAGATCTTTATAGCAGTAAAATGTCGCTCAGTTAAGAGCCATATGTGATACACGCTTTGGGTGATCATGTCTTGAAAGAGACAAGATTCACTGGGCAGAATATTATCCCGCAGTAGGTTGCCATTGCTTTCTGCGGTAGACTGCTTGTCAGCCAAGGCTATAGAACCCAATCTGTTTTATTATTTAACCCATAACTGGAGGGAAGTGAAGGGCTTGACAGCTAAGACTATCGACAGCGTAGTGATGTCAGTCAGTCAGTTAAGTGGCATATGTGATACACACTTTGGACGATCATGTCGCGAAAGAGACAAGATTGACTGGGCAGAAGATTATCCCGCAGTAGGTTGCCATTGCTTTCCGCGGTAGACTGGTTGCCAGTCAAAGCTATAGAACCCAATCTGTCCTATTATTTAACCCATAACTGGAGAGAAGAGATGGATTAATACCTTTCCCAAGGGTATTTGTGCGTAAGTGAGTGCCATAAATTCAACTGGAATTCGAACTCGGCTCCACGATTTCTCGTTCCGAGTCAATATCCACTGCACCACAAAGCGCTGTAAAATGTGCGCGATCTCAATTTTTTTTTTTAGGAAAATAATTCGTAGAAAATATCATGAAGCCATTTCTGAATTTAGGTCACTGGTTGAGACCTGGAAGTAAATGAGTATACAACATAAATCCAAGGGAATAATAATAATAATTGACCATGTAGTATCAGGTTTCACAGTTGTAGCACCCACTAAATATAAGATTGAACATAATAGAGTGTGCCAATATCTGCAATACAAAATATGCTTCAAGTTATATATACACTACCGGCCATCATTATTAGGCAACCACATCGTTTTAAAAAAAATGATGTATTTAATACTATTTTTAGTATTTATTGCCAAGTGTATAATTATAAATGAATATAGAACGTTTTTTTTTGTTATTCTTATTTTGCAAAATTTTACAAGGCAAAGAAAGAAGCAAAGATGAACTCGTTCGAATCATCCTAAGTTTTCTTCATTCTTTCATTGATGAAACTGCAATATAGGTAATTATTAAAAATTTAATTGTAAAATTTTGCCAAGTAATAATAACGAAAGGACCATTCTATTTTCATTTAGAATTATCCACTTGACAATAAATACTAAAAAGAGTATTAAATACATAATTTCTTTTAAAAATCTGGGGTGACCTAATAATTATGGAGGGTAGTATATATATATATATATATATATATATATATATATATATATATATATATATATTATTAAATATACATATTTTTCTACGTTTACGCGTTTAAGGCACAACTCAGAGTTTCATGCATTACGCAATCATCAGGTGCTTATTATAAACTGACCGTTTTTCGATTCGAATTTTTATTTCTAGTTATTTAGGCATTTATTTATCATTTACACACACGAACACATATAAATAAAAGGGATTCATACAGGTATAAAAAGTGTCACGGTTTATTTCTCACCATTTGTGACACTCCCTTGGCGCATCATATTCTTTCTCCAGGTTGATTTTCCCGGTCCAATTAATGAACAGCCATCTCCTTAAATATCGGTTGCAAAGGACAATCAGACAAATCAAACAAGGCAATCTAATTCTAAATCATTTCAACAAAGAAACTCTTAAAAGGAATTATTCTCCCTCGTCCTCTCTATTTTAAACGTTGTATCACTCTCTGTCTTCCATTTTGCCTTCAATTCACTTTAGTTAAAAAGATAGTCGACTGATTTGACATTAAAATATACACAGCAAGTTTCACTACTAACGTCGATTGCTATCAACAATTCAAAAAGAATAACGAATAATTACATGAAGTTACTCACAAGAAAGAGAAAAAAGCTTCTTTTAAAATACATTTCCTACGTAAGAAATCTGTATTTTTCATTAATAGAAATTTACAATTTCCTGCAAATACAGCACACACACGCATATATAAATATGGGTGCGTGTATATGTGTGTGTTTGTGTAGAGATAGATAGATAGATAGATAGATAGATAGATAGATAGATAGATAGATAGATAGATAGAGAAAAGCTTTAAAAAGAAAAAGATATGGGTCTATTTTTTTCGAGGTAGGTGAAAAAGTTTTTGCCAAACACAAGCATTCAAGAACATATACACACATATATATCATATACTATAACATAATATATATATATATATATATATATATATATATATATATATATATGGGGGGGTGTCTGCTGTCTGGCTACTAATCTTTCTCTCTTTCTCCATCTAACTCGATATGTTCATACCTATCTATCTATCTATCTATTTCAGGCTACTAATTTTTCTCTCTTTCTCCATCTAACTCGATATGTTCATATCTATCTATCTATCTATCTATCTATCTATCTATCTATCTATCTATCTCAGTCTATTCATATCTTTGTATCTATAAAAATGTAAACAAAGGTAAACAGCAATATATACATATATATATATATATGTGTGTGTGTGTGTATGTATGTTTATATACATGTTACTCAAACACCTTTTCTTTTTTTTTCATTTAAATTACAAGTCACTTAAGTTCTCATGAATTACATGTATATTCACGCATACATATACAGATATATTTGGATATGCCTGAGGTTGAAGTATAAATGCATAAATGAAGAAAATTCTATCACATCCACTTCCAAGTCCGACTATTGAAATTATTTATATTTCCGATCAAAATGTTTACTTTTCTCATACTACATTCATGAATTCATTGAGGAAGATATTCTTCGCTCAGTCGATTGATTTCTAAGTGCATATGTAAACTTTATTTTTAAGATGACCTAATGCATCTATCTATCTATCTATCTATCTATCTATCTATCTATCTATCTATCTATCTATCTATCTATCTCAGTAGGCTCATATCTATCTATCTATCTCAGTAGGCTCATATCTATCTATCTATCTATCTATCTATCTATCTATCTATCTATCTATCTATCTCATCTAGGCTCATATCTATCTATCTATCTATCTATCTATCTATCTATCTATCTATCTATCTATCTATCTATTATAATCAGGCCGGTAGATATAAATATAAAAATACTGTTTAATTAAAAAACAGAATATCTACTTAAATACGAGTATCGGTAAAAATAATATTCAAAATAATATATATATATATATATATATATATATATATATAATATTCTGTGAATCCTTTATGGATATCTTGTATATATATTTTGTGAATTCTTTTTTATGATTTTTTCTTAATTTGTAAAAAAAATCTTTATGAATTGTTAATTATTCTTGGAAGATAAATAAAACTGTATTGGAACATTTGTAGAAATGTCAGCACATCTGCGAAATCATTATTAATTGGCGCTAAGACACCGAGAGTCCAATTTTGTGACGTTATAAAAATAGGTTTTATATGTTTGCAATTTTTCTTTAAAATATTACGCATTTATCGTACTAGAATTATCACCAAACTTTGCTCTGAGAACTGAAATACTCCAAATATTTCCACATTCTTAAATTAGACTCTCAATGAACCGAATATGTTTTGAACAAACAGTTCGTCTCTCTGAAATTCTTTTCTATCATGTTAGATGCATGAATCGAATTCTGGCTTAATGTCGTCTACTTTTTCCAATCTGGAAAGAAGATTACTCTTGTTGACAATTTGTGTGTTGGTTTTTCGCCTTCTTTTTTAGTCTGAAGGATACAACTGATTTGAAATTTATTCTCTCTTAATATATTCAGTTGGCTTGAAGAACAAACCAGATTCGAAAATTCGCTTATATCAAGGCCTTAGTGAATCTTTCCACGCAAGAGTACAAAGGAAAATACAAATTCCACGCTCTTTGATTATAATAGGGTGGAACCAACGTCAAACCAAATCAAACCCAAATCGATTTTTAGGTGTACATTGGAAAGATGAGACGATCAACGTTTTTTTTCTTTATTCCTTCTTCCCTTTTTTGTCCTTTTTTCTTCTGCCTTTCAAAATTGTAAGACAGCAGACATTATTTTTACATTGAAATCGTCTGCAGATTACGTTTTAAGCAATTTTTTATAAGATAATAATATCTTTGTACCTAGAAATTTTAAATAAATCTCGTTTTATTATTTATAGATAAACTATTTACCTACTAATCTTACGACAAAGTCTATGTAGATATAATCGGTCGGTGAAAGAAGTTTGAGAGATAACAAACAAAAATACTAACACTGATAATAAAGCTAATAATATCATCATATAATAATTCTGTTTGTTCTTTTCTTAGTTAGTTAGTTACTTAGGGCCTCCGTCTGTTACGCCACTGAAGAAAGGTAACATACTTACTCCCTACACGAGCTTTTTCTTCCGCTCTATCTTTTTATAATCTATAAACGCTACTCTCCTCAGCCTTTCTCTCATCTTTACCAAACGGAAAAGTAGTAAAAAGTGAGAGAATAGGAGGAGAGAGCCTATAGCATTACCGTAGTAGTAGCAGCTTAAGCTGGTGGTTGTAGTAGTAATTGTGTGTATGTATATGTGTGTGTACTGCACAATATAGTAAAAATAGGTAGGTTTGTTGTTGTATCCTCATAATGAAATTTCTGGCCTCTACGACCTTGACCATTACTCAATTGGTCTTTTCTGTTTACAATGAACACAAAACCATGATTTTTCAGGAATTAAAAAAACATTTTCTCTTTCAAAATCTCTCCGTATTTTGGTTATGGTCTTTGCATAAGCCGCTTAATATAAAAGAAAATCACGGTAAAGTAGCTTCAATGAACATTATTTTATAGATATTTGAATAAAATTACGCTGTGTTATCGTTATTTTATTATCCAATACCTTTATGTTTGAAGACGTTACTATCATTTGTAGTATGACAAAGTAAAATTTTTCCCGGAAATCATAATTTTCTTTCCATGGAAATTCAACGGGTTCCGCTAGTTGCATATTAGTAGGCCTTTTGACCAAATGAAAGCGTGTATGGGAAAGATTTTAAAATCAGAGCTTTCGAACACATCTGTGTCCTTTATCAACGAGACCTGAAATAAATAAAGAAAAAAGAAATGGAACTTTCTTTTCCGGGTAATTATTATTTTTTAACTGTATATATATATATATATATATATATATATATATATACAATACAGAAAATCTAGAATTGAGCCATCACCTACCGCGGTTTCACACAAACGGTTCTTGAGGGTATTGAAGAACGTTTGTGTGAAACCGCGGTAGGTGGTGGCTCACCTCTAGATTTTTTTGTATTGTATTCTCGCTCTACTTTCGTACTTTCGTTCTTTCCTATCGAGCACGTTGCTGTTAAGGTTTCATCTTGTTTTTTTTTCTTTCAAACGGGCACTAGACTTATTGTTCTTGTGCGCTGTTTGTTTTCTTTCTTTTCTCTCCCTTTATTTAACCTACGAAGTAGTTCTCGCCGGATTACAAGACGGTTTATATTACTGTTAAGTTAGCATTATTTTCGGATGTTTAGTCTGTTATTAGTGTTGACTGACTGTGATTAATTTCATTATATATATATATATATATATATATATAGCGATTTTCTAAGCGTAACTTAGATGTGTCACAAGGCCGAAAGTAAGGAACACCCAGTGAAGATCGAACTCACTACTCAATTGTAACGATTCTAGACAAACTTGCTAATCATTACACCACCTCGAGGTGTCCATATATATATATATATATATATATATATATATATATATATATATATAAACGTATCATCAGGGAAAGCTGATCTAAGTATTGAGCGATTTTTTGTTAGTTGATTGCTCGTGTCGGGTTTTTTCTTTGGGTTTCGTGCTGACTCGGTCTGAGCTCTTTTAACTGGTGTTCCTGTACTTAGTTCCTTATTTTTTTAAAACCATTTTTCCGTTCTTCGTAGATCCGTGGAGGTTTTTTTGACACGAGTATTGTTATTATTTCTGTTATATATATACACATATATATATATATAATATATATATATATATATATATATATATATATATATATATATATTGTAATTTTGTTATTACAATGTTTTATAAAAAAGCATTATTTAACTAGAAAAATGTTCATGTTTCAGAACGTATTGTTCTTTTTCAGGTGATATTTTAAAATAAATGATGAAAGGGATTTATTTACAAAATATAAAACAAATTCATGGTTGTTTAGAAAATTAATTTGCTAAAAACAATGTATTTATCTTATATTTTGTATTATATATATATATATATATATATATATATATATATATATATATATATATATTACAGTTAATTAAATTATATTCACCAAGTTTACTAATGGCCTACAAACCCAACCAAAAGCAACCAAAGATGACCTGGATATAGGAAAATAATAAATTAAGAATTAAAACGACAAAATATCTGTACAAAGAAAATATGAATAAAGAAAAAACAAGAAATTGTTTTTACTTCTGTGCATCAATACTTGTTGCAAATTAAAGGCCTTACATTTGCCTTGATAAAGTCCATCACAGGACTAAACGCTTTTGTTTCCCTTTGGTCTTTATCCATATATATATATATATATATATATAATGAATTTATAAAAACATTGTAACAACCAGTACTATATATATATATATGTATATATATATATATATATATATATATATATATATATATATTAATAAATATACATATTATTTTACGTCTAAGTACAACTCGGAGTTTCATGCACTACTCAATCATGAGGTGCATATTATGAATATACCGTATTAAGATTTGAATTTTGTTTTTTTCAAAATTCAAATTCAAATCTGAAAACAGTCAGTTCATAATATGCACCTGATGATAGCGTGAAACCCAAAGAACACAAAGATCTACAGGTTTTGTACAACTACATTTAATATTGTCCAAATTATTAATTTCAGTTATTAGATTATATTTATTTTTAATTATGTTGAAATGTTTATTTAAAATATTATTATTATGATTTTTATAATTTCTTCCAGATTATTCAATACCTATAACTTAATTTAAAAATAATTTTATTGAAAATCTTACTTAATAGATTATTATTCGGAAAGTGTTTCTTAATAAATGCGAGGAATTTTTTTCCCACTTTCCTACTAATCAATTGGTTGAAAAGGGGTGTATAACAAATAATATTTCTATTCCTACTTTTTCTTCGGGGGTTAATTTTATCTTTTGCGTATTTAATATTTGGGCTTTTATATCCATTATTTTTAAGGTAGTATTTTACAAATTACTATGCGTATTAAACGCGTCTACATTTGCTGAATTTCTACTAATTCTATATTCTATGGTTGAGGGTACATGTTTAATAACAGATGGAGCATGGTTAGATTTTGGGTGGATATATAAAAGATTTGTTTTGTTTTTTATATGGTTGGTATATATACTTTTCTAAATTTAAAGTTACATCGAGGAAATTTGCTTTATAATATAATTTTGTATTAATAGTTACTTTTAAATTACGTTTTTTAAATTCTCTATATATTATCTTTCTAATTTCATCTATTTTAAAATTTGTGGCATGCATATCATAAAGCCATCATCCCTGTATAATTCGATATCTTTAGTATTTATATCCTTATAGGCTGTAAGGTTTTATAGTACAAATAAGCCAACCAGGTTTGAAAATCCAGCAGAGTTTAAAGAACCGATAGTTATATCAAAGTTATCTTCCTTTGAATTAATTTTTCTCCACTGTTCTTTGTTATGAATGAGGACAGATTTATTGCATTCATTATTATATTTCTCCTCTTCTGTGATATATCCGGGTAACCAGTGGCAAATTCCAATGCTGTAACAAATAGTTCTTTTAGATAGCGATGAATAGTACTCCTTAGTATCGAATTGGATAAAAGAACAGTTGTTGTTTTTTTTGTATATTATAAAACTAATTTGTTATATCAGTGATATTCTTCCAAGGTATCCCATAACTTGTTTGTTTACTCTTTCAAGTATGTTTTTACTAATTTTTCTATCTCCGGTCTTGTGGGATTTATCGTTGTAGTAGTAGGATTTGTATTAATATTTTCCTTGTAATTTTAGATGGTGATATAACAATCATTTGTGCTAGGATTTTCTACTCTGTTGCTTTAGAAGTATTAATATAATCAATTAAATTATCTATGTTCATATCAACTTTTTTATAGTTTTCGTTAATTTTTTTATAATCTGATTAGTTAAATTGGACAGAGATATAAACTTTTATGTCTTCCCATATCTATAAATAACAGACGTATTGTTTCTTGTATTTAAATGAAAATCATTTTCACAACTAACATCTAACATTGTCTGATAACGAGGTAGAAATCTCGAAACATATAAATTTCCGTGTAGCAATGTATTTTTAATAAACAAAAAAATAATTATATGATTATATTCTGCTATACAATATTTATTGTAGTGGTGGGCACTTTCATAAAAAAAAACAATAAAGTAAATGGCGGAAAACTAGGAATTGTAAACACATGAATTTATATATATATATATATATATATATATATATATATATATATATATATAATTACTAACCAGTTATTGTTCAGAGTCAAATTAGACCAGTAAACAGTTGTATCAAAAATTGCTCAACACATATTTAAAATAAAAGCTCTTAAAATGTAGAATCTTTAAATTTTCCTATTTAGAAGATAAGATCAGCTGATTATGCAACCTGGGTGTCACCCCTTTGTCATCTTCAGAGCTTTTATATTATAATATATATATATATATATATATATATATATATATATATATATATATATGGAGAGAAAAAAAGAGAGAGAGAGAGAGAGAGAGAGAATGAAAAGTGCGAGAGGCCGTGAACGTTTTGTTTAAAGTGTATATTTATTGCTGTTCTTATTATACATGTTATGATACTTTAGGTGTCCTTAATGGTATTTGTGACGCTAAGCGTGCTTCGAGTCTAAGATTGACTCTCTTCAGGTGAATAAATTTGTGGCTTTACGTATCGAGTTCCTTTTGTTTCTGATGGCCAAGTTGTTGTTTATAAATAAGTAAGTAAGTAGGGAAAAATTATGAAAATAAATCACATCATTAAAATAAAATAAAATAAGATAAAATAAATCAAATGTTGGCGTGTTGAATGGTCTGTGTTTTCTCACATCAGCACGTGCATAAATGGATCAACAGATAAATAAATAAACAGATGAATGAATCAAATGCTTACCACAATCTGAAATGATTTTGATCTGGGGTTCCCTCCTTAGTACGTTAAAATTATCTTCTAGTCGCCTTTGCTTATCTACAAGTCTTTTCATTGGTCACTTGATTGTTTTTATTGCTTTGGCGTTGTTTTGAATTTTGTGTGTGTGTGTGTGTGTGTGTGTGTGTGTGTGTCTGCGTGTGTGTGTGTTTGTGTGTGTGTGTGTGAGCATTTTTTGATTTCGTCTTTATGTTTTAGAATTGTTTTTTATGGGTCATCTGGTTGTTTTTTATTTTTTGGGGTTATCATTTGAATTTGATGTGTGTATGTATGTGTGTGTATGTGTGCGTGTGTATGCATGTGTGTGTCTGTATGTTTTTCGGTGTGTGTGTGTTTTTCATGTCGTTTTGTTGAGCGAAGGCTTGTATTTTTTTTTTAATCTCTCTTACTGCAATATTGAACAGGTGAAGAGGCTAATCCCTTGTTTCCTGTTTAGGATGCGGTTTCCTGTTTTCTCTTTTCCAATGTTCTCACTTTATTTTCAATTGGAGTAGATAGACTAAACTATCGCCCGGTTCACACTCTACCCACGTCTATTGAACAGGTGAAAAGGCACAACTCTTGTTTCCTGTTTAGAATGCGGTTTCCGGTTTTCTCTTTTCCAATCTTTTCACTCCTATGTAGCCCCCTACACATCAGTGGCGTTACCGCCTTGCTCGGGGTGATATGATTAAAAAAAAAATTAATGTTTCGTAGTCTGTATTTTGATAAATAGTTTGGAGACATAATTTTCTGTTATATGATAATCTTATATTGCTTTTATGAAGAGATAATTTATTATTCAAGCATTGTGTTGCTCCCACGTATATCTTTGAGCATTTGTCGCATTTTAGAGCGTAAACTACATTTCTCAAGTTGCAGCTCAGACCCAATTTTATTTTATATGTAGTTGCGTTTTCGAACTGGAAGTGTTTTCCTTCTATTAGTATGTTGTTTACTGCACACCTTTTTTTTTTTTTTTTTGCATTTTGTGACTCCCTGTGTTGTGTGTTGTTCGAATTTCTATGAGGTCAGGATGTCTTTTAAATTTTTAGGCTGGCGTTCGCTGTTAAGTATTTTGGTTGTTTTTAAGATTTCTTTTAATTTTTTCATTATTGTTGAGTAATTCCATCTTTGAGAATAATTCTGGATTGTTTTTGTTGTGTGTGAAAACGTATGCTAGAATATTTTCTTCTTTTTCATGTTTTTCTTGTTGTTTTTTTTTTGGATTCCGGATAGATTATTATGGTATTTTTTATGCTAGTTGGAAACCCTTGTTTATTAGTGGGGTGGGGTATTCTCTTATTTGTAATGTTTTTCGTAGTTCTCTTTTTTGCACCCCCAATCAAGTACACGCTATAATATAGTTATAAAGAATTACCGTTCCTAGACATACTCATAAAAAACGAAAACAATCACATCATCACAGGCATTTACTACAAACATACATACACCCAACAATACCTCCATTTCAAGAGTCACCATCCAAAAAGCTGTTTAAAATCCATCCCCTATTCTCTAGCACGACGAATTTGCACGATAGTAACTGACAAAACCCTTCGTAAAATACGCCTAGAAGAACTACCTGTTTGAAGGAAGATGAAGATTCATCATGTAGAGTATTAAGATATTTAGGTAGGAAAGAGCAGCCGGTTACGCCTGACGAAATAAAAAAGCTCGGAACCATGATACGGTAACCGGCTGACATTATATATATTGTCATCCGTAGACAGATCTGTCTCGCTGTATCACAGCTCATCAGTACGGTTAGACTCCGATTGTTTTTTAACCAGGAATTGAAACCCGACCGTATTGGCGTCAGTCGGTGAATCTACTTCTGGGCTACGGGCGTTCGGTTGAAGAAGGCAGACGTATATTATCATTATACGGGCCCAATAGCCAAAGTGCTCTAATTCATTTTACTGAATGAACAATGCGTAGATGCCAGAGTAGCTACTGTTTTTCAAAGTCTACCATTCTTCCAGAGTGCTCAATCAGGGTGTGAGAGCCTAAATATTATTATTATTATTAATATTATATATATATATATATATATATATATATATATATACGCAATCGCCCATAATTAGAAGGCCACCCCAGTTTTTAAAAAAAAATGATGTATTTCATACTATTTTTAGTATTTATTGCCAAGTAGATAATTCTAGATGAAAATAGAATGGTTGTATTGTTATTATTACTTCGCCAAATTTTACAAGCCAAATAGCGACAATTTAGCAATCGCACCCTGTAGATTTATATATATATATATATATATATATATATATATATATATATATATGCTACCGGCCATAATTATTAGGTCACCCCAGTTTTTTAAAAGAAATGATGTATTTCATACTATTTTTAGTATTTATTGCCAAGTTGATAATTCTAAATGAAAATAGAATGGTTCTTTTGTTATTATTACTTTGAAAAATTTCACAAGGCAAGAAAGCAAAGATGAACTCGTCCGAATCCCCCTAAATTTTTCGTCATTCTTTCATTGATGAAACTGCAATATAGGTAATTATTAAATATTTATTAATTCATTTAATGCACATATTATTGTGCAGTATTAACAAAAGAACCATTCTATTTTTTATTTACAATTATTCCCTTGCCAATAAATACTGAAAAATAGTATGAAATACATAATTTATTTTAAACACTGGGGTGGTCTAATAATTATGGCCGGTAGTATATATATATATATATATATATATATACGAATGCAGTATTACACTAAGAAGTTTAAATAAATAAAAATTATGTAATCATATGACAAATGTATGGGAGTGGAAAAGAGAGAAAAACATTAATCAAGTCGACAGTATTATCTCTACCAGCTAAAATTAACTGTGACTCTTTCAATCTTAATATAGAGGCCATTTTGCTTTCATGTTGTACTTCAAGTATGGCGTTGGATACTCGATAAAATATTAATAATATAAGTGTAAATCCGAAAATATTACATCATAGCTGACAGGTCAGTGTGAAAAGTCCAGAAACGCTCATCAGAAAGACAGATTAAGATTATTTACAAGAGGAACTAGGAATTAAATTGGATAAAATTAAATGAGACAGTTGTTCCGATTTAGAAAGGGAATTAAAGAAGGTCTTACCACTTTGTGAGAAGATGCGAGAACGAGCGACATTCAGAAAACAACGTTCATTTTGCTACGTAAAGCAAACACACACACACACACACACACACACACACACACGCAAGCACACATACATATATATATTTATTGTAAATTATACTTTAGAACATGTATAAACTTCAATCTACTACAAAAGTGTACATTTTGTAGTAGATTGTAGTTTGCACATATTCTAAAGTATAATTTATAATAGTCAATGCCCTATTTTTATATTGAACACTGTTTTAAATTAATGTTTTAAACGTTGAAAATATTTTCTTCGTTCCTTATTCATTTTTGTGTATATATATATATATATATATATATATATATATATATATACACACAATTCTAGCAACGGCTTCTGATATTTCTTTCAAACATACACACACATGTAACAATGTATCTATCTGATTCGGAACTCTCACAATTTATTCATATCTATCTATCTATCTATCTATCTATCTATCTATCTATCTACACTAATCCGATTGCAGCCAATCCCCCTTCTTGAGAAGACATACACACCTCTTCATCTACGTGTGTCTCGCCCTCTCTCTCTATATATATTTGTATATATATATGTGTGTGTATAGAAGAAAAAAGTGCAAGAGGCCGTGAACGTTTTGTTTAAAGTGTAGATTTATTGTTATTATTATTATTGTTATTATTTGTTTTTTTTATAATATATTAAGTGCCCATAATGATATTTGTATCACTACACGTGTTTCGAGTTCAAAATTGACTCTCTTCATGCGAATAAATTTGTGACTTTACCTATCGTGATCCATTTGTCATTCTGACGGCCGAAAATACTGTTTATATATTGATAAGGGGTCAGTGAGAAGGCTAGAAAGTTAATGTGCGTGTGTGGTTGTTGTTTTTTTTTTTTTCCCCCACCGCTCGTTAAATTTCTTCCGTTTTGGAAATCATTGGAATTTTTTTTTTTTTACACTGACTTTTTACAAAATTTGATTTCGTCTTTTTCCTTCAAAATTGATTACTTAGTTCATTGCTGTATGAGAAGTTCACATCAGATGAGTGTACCTGGGTTTACTTTTTATGAGTGTACCTGGGTCTACTTTTTATGAGTGTACCTGGGTCTACTTTTTATGAGTGTATCTGGGTCTACTTTTTATGAGTGTACCTGGGTCTACTTTTTATGAGTGTACCTGGGTCTACTTTTTATGAGTGTACCTGGGTCTACTTTTTATGAGTGTACCTGGGTCTACTTTTTATGAGTGTACCTGGGTCTACTTTTTGTGGTATGGAGCTTAGGAAATGTATGCTGTCTCTGATGTAGGTTTTTATTTTTGCGGTGTCTGGTTGTAATATTTCATCTATTAAGGTTGCTCAGTCTGGTCCTGCGATAATGGGCTTGAATTGAAGATTACTAGGGTTTTGGAGGTTTGAATATATTCAGAATTTTGTTCCTGGATAGCTGCTATAATTGTGCTGGATTTATGTATCTTTGTGAGTCCGTAAAAATTGCTGTTTTTCTTTTAGATAAAATCTGTAAGAATTTTTTTTTCGTTAGTATTTTATTGTGTGTAAGGCAGAGATCGTTGTGGAGCATTGGATATCGGCTCGGAACGCGAAATCGGGGAGGGCCGAGTTCGAATTCCAGCCAAATTCATTGCATTCACTTACTCGCAAATACCCTTGGGGAAAGGTATTAATCAGTCTATTCCTTTCAGTTATGGGTTAAATAACAGGACAGATTGGATTCTATAGCCTTGGTCGGCAACCAGTCTACCGCAGAAAGCAATGGCAACCTACTGCGGGATAAACCTCTGCACAGTCAGTCATGTCTCTTTCGAGACATGATCGCCCAAGCGTGTATCACGTATGGCACTTAACTGACTGACTGAAGGCAGAGTACTTTTTATTTTTGATGCGATGTTTTCATCTGTATTGTGGTTGATTTATCTGTAGTTATTTTCTTCTCCTAGTATATCTCGAATATTTGTTCTGTAATAAGTCTTATTCGTAGGGACTACAGAACTGCCCTTGTTTGCTTTATTATTATGCAATTGTTCTCACGAATGTTTTATAATGTTAATTTTTATCTGGGTGTGAGATTGTTATGGGGGTTGTGATTGTTTTGAAAGTTTTTTTTTAATCATATCACCGCGAGCAAGGCGGTAACGCCACTGATGCGCAGGCGGGTACGTAAGAGTAAAAAGATTGGAAAAGAGAAAGCAGGAAACCACATTGTAAACAAGGAACAAGGGATGATCCTCTTTACCTGTTCAATAGATGTGGGTGGAGCGTGAACAGGACGATAGTTTAGTCTATCTATTCCACTAGAAAAAAAAAAAAGAAAAGAGTGAAAAGATTGGAAGAGAGAAAGCCGGAAACCATATCCTAAACAGGGAACAAGGGATGAGACTCTTCACCTATTTAATAGACGTGGGTGGAGTGTGGACCGGGCGATAGTTTAGTCTATCTATTCCACCTGAAAAAAAAAAAAAAAAAGAAAAGAGTGAAAATATTGGAAAAGAGAAAGCCGGAAACCATATCCTAAACAGGGAACAAGGGATGAGACTCTTCACCTGTTTAATAGACGTGGGTGGAGTGTGAACCGGGCGATAGTTTAGTCTATCTATTCCACCTGAAAAAAAAAAAGAAAAGAGTGAAAATATTGGAAAAGAGAAAGCCGGAAACCATATCCTAAACAGGGAACAAGGGATGAGACTCTTCACCTGTTTAATAGACGTGGGTGGAGTGTGAACCGGGCGATAGTTTAGTCTATCTACTCCAATTGTTGTTGTTGTAACCTTTCTATAAGTTTTAATTTTCGTTCGAATTCTATAAGTTTATTTTAGTTTTGTTATGTTACTTTTTGGAGTGGGACAGAATTTTAGACTTAAATGTAGAAGGTTTATTACCTCTTCTCTTAAAGGATACAAGAAAAAATTAATAATGATAGGTTTTGTATTTTTAAAGTTGATCTTTTCCTTCGGATCGGATGCTTCTGTTGATCTAAATTTACTCAGAGGACTTATTTAGCCTTCAAAATTCAGTTTACGACGAAAAAACTTATTTGATATCGATACCAGGAAATCAAAATTTGACTTACATCCATTCATTTTTTACGGTTTCGCTTTAACTGGAAACAACTATTGCTTTTTAGTCTTTCGTACCAACGTCCAAAGAGTCTGAGCTCCAGGACCATGGATTAGTTTTAAAGCTTTCATTATACCTGAGCAATGCCGGGCTATACTGCTAGTATAAATCTATTTTGGTGGTGTATAATGAAATCTTTTTGGCTTTGAAAAATATTGTGTCATCCGTCATTGCATCAGATTGTTATCACGCCCAGGAAACTGAAGGCAAAAATAAGTCCTCTGAGTAAATGATATCTTGACTGAGACTAAGAACTACAATTATACCTACGTAGAGCCAAACCCGAAGCAAAAACTAAAATAAAAGGGCTGAAAAAATACAGACATACAGACAGATAAACAGACACGCACGCAAACATCTTGCCTTATATATATATATATATATATATATATATATATATTATCGATTTTCTGCACTATTGTAAGAACTGCAACCTTGAAACTTCTGAATATCGTTTCTTATGTCTTTGTCTATGAGTGTATGAAATTTGATTAAAATCGGACCATCCTTCTATAACCCGATTTTTTCGATTATCGATATTTATCGGGGGTACCTCGACACAAAACCTAGCTAAGAAAACTCGCAGACGCTTATAGTACGACTGTGTAAATTTTCAAGAAAATCGGTTCAGCTTTTTTGGAGTCTATAGGTAACGGACACATACACACATACATGCACACGCATACAGAGACAAAGTTCTATTTATAAACAAGTTTAGATTACTGCACACGGCTGCAAATGACATAATTCGAGGAAAAAAATAAATAGAAATCGATTAAACCCTCCAAAATTAGTGGGTCTAAACCTGACCGTATGTTAAAAGAAAAGAAACTAAAGCAGTTGTTTCAGTTAATTTGCACAAAGATGCATTCATTTGCATTTAAATAAATTTAAATAATTTAAATAAATTAAAATAAATTTGTTCAGATTCAAAATAGTGAACTGTTAAAAGAAAAATAGTGACGCTTTCCTAATTTTTTCTTTGCCTTTGACGGTAAGGGACTTTTTTTAAACTCTTGATGGCAAAAGATTTCAATACATCTAAGTTCATCATTCCAACGCTTTTGTTTCAATGATAGCCTCTGTTTCATTTGTTTACAAAGTATTACACTTTAATTACCTTTTTGTGTACTATCAAGTAATTTCAAAGCAATAGTTAAGCTTAACAAAGCATCTATTTCTAACAGCTGACACATTCTTGGATAGTCTAATTCTTGTATTCTATACTACTATAGCATCTATTTCAAAGACTTCTTGAATCGGACTTTAATAGATGCTTTCTAATGGAATCTTTCTGTATACAGTTCTCTCTCTCTGTCAATTTACTTCAAATCCTCCATTAATCTTTTAGTTTTTCTGTACATTTATCTTCTTTACTGTAGGTTGCACTTGAATTGCTATATCTATATAGCTATATATATATATAACTATCGCCCGGTTCACACTCCACCCACATCTATTGAACAGGTGAAGAGGCTCATCCCTTGTTTCCTGTTTAGGATGCGGTTTCCGGTTTTCTCTTTTCCAATCTTTTCACTCTTTTCCTTTATTATTTTTATTTTTTTTTTCAATTGGAGTAGATAGACTAAACTATCGCCCGGTTCACACTCCACCCACATCTATTGAACAGGTGAAGAGGCTCATCCCTTGTTTCCTGTTTAGGATGCGGTTTCCGGTTTTCTCTTTTCCAATCTTTTCACTCTTTTCCTTTATTATTTTTATTTTTTTTTTTTCAATTGGAGTAGATAGACTAAACTATCGCCCGGTTCACACTCCACCCACATCTATTGAACAGGTGAAGAGGCTCATCCCTTGTTTCCTGTTTAGGATGTGGTTTCCGGCTTTCTCTTTTCCATTCTTTTTACCCTTACGTAGCCCCCTGCGCATAAGTGGCGTTACCGCCTTGCTCGGGGTGATATGATTAAAAAAAAAAAAAAAAAACATGTCAAGATTTGTCTATTCTCTTAGACAGGACTTCACAAATTAGGCTCAGCGGACCGGATTGTATGTGGTTCGCGCGTCTATTCGTGGGGCCCGCGAGCAGTTTTATCTGATCAGCATATATTGGGCAACGGATAGCGCGGAAAACTTTAGTTTTGTGGTCAGTCAGTCAGTTAAGTGCCATACGGGATACACGCTTGGGCGATCATGTCTCGAAAGAGTCATGACTGACTGGGCAGAAGATTATCCCGCAGTAGGTTGCCATTGCTTTCTGCGGTAGACTGGTTGCCGACCAAGGCTATAGAACCCAATCTGTCCTGTTATTTAGCCCATAACTGGAAGGAAGAGACGGATTATTACCTTTCCCAAGGGTATTTGCGCGTAAGTGAATACAATGGATTCAGCTGGAATTCGAACTCGGCTCCGTCCGGTTTCTCGTTCCGAGCCGATATCCACTGTACCACAACGCACATCCAGTTTTGTGGTAGCTTGGTTTTATTCAGCCAATATTTTTTTTTTATCATTGATAAATACTTTCGTTAGGGTGCTTTTATGAGTTTCCGAAATTTGTTTCTATTGGTAAGTTGCTTTAACAATTTACTCTTGCAACCTGCGGTTAATATTCTCGGGCAATGTGGCATTTCATAGTTTTACTAGTGTAATACGCTCTTTATTAGTGTAATACGCGCTTTATTAGTGTAATACTCGCTTTATTAGTGTAATACGCGCTTTATTAGTGTAATACGCTCTTTATTAGTGTAATACGCGCTTTATTAGTGTAATACGCGCTTTATTAGTGTAATACGCTCTTTATTAGTGTAATACGCGCTTTATTAGTGTAATACTCGCTTTATTAGTGTAATACGCTCTTTATTAGTGTAATACGCTCTTTATTAGTGTAATACGCGCTTTATTAGTGTAATACTCGCTTTATTAGTGTAATACTCGCTTTGATATTAGGGATTGTTAAAATTTATTTCTTAAAATATTATTCTGTGAGAATTGTTCTTTTTTATATCAGAGAACTGGCATGAATACTTGGGAAAGGTAGAGGAGTAGTTTCTGCATGCTTTCTTCATGGTGTTGATTTCAAAGCTACCTTTGTAAATTGATAACCAGAAGTTTTTTTAAACGTTTCGCCCCAAGCAAGGTGGTACTGCTACTAATGCGCAGGGGGCTACATACGAGTAAAAGTTTAGATAGTAGGAGAGTAAAGAGAAAGACGAAACTATGATTTTAAATTCGGGCTGCCTTGCTGTCATGCCCAATCGATGGGAACGGTTTTGGCTTTACTCCCTCAAAATAAACACGGCGTCGGAATATTTTAATCAGTTTTTGGCAATATTCAGCAACGTACTGGTAACAATTGTTACGGCACTAGAAATATGCGTATGGATTTGTGGAGCTGTTTCAGCCTTTGTGCTAAGGGAAGGTGAGCAGCAGCAATCTACATCAACCAGAGAACAAATCTAATGTCTCACTAGAGTGAAGAATCAAAGAATTCATTAGAATGTTTTTTAATCGTTTCACTCCAAGCAAGGCGGTACCGCCACTGATGCGCAGGGAGCTACATAAAAGTAAAAGTTTAGTCAGGAGGAGAGTGAAGAGAAAAACAAACCAGTTATAGTGGGTGTCAGGGAAAGGGCAAGAGAAGTATGGGAACATAGGTGTGAAGACATTTGCGAAGGTTGAGAGAAAGGAAAAGAACAAGATATAAGTGGTGATGAAGAAAGAACTGTAGTCAAGTGGATAAGAGAGAGGTATTGACATTGCATTTAAATTCCTGGAGGTTAAAGCCATCAGGAAAGCAAGTATATGGAGGGAAGTTTCACATGCGAGAAGTGCGAGAAAAGAAGATGCTGGAGTAAAATTGTTGGCTGCATTTGGTTGATCTAACTGCATATGGGTGAGATTTTGTTCCCAGTCTGGTTGAATGAGTAAATTATTATGGCTAGAGGGCCTACCATATATTATTATTTAATCAATTGCTGGGATCATGAAGGAGGGTTGTATTCCTTACCCAATTGTATTAATGAGAAATAAACGCAGCAAAGCTGGTTCCTGAAATCGGCTCTCAGTTTACGCCGACGATAACTAATACTCCGCCTAAGAATATGCTTTACTTACGTTTTATTTTTCTTTTACCTAGTGCGAACAATATATTCTACACTGCTATTGAAAACATAGCTTGAAATTTGGAAGAATTGGTGGCTTGTTTCTTTTGAAAATGAGTGCAAAAAGAAACGACTGGAATTTGAACTCAATTCACTGATTTCCCATATTTCGCTGATTAACGCTCTACTACCCTTGCATCCGGATTTTGAAATATTGAATAAAAACAGGCAAAAATAAACTTAAATTTAACATCGGCAAATATATGTTACTATAATCTGTCTGAGAAAGCCAATTTGTGAGTTGTTTAGATTTTTGCAAAAGAAAAATATTAAAATCACTGTATAAACGAATCTTCTTGTATATTTTTTGTTTCCAAATTTGTTAAATAAATAATTTGATAAGTTGCAGAAACACGAAAACATCAAAAAATTACTGATAAAAATGTCTTAGCTAGATAGCATCAAAATCGTAAGGAAGATCTTTCCAGTTTCAGAATTTCTCCTTTAGGGAAATTAAAAGTTTTTTGTCGGACATTGCCTGAAGCTCAGTAAAACTCTTGAAAAAAAATTATGTTTCGAAATCTTTTAAGGACTCCAGTGTTTTTCTCATGCGCTTATTTTCACAAAATATTTTAGTCTAGCCTCGAGCTACTAAAAGGAACCAAAGAAAATCGAACTTAATTCTGGCGAATTTGTCTGTCAGACTACACGATGTCTGCTTTCAGAATAAAATTGGTATTAAACAATGTTGACAAATCTTACTGGAGATACCTTTTTGTATATATTTGTATCCCTATATATTCCTTTCTATATCTCGAAATTTATCTCACTCAATACTTTTGTTATCTATCTATCTATCTATCTATCTATCTATCTATCTATCTATCTATCTATCTCATCTATCATATCACTTTATTCATATCTATCTATCTATCTATCTATCTATCTATCTATCTATCTATCTATCTATCTATCTATCTATCTCACTTTATTCATTATCTATCTATCTATCTATCTATCTATCTATCTATCTCTTTATCTATCTATCTATCTATCTATCTATCTATCTATCTATCTATCTATCTATCTATCTATCTCCCCTGACTATATATATCACTACATCTATATCTTTATTGCTAAATATAAGAGACAATGAATGTCTATTATGTTTAATCATGAGCCGTTCTAAACATCGTATTTTGGCTCTAATTTCAAATGAAAAAAAAAAAAATTATCCCACATTTGGATAATTTTTTATTAAGTTGGCTCTAAGCTTTCGGCTCACATGAGCCATCTTCAGAGAAGTTACAGGGACGCTAACATAAAAACATCCACCATCAAAGACGATTTTATCTTGTGTTGACATAAAACTTTGCTAAGCAATGACAACAATCAACAAATAGCAAACGCAGCTCTTAAATTTGTAATGTCGTTCTATGACGTCACTTCTCTGAAGATGGCTCATGTGAGCTGAAAGCTTAGAACCAGCTTAATAAAAATTATCCAAATGTTGGAGAATTTTTGTCTTTATTTTCACCTGAAATTAAAGTCAAAATACCATGTTTTGAACGGCTCATGATTAAACATAATAGACATTCATTGTCTCTTGTATGTAACAGTATATATTTAGAAAATTATCTGCTGCCTCGATATACTAAATCTTTATTGCTATATACATATATAGAGATAAAGATAGTAAACATGTCTCATAAATACAGATATAATATGAAATTTGCATGATAAATTTATAAATATATGCATATAACTTAATTATATATATATATATATATATATGTGTGTGTGTGTGCGTGTGTGTGTGTGAGTGTGTGTGTTTGTGTGTATATATATACATATTTATATATAAAATTATACTCAGTTATGATCTGAGATTCAGGACAGAATTGTTAAATAAAATAAAGATAAGAGGAAAACTGTATTTTAAATCGCCGACACGTTTCGTTCTGTGATGGACTTTATCAAGGCAAAATGATGAAATGAGCTTTATTCTAAATTACGTATCTATAAACAGTGTTGACAACCACAAAGATGCTCACAAATCATTTCAAAAGATCAACAGAATATTTTAGTTTAGAATTTCTTTATGTGCAGTGCAAAGTCACGAGATATTAAAATGAAGGGAATTTGACCGTTTTCTTTGAAAACTGTTTATTTCGTGTGTTAGTCTGTTTTAGAATTTCTTCATGTGTAGCGCAAAGTCACGAAATGTTAAAATGAAGGGAATTCAACCGTTTTGCGCTACACATGAAGACATTCTAAAAACTAAAATATTCTGTTGATTTTTGAAAATGATTTGTGAGTGTCTTTGTGGTTGCCAACACTGTTTGTTTATAGATACGTAATTTAGAATAAAGCTCATTTCGTCTTTTTGCCTTGATAAAGTCCATCACAGGACGAAAGGCGTAGGCGATTTAAAATACAGTTTTCCTCTTGTTTTTATTTTAGTTAACCATATATATATATATATATATATATATATATATATTTTAGAACATGTAAAAAAATTGTTTGCCCACTACAAACTGTACATTTTGTTTCGACATTTAACACTTTGTAGTGGATAAAAAAAACTGTACCTGTTCTAAAATGTAATTTATAATAAATATTCACAGCTTTATATTATATATCAAGCACTGTTTTAAATTAATGCTTTGGACGTTGTAAATTTTTCTTCGTTCCTTATTCACTCGGATATATATATATAAAATGTAAATTTCATATTATAATATTTGTATTTATATATTTGTGAGACATGTTTACAATAACCTGTTTCGTGCTGCGTGGTTTAATGTGTACTTAAGTTTGCTCACCATATAATTAACAAATGTTGACAGTAATGAGCCTATGGACAAAAATGCACACATTCTTGACCGATATACGAAAGTAACAAACGTCGAGTCAAGTCAACGCTTAACTGAGAGACCTCTCAGGAACTCCCATACCGTAAGCTTAAATTGGGTGGGTTTAAATCGTTAACCTTGTCGGAAGTTCATTTAAGAGGTGGGGAATTATGTTTACAAATTCTGGCTGCCTTGCGGTCATGTCCAATGGATGGGAAAGGTTTTGGTCTTACTCCCTCTAAATAGAACCCTGCGTCGGAATCTCTTAATCAGTTTGTGATAATATTAAGCAACGTACTGGCAACATCTGTTAAGGCGCTAGAAATATGCATATGGATTCGTGGAGACTTTTCAGCATTTGTGCCCTGGGAAGGTGGGCAGCAGCAATCTACATCAACCAGTGAACAATTCTAACATCTCACAAGACAGAGAGATGAAAGAATGCAGCAGAATGTTTTTTAATCGTTCACCCCAAGCAAGGCGGTACCGCCACTGATGCACAAGGGGCTACATAAAAGTAAAAGTTTAGTCAGGAGGAGAGTGAAGAGAAAACGAAACAGTTACAGAGGGTGAAAGAGAAAAGGCAAGAGAATGATAGGAACACGGTTGTGAAGACAGTTGTGAAGGTAGAGAAGAGAAAAGAACAAGATATACGGGCTGATGTAGAAAGAACTGGAGTTAAGTGGATAAGTGAAGGTAATTGACATTGCATTTAAATTCATAAGTGTCTACCTGACGATCTTCACCAGTGTCTAGTCGCCGATGACCTGGCGATGCTGTAGATAATTCTGTGTGATAGGGTGCAAGCAATATTTGTAAATATTAAAATTATTTCAGAGAAAAGATAAATCTTTCAAAATACAATTTGCTTACGGTCACATCAGGTTGGAACAACGGTTCTCAAGTAATTACTGAAGTTAAGCAACGTCGAGCTTGTTTAGGTTGTAGCCGTCAGGAAAGCAAGTATATGGAAGGGAGTTTCACAGGTGGGAAGTGTGAGAAAAGAAACTGATGGAGTAGAATTGTCGGCTGCATTTGGTTGATCTAACTGTAATTTCATATATAAAAAGTGTTCCAGCGGTAGAGAACAAAGACTCCGAGTTAAAAAACGCAGAGAAGACAAAGAAAATCAACTTTATTATATTTTTCAAAGAAGGCATTACAATTCAGTTGTATTAAATCTACTATTCTAAATAATTTCTCACTAATGAGGATGCTCGACTTGGACTTAATTTGATTTTAATTTGAATTAATTCTTCTTTTTCTTCTTCTTTTATGTGCCATGTCCTTTCAAGACGTAGGCGATCATGGCTTTCCACATCTCCCTGTCCCTGGTGGCTCTTACCACGCTTTCTCCTGTTGCACCATGTAACCCTCGTTCCATCAACCACCTGATCATTAGCTGTCTTTTTCTGATGCTCAGTATTAATTTCCTTTTCATTTCCATCCTTTCTAAAACGTCATTATTGCTTACATGCTCGATCCATGATATTCGCAGCATCCTTCTGTAGAATCACATTTCAGTTGCTTTAAGTTTTTCGTTCATCTTCGATGGTATTGTCCAGCATTCATTGCCGTATTGAAGAGCTGACATCACAGAGCAATTCAGAACTCTCTTCTTTGTTTCTAACAAAGTTGTCCTATTTCTTAATACTTTACTCAACTTCTGGGATGTTTCCTTTGCCATGCCAACTCGCCTTTGGATCTCAGTATCAGACTTTCCATCTTCTGTTAGAACACTGATGTATTTTTTAGAATATATTCTCTGGAAATAATATTATCTCTTGTGTTTTTATGTATTGGTAGACATAAGTTAGATTAATGCATGTTGGAAATTATTATAGAAGATGAAGGAAAAAGTTGAAGCAGCAGAAGTGTGGTTCTATAGAAGGATACTGCGGATATCATGGACCCAGAGTGTGAGCAACGATGAGGTGTCGGAAAGAATGACAACGAAAAGGAAATTAATAGTGAGCACCAGGAAGAGACAACTGAAATTCCTGGGACATGCAATAAGGAAGGAGGGCTTGGAGAACTGACAGACAATAGAGATAGAGGCAACGGAAACATATTTGAAGGGCCTGAGCCGGTGGATGACAGAACGGGGTTTGCGAAATGTTACAGGAGAAATCATGCTAAGGGCCACCGGGATAGGGGGACATGAAAAGCCATGATCGCCTACGTCCTGAAAGGACAGGGAACATAGAAGAAGAAGAAGAAGAAGAAGAAGAAGAAGAAGAAGTAGAAGAAGAAGAAGAAGGAGATGAACGTCTTTGCATTGTAGATGCATGATCTTAAATATTTCGGCATTTGAAATTTTGCCTGGTATATTATTTTCCTGGTTATATCGCTAATAATCTTGAAAGTAGTGGTAACGATCCTTCTACTTGGGCTGGTAGAATAAAACCGACAATGACCAAAAAAGAAGACACGAAACACAAATAGGGAAGAACTTTATTATAGAAAACAAATTTAATTTTTCATTTCATATATTTTAAATTGTTTTTAAAGATTAGTGAATGCAAAAACGAAAACAAAAAACGAAAACCAAGAATGATACAAACCCACCATAAGCAAACTTAATCCAAAAGCCAAAGCTTTCTATGCCTGCATTTATTTAATATTTCAGTTTTGGAATTCAATACATTATTGTTTTTTTTATACGAAGCTATAGAAAATTTTTCCTCTACACACAACCTACAAAATTGCTGGCAACTTCATATTTAGCACATCTCTTAAATACTTTCCATTTCAAAATAGGGTCTATATTAAGCGCTTGTTTAATGGACCACACATAAGTGGATAGGTTGGTGCTCCGTTATACTTTTCAATATTAAAGCTGCTAGTATGATTGTATTATCGTATTTTGAAAATATCTTGGGTAGCACCTAAGTATATTTTGGGTTCAGTGTCCTCAGCTTTTTTATAAATTTTAACACGATAGACGACGCAGTCTTGATGACATTTACCCTGCAAGGGACAATTATTCTTAATCCTACAATTAAAACTACTTATGCCAGTACGAGTATAATCCCTAACTTTTTCCTTGTTTAATCCACTAATAATTTTCTCCAAATTGTTATATTGTCAAGTCCCATAAGTTTGTTACAGGTCTTACATCTGTATCCGGGTCTGGGGGATGCATATAATAGTTTCTTGCAGTTTCCTTCCATGTTTTCTTGCAGTTTAATTCCATATTTTCTTGCAGTTTCCTTCCATGTTTTCTTGCAGTTTCCTTCCATGTTTTCTAGCTTTTTACTTCGATGTTTCTTGCAGTTTACTTCCATGTTTACTTACCGTTTCCTTCTATGCTTCTTGCAGTTTCCTTCCATGTTTTCTTGCCGTATCCTTCCATGTTTTCTTGCTTTTTACTTCGATGTTTCTTGCAGTTTCCTTCCATGTTTACTTACAGTTTCCTTCTATGCTTCTTGCAGTTTCCTTCCATGTTTTCTTGCAGTTTCCTTCCATGTTTTTTGCAGTTTCCTTCCAAGTTTCTTGCAGTTTACTTCTATATTTTCTTGCCGTTTCCTTCCATGTTTTCTGGCAGTTTCCTTCCATGTTTTCTTGCCGTTTCCTTTTTGCTGCCGTGCCGTTTCCTTCCAGATTTTCTTGCAGTTTCCTTCCATATTTTCTTGCCGTTTCCTTCCATGTTTTCTTGCAGTTTCCTTCCATGTTTTCTTGCAGTTTCCTTCCATGTTTTCTTGCAGTTTACTTCCATATTTTCTTGCAGTTTCCTTCCATGTTTTCTTGCCGTTTCCTTCCATGTTTTCTTGCAGTTTCCTTCCATATTTTCTTGCCGTTTCCTTCCATGTTTTCTTGCAGTTACCTTCCATGTTTTCTTGCCGTTTCCTTCCATATTTTCTTGCCGTTTCCTTCCATGTTTTCTTGCAGTTTCCTTCCATATTTTCTTGCCGTTTCCTTCCATATTTTCTTGCAGTTACCTTCCATGTTTTCTTGCAGTTTCCATCCATATTCTCTTGCCGTTTCCTTCCATGTTTTCTTGCAGTTTCCTTCCATGTTTTCTTGCAGTTTCCTTCCATGTTTTCTTGCAGTTTCCTTCCATATTTTCTTGCAGTTTCCTTCCATATTTTCTTGCAGTTTCCTTCCATGTTTTCTTGCCGTTTCCTTCCATATTTTCTTGCAGGTTCCTTCCATATTTTCTTGCCGTTTCCTTCCATGTTTTCTTGCAGTTTCCTTCCATGTTTTCTTGCAGTGTCCTTCCATGTTTTCTTGCAGTTTCCTTCCATATTTTCTTGCAGTTTCCTTCCATATTTTCTTGCCGTTTCCTTCCATGTTTTCTTGCAGTTTCCTTCCATATTTTCTTGCAGTTTCCTTCCATGTTTTCTTGCCGTTTCCTTCCATGTTTTCTTGCCGTTTCCTTCCATATTTTCTTGCCGTTTCCTTCCATGTTTTCTTGCAGTTTCCTTCCATATTTTCTTGCCGTTTCCTTCCATGTTTTCTTGCAGTTTCCTTCCATGTTTTCTAGCAGTTTCCTTCCATATTTTCTTGCAGTTTCCTTCCATGTTTTCTTGCAGTTTCCTTCCATATTTTCTTGCAGTTACCTTCCATGTTTTCTTGCCGTTTCCTTCCATATTTTCTTGCCGTTTCCTTCCATGTTTTCTTGCAGTTTCCTTCCATGTTTTCTTGCAGTTTCCTTCCATATTTTCTTGCAGTTTCCTTCCATGTTTTCTTGCCGTTTCCTTCCATATTTTCTTGCAGTTTCCTTCCATGTTTTCTTGCATTTTACTTCCATATTTTTTTGCAGTTTCCTTCCAGTTTTCTTGCAGTTTCATTCCATGTTTCTCGCAGTTTCTTTCCATGTTTTCTTGCAGTTTCCTTCCATGTTTTCTTGCAGTTTCCTTCCATGTTTTCTTGCAGTTTCTTTCCTTGTTTTCTTGCAGTTTCCTTCTATATTTTCTTGCCGTTTCCTTCCATGTTTTCTTGCAGTTTCCTTCCATATTTTCTTGCAGTTTCCTTCCATGATTTCTTGCCGTTTCCTTCCATATTTTCTTGCAGTTTCCTTCCATATTTTCTTGCAGTTTCCTTCTATATTTTCTTGCCGTTTCCTTCCATGTTTTCTTGCCGTTTCCTTCCATATTTTCTTGCAGTTTCCTTCCATATTTTCTTGCCGTTTCCTTCCATGTTTTCTTGCAGTTTCCTTCCATGTTTTCTTGCAGTGTCCTTCCATGCTTTCTTGCAGTTTCCTTCCATATTTTCTTGCAGTTTCCTTCCATATTTTCTTGCCGTTTCCTTCCATGTTTTCTTGCAGTTTCCTTCCATATTTTCTTGCAGTTTCCTTCCATGTTTTCTTGCCGTTTCCTTCCATGTTTTCTTGCCGTTTCCTTCCATATTTTCTTGCCGTTTCCTTCCATGTTTTCTTGCAGTTTCCTTCCAAGTTTTCTTGCCGTTTCCTTTTTGTTTCCGTGCTGTTTCCTTCCATGTTTTCTTGCCGTTTCCTTTTTGTTTCCGTGCCGTTTCCTTCCATGTTTTCTTGCCGTTTCCTTTTTGTTTCCGTGCTGTTTCCTTCCAAGTTTTCTTGCCGTTTCCTTTTTGTTTCCGTGCTGTTTCCTTCCAAGTTTTCTTGCCGTTTCCTTTTTGTTTCGTGCCGTTTCCTTCCATGTTTTCTTGCCGTTTCCTTCCATGTTTCCTTGCCGTTTCCTTCCATGTTTCCTAGCCGTTTCCTTCCATATTTTCTTGCAGTTTCCTTCCATATTTTCTTGCAGTTTCCTTCTATATTTTCTTGACGTTTCCTTCCATGTTTTCTTGCAGTTTCCTTCCATGTTTTCTTGCAGTTTCATTCCATGTTTTCTTGCAGTTTCCTTCCATATTTTCTTGCAGTTTCCTTCCATGTTTTCTTGCCGTTTCCTTCCATATTTTCTTGCAGTTTCCTTCCATGTTTTCTTGCATTTTACTTCCATATTTTTTTGCAGTTTCCTTCCAGTTTTCTTGCAGTTTCATTCCATGTTTCTCGCAGTTTCTTTCCATGTTTTCTTGCAGTTTCCTTCCATGTTTTCTTGCAGTTTCTTTCCTTGTTTTCTTGCAGTTTCCTTCTATATTTTCTTGCAGTTTCCTTCCATATTTTCTTGCAGTTTCCTTCCATGTTTTCTTGCCGTTTCCTTCCATATTTTCTTGCAGTTTCCTTCCATATTTTCTTGCCGTTTCCTTCCATGTTTTCTTGCAGTTTCCTTCCATGTTTTCTTGCAGTGTCCTTCCATGCTTTCTTGCAGTTTCCTTCCATATTTTCTTGCAGTTTCCTTCCATATTTTCTTGCAGTTTCCTTCCATGTTTTCTTGCCGTTTCCTTCCATATTTTCTTGCAGTTTCCTTCCATATTTTCTTGCCGTTTCCTTCCATATTTTCTTGCAGTTTCCTTCCATGTTTTCTTGCAGTGTCCTTCCATGCTTTCTTGCAGTTTCCTTCCATATTTTCTTGCAGTTTCCTTCCATATTTTCTTGCCGTTTCCTTCCATGTTTTCTTGCAGTTTCCTTCCATATTTTCTTGCCAGTTTCCTTCCATTGTTTTCTTGCCGTTTCCTTCCATGTTTTCTTGCAGTTTCCTTCCATATTTTCTTGCCGTTTCCTTCCATGTTTTCTTGCAGTTTCCTTCCATGTTTTCTTGCAGTTTCCTTCCATATTTTCTTGCAGTTTCCTTCCATGTTTTCTTGCAGGTTCCTTCCATATTTTCTTGCAGTTACCTTCCATGTTTTCTTGCCGTTTCCTTCCATATTTTCTTGCCATTTCCTTCCATGTTTTCTTGCAGTTTCCTTCCATGTTTTCTTGCAGTTTCCTTCCATGTTTTCTTGCAGTTTCCTTCCATATTTTCTTGCAGTTTCCTTCCATGTTTTCTTGCCGTTTCCTTCCATATTTTCTTGCAGTTTCCTTCCATGTTTTCTTGCATTTTTACTTCCATATTTTTTTGCAGTTTCCTTCCAGTTTCTTGCAGTTTCATTCCATGTTTCTCGCAGTTTCTTTCCATGTTTTCTTGCAGTTTCCTTCCATGTTTTCTTGCAGTTTCCTTCCATGTTTTCTTGCAGTTTCTTTCCTTGTTTTCTTGCAGTTTCCTTCTATATTTTCTTGCCGTTTCCTTCCATGTTTTCTTGCAGTTTCCTTCCATGTTTCTTGCAGTTTCACTTCCATGATTTCTTGCCGTTTCCTTCCATATTTTCTTGCAGTTTCCTTCCATATTTTCTTGCAGTTTCCTTCTATATTTTCTTGCCGTTTCCTTCCATGTTTTCTTGCAGTTTCCTTCCATGTTTTCTTGCAGTTTCCTTCCATGTTTTCTTGCAGTTTCCTTCCATATTTTCTTGCAGTTTCCTTCCATGTTTTCTTGCCGTTTCCTTCCATATTTTCTTGTCGATTCCTTCCATATTTTCTTGCCGTTTCCTTCCATGTTTTCTTGCCGTTTCCTTCCATATTTTCTTGCCGTTTCCTTCCATGTTTTCTTGCAGTTTCCTTCCATATTTTCTTGCCGTTTCCTTCCATGTTTTCTTGCCGTTTCCTTCCATATTTTCTTGCCGTTTCCTTCCATGTTTTCTTGCAGTTTCCTTCCATATTTTCTTGCCGTTTACTTCCATGTTTTCTTGCCGTTTACTTCCATGTTTTCTTGCAGTTTCCTTCCAAGTTTTTCTTGCAGTTTCCTTCCATGTTTTCTTGCAGTTTCCTTCCAAGTTTTCTTGCCGTTTCCTTTTGTTTCCGTGCCGTTTCCTTCCATGTTTTCTTGCCGTTTCCTTCCATATTTTCTTGCCGTTTCCTTCCCTTGTTTTCTTGCAGTTTCCTTCCATATTTTCTTGCCGTTTCCTTCCATATTTTCTTGCCGTTTACTTCCATGTTTTCTTGCAGTTTCCTTCCATGTTTTCTTGCAGTTTCCTTCCATATTTTCTTGCCGTTTACTTCCATGTTTTCTTGCAGTTTTCCTTCCAAGTTTTCTTGCCGTTTCCTTTTTGTTTCCGTGCCGTTTCCTTCATGTTTTTCTTGCCGTTTCCTTCCATGTTTCCTTGCCGTTTCCTTCCATGTTTCCTAGCCGTTTCCTTCCATATTTTCTTGCAGTTTCCTTCCATATTTTCTTGCAGTTTCCTTCTATATTTTCTTGACGTTTCCTTCCATGTTTTCTTGCAGTTTCCTTCCATGTTTTCTTGCAGTTTCCTTCCATGTTTTCTTGCAGTTTCCTTCCATATTTTCTTGCAGTTTCCTTCCATGTTTTCTTGCCGTTTCCTTCCATATTTTCTTGTCGATTCCTTCCATATTTTCTTGCTGTTCCTTCCATGTTTTCTTGCCGTTTCCTTCCATATTTTCTTGCCGTTTCCTTCCATGTTTTCTTGCAGTTTCCTTCCATATTTTCTTGCCGTTTCCTTCCATGTTTTCTTGCAGTTTCCTTCCATATTTTCTTGCCGTTTACTTCCATGTTTTCTTGCAGTTTCCTTCCATGTTTTCTTGCAGTTTCCTTCCATGTTTTCTTGCAGTTTCCTTCCAAGTTTTCTTGCCGTTTCCTTTTGTTTCCGTGCCGTTTCCTTCCATGTTTTCTTGCCGTTTCCTTCCATGTTTCCTTGCCGTTTCCTTCCATGTTTCCTAGCCGTTTCCTTCCATATTTTCTTGCAGTTTCCTTCCATGTTTTCTTGCAGTTTCCTTCCATGTTTTCTTGCAGTTTCTTTCCTTGTTTTCTTGCAGTTTCCTTCTATATTTTCTTGCCGTTTCCTTCCACGTTTTCTTGCAGTTTCCTTCCATATTTTCTTGCAGTTTCCTTCCATGATTTCTTGCCGTTTCCTTCCATATTTTCTTGCAGTTTCCTTCCATATTTTCTTGCAGTTTCCTTCTATATTTTCTGCCGTTTCCTTCATGTTTTCTTGCAGTTTCCTTCCATGTTTTCTTGCAGTTTCCTTCATGTTTTCTTTGTAGTTTCCTTCCATATTTTCTTGCAGTTTCCTTCCATGTTTTCTTGCCGTTTCCTTCCATATTTTCTTGTCGATTCCTTCCATATTTTCTTGCCGTTTCCTTCCATGTTTTCTTGCCGTTTCCTTCCATATTTTCTTGCCGTTTCCTTCCATGTTTTCTTGCAGTTTCCTTCCATATTTTCTTGCCGTTTCCTTCCATGTTTTCTTGCCGTTTCCTTCCATATTTTCTTGCCGTTTCCTTCCATGTTTTCTTGCAGTTTCCTTCCATATTTTCTTGCCGTTTACTTCCATGTTTTCTTGCCGTTTACTTCCATGTTTTTCTTTGCAGTTTCCTTCCAAGTTTTCTTTGCAGTTTCCTTCCATGTTTTCTTGCAGTTTCCTTCAAGTTTTCTTGCCGTTTCCTTTTTGTTTCCGTGCCGTTTCCTTCCATGTTTTCTTGCCGTTTCCTTCCATATTTTCTTGCCGTTTCCTTCCATGTTTTTCTGCAGTTTCCTTCCATATTTTCTTGCCGTTTCCTTCCATATTTTCTTGCCGTTTACTTCCATGTTTTCTTGCAGTTTCTTCATGTTTTCTTGCAGTTTCCTTCCATATTTTCTTGCCGTTTACTTCCATGTTTTCTTGCAGTTTCCTTCCAGTTTTCTTGCCGTTTCCTTTGTTTCCGTGCCGTTTCCTTCCATGTTTTCTTGCCGTTTCCTTCCATGTTTCTGCTGCTTCCTTCCCATGTTTCCTAGCCGTTTCCTTCCATATTTTCTTGCAGTTTCCTTCCATATTTTCTTGCAGTTTCCTTCTATATTTTCTTGACGTTTCCTTCCATGTTTTCTTGCAGTTTCCTTCCATGTTTTCTTGCAGTTTCCTTCATGTTTTCTGCAGTTTCCTTCCATATTTTCTTGCAGTTTCCTTCCATGTTTTCTTGCCGTTTCCTTCCATATTTTCTTGTCGATTCCTTCCATATTTTCTTGCCGTTTCCTTCCATGTTTTTCTTGCTGTTTCCTTCCATATTTTCTTGCCGTTTCCTTCCATGTTTTCTTGCAGTTTCCTTCCATATTTTCTTGCCGTTTCCTTCCATGTTTTCTTGCAGTTTCCTTCCATATTTTCTTGCCGTTTACTTCCATGTTTTCTTGCAGTTTCTTCCATGTTTTCTTGCAGTTTCCTTCCATGTTTTCTTGCAGTTTCTTCCAAGTTTTCTTGCCGTTTCCTTTTGTTTCCGTGCCGTTTCCTTCCATGTTTTCTTGCCGTTTCCTTCCATGTTTCCTTGCCGTTTCCTTCCATGTTTCCTAGCCGTTTCCTTCCATATTTTCTTGCAGTTTCCTTCCATGTTTTCTTGCAGTTTCCTTCCATATTTTCTTGCCGTTTCCTTCCATGTTTTCTTGCTGTTTCCTTCCATATTTTCTTGCCGTTTCCTTCCATGTTTTCTCTTGCAGTTTCCTTCCATATTTTCTGCCGTTTACTTCCATGTTTTCTTGCAGTTTCCTTCCATGTTTTCTGCAGTTTCCTTCCATGTTTTTTTGCAGTTTCCTTCCAAGTTTTCTTGCCGTTTCCTTTTGTTTCCGTGCCGTTTCCTTCCATGTTTTCTTGCCGTTTCCTTCCATGTTTCCTTGCCGTTTCCTTCCATGTTTCCTAGCCGTTTCCTTCCATATTTTCTTGCAGTTTCTCCTTCCATGTTTTCTTGCAGTTTCCTTCATGTTTCCTTGCAGTTTCCTTCCAGTTTTCTTGCAGTTTCCTTCCATGTTTCTTGCAGTTTCTTTCCATGTTTTCTTGCAGTTTCCTTTCATGTTTTCTTGCAGTTTCCTTCCATGTTTTCTTGCAGTTTCCTTCCATGTTTTCTTGCAGTTTACTTCCATATTTTCTTGCAGTTTCCTTCCATGTTTTCTTGCAGTTTCCTTCCATGTTTCCTTGCCGTTTCCCTCCATGTTTCCTTGCAGTTTCCTTCCATGTTTTCTTGCAGTTTCTTTCCATGTTTTCTTGCAGTTTCCTTCCATGTTTCTTGCAGTTTCCTTTTTGTTTCCTTGCTGTTTCCGTCCATGTTTCTTGCAGTTTCCTTTTTGTTTCCTTGCCGTTTCCTTCCATGTTTATTGCAGTTTTCTCCCATGTTTTCTTGCAGTTTCCTTCCATGTTTTATTGCCGTTTCATTCCATGTTTTCTTGCCGTTTCCTTCTATGTTTCTTGCAGGTTCCTTCCATGTTTTTTACATTTTCCTTCCATGTTTCTTGCCGTTTCCTTCCATTTTTTTTTCTTGCAGTTTCGTTCTATGTTTTCCAACGCATATGTTGATCCCCTTTGTCATGTTGAGTTTTAAAATCACTTAGTACCCGACTTCAGAGAAAGTTTAAGTAAACATTTTTTCAAATAATTTTCCAAATACATTCGACTTCCATGTGTCATTAGGAATGAAAGCAAAAATGCTTTTTTGTCTTTTATCGTAATGAATTTTGAAGATATATTAGGATTGAACCTGCTCTAAAACTTGACAATATTCTTTTAGCCATTCTTTTCCTGTAGATTGTGTCAGTTGTTTGTTTTCATGATGGATCTATTGTCCATTCTAGTCATTAAATCCATCCAATGCAACCGTCACTTAAACTACAGTAGAAAATCAGTTTTCATGTACTTCTTCACCTAAATTACATAATTATATTTTTTATGTTCATCTAAACGTGGTTACTTTTAAATTTGCAAGCAATGTTCCTAATGTATTGCGTCTTTACGTTTTAGGTACCTTTGACAGACCAGATTTAAATATTTGGACTGACAAATCCATCTTTAGTAAAATACCAAATATTAACCTAACGCGAAATATGCTCGTAAATAATCGTATCAGATTATCTGTGGTGTCTAACCCGTTCAGAACTTGTTACTCTATCTGCAACAGTTTTCTTATATCTAGAATTAAAATGACACCAGGTATATGTACCTTTTATGTCTTAAAAAAGACAATGTTTCATTAGACCTTAGAGATTACGGACTATATACAAAATATTTGCGTGAAGAGATCCAATAGCAGTAAGAAGTAAAATGTATAGCACAACTAACCTGAAGAAAAACTAATACCATAATAGATTTGTCGTTTTTCCACACAGCCAAAAACAAAAAAAAATGTTAGAAAATAAAATAACAGAAATAGAGACTTAGTGATCTTGAGTAACGTATTCCATGAAAAGGTATTTTAATAGAAAGATATTAGAAATTTCAAACAACAGTAAACTTTAAATGCTTGGTTAATAAATGTGTGAAACAAATATTCAACAATGATCATTGATCTTTCAGTTCGTCAAATCTTTCTTTTTTTATATATAATCATATCGCCCCAAGCAAGGCATTTTACTGACACTATTTTACAGGGGGTTACATAGGAGGAAACTTATAAGAAAGACTGATAGGTTACAAAGGGTGCCAGGAAGTGGGTAAATGAAAGATGAGAATATTGATGAGAGTAGAGTGGACGGAGAAAGAAGCATGAGAGAAGGATGATTGTGGCCATAAAGTTAGTTTATATTTTGATTGTAATGTAGAATTGATCCCCCACTTTATACCCACATTATAATAGTATAGAATTATTTTTTTATAATCATATCACCCAAAGCAAGGCATTTTACTGACACTGTTTTGCAGCGGGTTACATAGGAGGAAAGTTATGAGAAAGAGTGACAGGTTATAGAGGGTGTCAGGAAGGGGGTAAGAGAAGGATGAGAATACTCATGAGAATGGAGTGGACGGAGAAAGGAGCATGAGAGAAAGAGGATGCAAGTTAGTGAGATAGGAGATGAATATTGACTTTACATTTATAGATAGATAGATAAGTAGATTTATATATATATAATCATATCGCCCCATTTAAGGCATTTTACTGCCACTGTTGTGCAGGAGGTCACATAGGAGGAAAGTTAAGAGAAAGAGTGACAGGTTATAAGGGGTGTCAGGAATTGTGTAAGAGAAGGATGAAAATACTGATGAGAGTGAAGTGGATGGAGAAAGGAGCATGAGAGAGAGGATGCAGGTTGGTGAGATAGGAGATGACTATTGACTTTACATTTAAATTCTTGGAGATTGTAGATGTCGGGGAGCAAGTAAACGGAAGGGAATTCCGCAGGCGGTAAGTGCGAGAAAAAAAGCTGAGGGTGAAGAATTTGCGTTTACAATTTATTAGTTTCACAGTAAAAGGGTGGGACCTAGTGCTTATCTTGTAGCTCGAGTAAATTCATACACTCACTGATCAAAATTTTAAGACCACTTAAAAATCTTTAAAAAGAAATATTTTTTTACGGATAGAATTTAAACTCCTCCCACTTAAGTTTACCAATACTACAATCTAAAAGGTTATGGAAACAAAAAGCTATATTCAAAACATTTTATTTAGAAATTTACATTTTTATAAAATGAGGCGATTTACACATGATCAAAATTATAAGACCAAAGACAAAAATTCTACGAAATTGTACAAAAAGTGTATGAAAAGTGTATGAAAACATTCAACAACCAAATTCAATAATGAGTTCTACCTCCACTGCTTTTGAGGACTTCAAAAATTCGGTCGAGTACGCTAGAAATAAGCGTTTCCATTAAGGTGCGGAGGATGTTGCTCCAACTTCTGAAGATGGCTTCACGAAGTTCATTTTTTGTTGAATATTGTTTGCCATTTCGATAAACATCTCTTGTCATCTATCCTCAAACATTTTCAATTGGGTTCAAGTCTGGTGAGCATGCAGGATGTCCCAAGAGATGGACCCAATTTTCTTGTAGAAAGGTCAAGGTCCGTCTTGCAGCGTGGATTGCAGCACTATTCTGTTAGAATAACCATCCATCCACACAAATGATGGCCCTCCATCATCAATGATGCTTTTTGTAGCATGCTAACATAACCAGCCGCTGTTTGACAACCCTGCACTACCTGGAGCTCCATCGCTCCATCGCTCCTCTGTAAGAAAAGGCACCCCATACCATTAGGGACCCTCCACCACTATGACGTGTGGAGAAAATTTCAGGAGGCATGTTTTTGTTATGCCAATATATTTGGAAGCCATCAGGACCATCTAGATTGAATTTTTCTCATCGGAAAACAGGAGTTTCTTCCACTTCTCAACGTCCCATGTTTGGTATTCACGACCAAACTTTTAGCGGTCCAACTTGTGACGTGGAAGCAACCGAGGAATTTGTTTACGCTTTTTATTTACTATGCCTTTTTGTCGTAAGTGTCGTCTGATGGTTACGGGACTATAATCAGCATCTGTGACCGCCTTAATTTGACTACAAGAAAGTCCCCCCTCTTTCATAACAACCCGTCTTATTCTCTTCCTCAATGCAGGAGAAATTTTTTGGGGCCTACCAGAGGATTTTGCTTTTCCATAATTCTCACTGTTCTCTAGAAAGTTGCAAATCACAGTTTTACTGCGATTTACCTTAGCTGCGATCGCCCACTGTGACAAACGTTGCTTATGGAATTAGAGAAATCGAGAACGCTCAACTTTGGTAAGTTTACTTGCTATAGGCATGGTAACACGTTTACGCAGTGATTGCTAATCTCTAACTGAACTAAAAACATTGGATTTACCATAGATCTAACAATTTATACCCCTGGTCTTATAATTTTGATCATGTGTAAATCGCCTCATTTTATAAAAATGTAAATTTGTAAATAAAATGTTTGGAATGTAGCTTTTTGTTTCCATAACCTTTTAGATTGTAGTATTGGTAACCTTAAGTGGGAGGAGTTTAAAATCTATCTGTAAAAAAAAATATTTTTAAAGAGTTTTAAGTGGTCTTAAATTTTTGATCAGGAGTGTATATAGGAGGCACCAGGGAGCTAATTTCATCGGAGCAGAAGCCTAGAAATTAGAAGTGACACAGGGAAGCCACATTGCGTTGGTGAGAAAGTGATTGTATCTGAGTTGCCAAGTCGGGATCGATCACATTACAGATTCTCCGTTGGATTTTGTCAAGGACCCGTAGGTGGATAGCAGGAGCAGATCTGGCAGCAGTATTCAATGCACGGGAAGATGGTAGATTTATATACGTGAAGGATTGTTTAAATCTATTAAAGGTAGAACTTGTCTTATTTATCTGTGCATTTAATATTGTTTCCATATCTAGTCGTGTGCAAACTTTGCAACTCGACGACAATTTCTTTCTTCCTCTGTCTTTTCCGCAAATATTTTCATGGTAACTGTTTCGACGAGCAAATAGATCCCTCATGTGCGCTGTGGTACAGTGGATATCGGCTCGGAACGAGAAACCGGGGATCCGAGTTCGAATTCCAGTTGAATCCGTTGTATTCACTTATACGCAAATACCCTTGGGAAAGGTATTAATCCGTCTCTTCCTTCCAGTTATGGGTTAAATAGCAGGACAGATTGGGTTCTATAGCCTTGGTCGGCAACCAGTCTACCGCAGAAAGCAATGGCAACCTACTGCGGGATAATCTTCTGCACAGTCAGCCATGTCTCGAAAGAGACATGAACGCCCAAACGTGTATCACGTATGGCACTTAACTGACTATATATAATAGTTGGAATCATGATTAAGGCATCTACTGGTTATAAAGTGGGGGATCATTTTTTATTGTTATGAAGTAATAAACTGATCCCCCACCTATTACTATGTAATAATATAATACATTTCTTCCCCAACTACCTATAAGTCAAATAATAGAAGAGACTTGGATGGCAACCAGTCTATCGCAGAATGCAATGGCAACCTACTGCGGGATAATCTTCTGCCCAGTCAGTCATGTCTCTTTCGAGACATGATCGCCCAAGCGTGTATCACGTATGGCACTTAACTGACTGACTGACTACTCAAACAGTTTCTTTTCTTGCCTGTGGAATATCCACCCGTTTACTTGCTTCCCTGATAGCTTCAACCTCGGCCTTAGCATATCTTCCGACCTCAAATGGAATAATTACATTGAATCAATAGCTAGGAAGGTCGAGTCACTGTGTCAGGCCAGATAGTTTTTTCCGCCTGTATCCATTTTGCGCATATACAAATCAACCATCCGACCGCGCGTGAAATACCGTTGTTATATCTGGTCAGGCGCCCCTGCTGTTCATTTGAGTGTTCTCGACAGGCTCCAAAGGAGAATCTGTAAGGTCATTGGTCTCAACCTGCCTGCTCGTCTCCAGCCACTTTCTCATCCTCGAGATGTGGCTGCCCTCTGTCTCCTCTATAAATATTTTTATGGCTTTTGCTCTGACTTAGGTCACTGGTACCCACTTCCACAATAAATTACTCGGGCAAACAGACTGGCAACAAAGTCTTACCCTTTTACAGTTAGATCAACTCATCCTTCTCTTACGCACTTCCTGACACCCCTATAACCTGTCACTCTTTCTCTTAACGTTTCGATCAACCAAATGCAGGCGACAATTCTATTCTACCTGCTTCTTTTCTCGCGCTTCCCGCCTGTGGATCTTCCTTCCATATACTTACTTTCCTGACGGCTACAACCACAAGGAATTTAAATGCAAAGTCAATTCCCATCTCTTAATCACTTAACTCTAGCCCTTTCTACATCACCCTGTGTATCTTGTTCTTTTCCTCTCTCTCTACCTTTGCAACTGTTCTCACTCCTGTGTTCACACCCTTCTCTTGCCCTTTATCTTCCTCCCCCTGTAGCTTCACTCTCCTCCTGCTTAATACTTCAACTCTTATTTAGCACTCTGCACGTCAGTGACATTAACGCCTTGCTTGGGGTGAAATGATTAGAAAAAAATTTCGAAAAATCTAAATGCAATGTTAACTGCCATCTTCTGTGTTCTTGAATCCCGTTCATTTTTTATCGTTTTCTCAATACCTCCTCACAAACCGTCATTCTTTTGTAACCCATGCAAACCAGTGGCGGTACCGTTTTTTTTTTGTGAAAATATTACTAATTTTTTTAATTCTGTTTTTTTTTTTCTTTTACAAAAAGTTTCAGAGAAAAATAACATTTCAATGTTTGGGACCCGGAAAGAAAATGATTATTCCACATAAGTAATAATAACAATATTACTACTACTACTACTAATAATAATAATAATAATAATAATAATAATAAAAATTCACGTACCACCGTGAAAAGTGGAAGAAATAAACTTGATATATCTGGTGCGATATAATTCATCCTTGACGGGAGTAGCACACATTGTGATGGTATCGTGAGAAAAAAAACATTAGACGGAGAAAATCATGTAAAACAAACCAACCCATTAATAGAAATGATGCGAAATAATAGTGAAATGATCAATAACCTCGTTAAGGGGGCAGCGTTGAAGATCCCTCGCCCGGCAGATGTGGAGTTAAATGTGTGAAAGTGGTGGGTCAGTCTCTCACCGGTCGTTATCCTGCAACGGACCAAGAAATACAATCAATTATACAACATAAGTAACAAAAGTATTCGAAATTAGAGTCTGAGATCATAGTTGAATATCACGAGAAGGCTAATTTAGCTCGTGTTATCCGGAGTAGGGAAAAAGAATAAGATTTGCCTGTCTGTAGAATGTAATGTTCAACATGCCAAGAAGTGGATTTTTTAACAAAGAATAGCGAACTGAAGTTGAAATTGCACAAATTAGCAGACCTTGACAATGAAATCATTGAAGTAGTTTGACAGCATAAGATGCAATCAAAAGTAAACGAAATGAGGACAGTGGAAACGCTTGTCTTTGAGACTGTCCCAATCCTTTATAAAGCCTGTATCTGAGCTGGATGAAGGCCAATATCAGTCAGTTAAGTGTCATACGTGATATTCGCTTCACCGAACATGCCTCTTTCGATCTGGGACTGACTTGGCAGAAGATTTTTCCCGCAATAGTTTTGCATTACTTTTTCCGGTAGAGTTGTACCACCCCACGGACCGTCCGACCAATTTCTCCGGCGGCCGTTCTCCACGCTGTGATGTTGCCGGAAATTTGTAGAAAATGTCGGCCGGACAGCTGGGGGTACAAGATTGACTATAAGGAACGAACTTCCACAACTTGGATGAGTTGAAAAGGATGCTTTATTCGTTTAGAGTTAGCCTTTTCGGTTGGGGCAGGCGAATGTGACACACAGCTCTAACTCTAATTAATGGAGATCAACAAATCGGAACTGAACGAAACAAGACGAAGGGAGATCCTTACTTCAAGCTCGCACCCGGCGGACTCCCCTTCACTTAACTCGTCTTTCAACTTCTTCACTGACTCGGAAAAAATAACTGAATTTATTTAAAATTGACCGGAAACCCGGAAATCCGGAAATGCTTTAGACCACCGGTGACAATCACCGGCGACTGTAAGTCTGAAATTTCAGTTATCTTTTTTTTATCTTAATAAGGCTTCCTCCGGAAAAGGCTTAATGTGTGGTCAAGAAATCCTACCTGCTGAACTTCATCACTGAGTCAAATATTTACCGGAGGACAATTTTCCTCACAAAAGAAAAAGCGTTTATTTATTTATTTTTTTCCTCTTCTTTTTCACTTTTGTTAAATATGTTTTTAAACTATTTTCTATTCTAATCTATTTTCTATTTTAATCTATTATAATAAAATGCATATATGTCTAGTTATCGTGTCACAGAGTCGTTGCCAACCAAGGCTTTATGAAACCCGATATATCCTGCTATTTAACTCTTAGCTGGAAGGAGAAGGATGGACTAATACCTTTCCAAAGTGTATTTACGCTTAAGTGAATGCAACGAATTTAATTAGAATTTGAACTCGAATCTCCGGTTTATCGTTCTGATAGCCACTGCATCACACGGTCAGAACACTGTATCAATATCAGTCAGGTGATTATCTTATTAAATGAAAAACAGCTATTCTTCTTCTTCTATGTTCCCTGTCCCTTCAGAACGTAGGCGATCATGGTTCTCCACGTCTCTCTATCCCTCGTGGCTCTTAGTATGTTTGCTCCTGTTACACCTCGCAACCCCCGTTCCGTCATCCACCTGATCAGGCCCTGCAAATCTGTGACAAAAATGGATTCAGGCGAGTACTTCCTGTCGATGATTATCAGGAATGTGAAATGGGCTTCACAAGTATGGAGCAAGCAGCTCGGATAAGGAAGATAAGTTATTTTTTAGTCAGTCCGGTCAGTGTCATTTTTGATATATGGTTGGGCGATCATGTCTCGAAAGTCATGATTGACTGAGCAGAAGATTTCCCCGCAGTAGGTTGCGATGATTTTCTGCAATAGACTGGTTGCCAACCAAAGCTACAGAACTCAATCTGCCCTGCTATTTAATCCATAGATGAAGGGAGAAAAACGGATTAATACCATTTCCAAAGTATTTGAGCCTAAGGTAATGCAACGAATTCGACGGGAATTTGAACTCGGTTCTCCGATTTCTCGTTCCGAATTGATATCCACTGCACCATAAGGCACATTCATTTTCAGACGGAGATGAAAAGACGGAGACAATGTTCTCTGTAAGACTGACATATGCCCGAGAGACGAAGCGGCCCCTGGACAACGACGGGGCAAGGAACAGAGCCGTGAGACTGTTCATCTCTCAGCTTTAACTTCGCTTCATCTCGGCTTCGGTCGTCTATAACACTAGGTTACAACCCGAGAATAAAATCTGATTTACCGCTAGAAGTTGTTATAGTTTTCATTCGTGGGTAATGATCTGGCCGAAGGTTTATTTTTAAACCGCAAGCAAATGACTGGAAGAAGCTGCACCCTGAGAACGAACCTGTGTCTGGTCTGAGTTGCAACTCCACACGACCTTGTTGAAGAACCTACTTGAATAGTCTAGAAGATCATACTCACCCTCGTTCTCTTTCACTGTTTAGCTCTCTCTCTCTCTCTTTCACTCTCTCTTTCTGTTACTCGCTCTCTCTATCTCTCTCTCTTTCGCTTGCTTTCTCTATCTCTTTCGTGTGTTTATTATTGGATTGAATGGTACTTGCAATATAGGACAAAATTAAGGGTAATGCTGTTGGAGATTACCGGCCAAGGTTAATTTGCGTTGGAAAACGGTGTCAAGTATCTTCGCGGAGAACGCATATCGGTTTCCTTCTACCTTGTGATAAGCCCCCTTTCCGATCCGGAAATAAGAGGTTTTAAGGACTGTGGAACCATTTCTTAATTATTACTCTTCCCAAGTACACCCTGACCCGGGGTGGTAGCACCTACCAGGGTTGCAGCTATGGGCAAATAGTAAGCCTCCAAACAAATATACTAACACGGTGGAAGTATAAAAATAGATTTTTTATTGTAAAACTACCAGCAATAAAGTTTTATGATGAAGTCACAAACAAGATTATGTACAAAATATCTGTGATTGAAGACATAAAATTTCATTCAAAATATCAGTTTCTTAATGGCTTCCATAATAAACTTCAGCCTGTGTCTTTCAGTTAGTCAGTTAAGTGCCATACGTGATACACGCTTGGGCAATCATGTCACGAAATATATATAACTGATTGGGCAGAAGATTTTCAAACAGCAGGTTGACATTACTTTCTTTGATAGAATGGTTACCAACCAAAGCTATAGAACCAAATCTGTCTTGCTATTTAAACCATAGCCGAAGAGGGGAAGATATAGATTATACTATACTATACTAGCAGTGTAGCCCGGAGTTGCTCGGATGTAATGAAAGCTTTAAAACTAATTTATGGTCAGACTCTTTGGACGTTGGCACGAAAGACTAAAACGCAATAGTTGTTTCCAGTTAAAGCGAAACCGTAGACTGAAAGAAAAATGAATGGATGTAAGTCAAATTTTGAATTCCTGCTATCGATATCAAATAAGCTTTTTCGTCGTAAACTGAATTTTGAAGGCTAAATAAGTCCTCTGAGTAAATGGTATCATGGCTGAGACTAAGAACTACAATTATACCTACTTAGAATCAAACCCGAAGCAAAAACTAAAATAAAAGGGCTGAAAAAAATACAGACAAACAGGCAGATAAACAGACACACAAGCAAACATCTTGCCTTATATACATATATATTATCGATTTTCTACACGATTGTAAGAACTGCAACCTTGAAACTTCTGAATATCGTTTCTTGTGTCTTTGTCTATGAGTGTATCAAATTTGATTAAAATCGGACCACTCCTTCTATAACCCAATTTTTTCGATTATAGATTTTCGATATTTATCGGGGGTACTTCGACATAAAACCTAGCTAAGAACACTCGCAGATGCTTATAGTACAACTGTTTAAATTTTCAAGAATATCGGTTCAGCCGTTTCGGAGTCTATAGGTAACGGATACACACACACAGACACACACAGACAAACACAGACAAAGTTCCATTTATAAATAAGTCTAGATTAATAAAAATTATTACTTGGGGATCAGTTTATTACTTCATGATTATAGAAAACAGATCCCCCACTTTATGTTCAGTAGATACTTTAATTATGTTTCCAACTGTTATAGTCAGTCAGCCAGTTTAGTGCCATATGCAGTACACGCTCGAGCAATCATGTTATACGACTGAATGAGCAGAAGCCTTTTCAGCAGTAGGTTTCCATTAATATCTGGAGTAGAATGGCTGCCAACCAAAGCTATAGAACCCAGTCTATAATGCTATTTAACCCATAACTGCAGGGATTATCTACGATTAATAGCTTTTCAAGAGATTTTACCAAAATTCAGAATGACGTGTGAAATCCTGGTTTTTCCTAAAAAGAAAAAGGATTGACCATGTACTTAAAGAAAAAGTCGAAACAAGATTTCGTAAGTAGGTTTTCAACTGATTTGCTGACAAATAGGAGCGACTTGCAAGACCAAAAGGGACCTCGCGATCAAGTGTGAAATATGTGAATACTATAAAAGGCATAGTCAGCGTCAATCAGTCAGTCAGATGGGAGCTGCGAGACGAACAACTAAAATGTAACTTCAACTTCAAATCGACCCGGAGATAAGGTCAGGTTGCATTTTGTTTTCTTTTTCTTTCCTTCTCGTGTGCTGATTTATTTTACTTCTTCTTCTCCATCCAAAGACATGTTTTCTGAATACATACATAGATACGTACGCATATACTCTTTCAACAATTACTACTACGAACAGTTTCTACAAATATTGATACCCTTAACTTTAACTTTCTAATTGAACATTCTTGTATTCTATTCTTTTAATAAATTACTATTATAAATGCAAAAGTTACACTTTTATTCTTACACTATTCCACACTAATTCACACTTTCCCATTCCAACCTGCTACCAACCAACCTTATGGTGAAAACCTCCTGATAATTCTGATGATGATAATTCTGGATAAAACTTGTAAGCTGTAGGGAATTCGGTTATGTATGACATAAGGCCGAATCAAAGAAACATTAATCATCTCCCTACGGCTTCAATAAATATGCCCGTTTACTACATTACATTAGAATTTGAGTAGTATATTATTTACTCAAGTTAATTTCCGTTCTAGGGGCCTTTTATAGTATTCACATTTTTCGCACTTGATCGCGACTTCCCTTTTAATCTTACAAATCGCTCGTATTGGTCAGCAAATTAGTTTAACACCTACTTACGAAATCTTGTTTCGACTTTTTCTTGAAGCACATGGTCATTCCTTTTTCTATTTAGGAAAAACCAGGACTTCACCTGTCATTCTGAATTTTTGTAAAAGTGAGGAAGGTTGATTTTATTTCTTAATTTCTTATCCCACTACATTATAAGTTCATTTTTCACAGTGGTATAGAAAAGCAGGAAATAACTGAGTTCTACATAATGCCTCAAGACGTTTTTTATCAATTATCAGATGCTCATTACTACGTTGCTCTTTGGTTTGGTTCGGTTGTTTTTAAATAGCGGTATATCAACATTTATAGGTTATTTTATAGCAAAATCCATTTTGTACGCAACATTTACGGCTTCAGTTACATATATTCTGAATGTATGAGTATTTAATAAACATCTTTCTTGTTCCTTCTACCTTGTGTTCTGTTCGTTCAATACTTTCTCTAACTACGACATCTCTCATTCTCGACTATTTTGTACAAAGACAACAGTATAACACATTGTGAGAACTATCGAACTAATTTATGTAAAGCTTGGTTTGATTTCCAAGATGAATGATATGGTGCTTCATTCCTGGAACATTTCAGATGTTCGGTATGATCAGACAATATTATTACTATTCTCAATTAATTGAAAAACTCGTTTATAATATGTTGATAATCTATATATATATATAAAAGGCATTCTGTGAGTCTGTGTGTGATTGTAACCTATGCACGCCCACATTTTTTAAGCTACGCAGTTCAAACTTTTTAGGGACACATATCTATAGAGAAACCAGATCGACACATACTTTTTTCAGCAATTTTCCCTTCCGCACTTTTTGGCCAATGGTGGAGATTATTTTTATTTGCTCCGTAAAACATCTAAGATCTAAGATGGTTGCTAGATTACGTCGCAGAAATCAAATCGCAAGTGTCAAACGCGACTAAAAAATTAAAAAAAATGAGCCTTTATATTTAATTGTTATTCTGACGTTTTAAAAATTCATTTGTTCAACAAAAAATGAGAATATTTCTCCCCGTAATTTTGAAACAAAATAAATATTTTAAAAAAAATTCTGAATTGAGAGCGTAATAGTTTTTATATTTCAAATTTCAGTAAAACAAAATAAATAATTTTTATTTTTATGTTAAATTCATTTAGCTAACAAAAATGTAAATATTTTACCCCGTAATTTTGAAACAAACGCAATGTTGTTTACAATGTCAGACACAACATCAAATCACGTTTACGCAAAATAAAAGAAAATAGATTTTTTTAATGGAATTTCTGAACAATTTTTTATATAATTATATTTTTTATATCACCGAGTCCAACTACTAAAATGTTCTGAGTTGCACGGGCAACGCCGGGCTATGATGCTAGTAAAAGATATTTTTCAAGGTGACTAATTTAAATCCTTTTCATTTGTTATTGCGTTGAAATCTATGATGCTTAGGAATGTGAGAAGGACTTATAAACTTGGAAGGAATGGAACAATTGTAAATCACTTGCTCTTCATAGATAATTTGACGCTGTTTGCACAATCGAAGAACTGAAGACAGTGCATGAATTTGATAATGATTTTCGAATGAGATTTGTGATTCCCAAGTGTTGCCCTGTTGACTATGAGGCTAGAAAGGAAAGCGCCCTGTCTCGGCATTAAATTAACACTCGAAGAGATCTTGATGGAGCCAAATGAAAGCAGTTGCAAATCGCGCTGGAATTTTTTAGGATACTAAAGAATGATATGAAGGACAAGGTTAGGATACTCAGATTAGTACCCAAATCAAAACACCACTCCCATAACCTAATTGTAGCAATCAATACCTAGACAATGGCCGTAGTTAGATACTGTGCAACAAATTTAAACTGGATAGGTCAAAATTTCTTAATTTGATAGGAAGTTTCACAATATGTTCAAAATGCATGATGCATTGCACGCAAAGTATAGCATCATATAAGTCCTGGAAAACACTGCATTTCGGCTAAATATTCCGTGCCTTATATTCATTACACCACCCGCACATCCAAGATTACACCTACTAGTATTCTCAACTGGTCACTCACCTAGATATTGACCAGATATTGACCAGATATTGACCAGATATTGACCAGGCTCGACGTTGTGATTTATTATTTAATTTATTCGTTTAATGGCATATCAACTTTATCATTTAATGACGAAATTTAATTTACCTTTTTGGGAGCGTTGAGGTAATGAGTATATATTATTCTGCTTTCACAACTGAATACATGGTAAATGATTCTCAGCTTTTGTGGATATACATGTTTGTGCGTGCATAATAGAGGCGATGATGTGTGTTTTATGTTGTAGGTTTCTTGAGGTTATCTTTTGGAATATAGTTTAATTCTTTAAAAAAATTGTAGGAAATTGGAGTAGATGGACTAAACTATCACCCGGTTCACACTCCACCAACGTCTATTGAACAGGTGATCCCTTTTTAGGATGTGGTTTCCGGCTTTCCAATCTTTTCACTCTTACGTAGCCCCCTGCACATCAGTGGCGTTATCGCCTTGCTCGGGGTGATATGATTAAAAAATATATATATCATATCAATTCATGCCATAAAATTTTTTTTTTCAAAAGTAATTATACCGTTATGAGTATTTTAGTATTTTTATATAAAATATATTTTTGGTATCTTTATTACAAAAAAAAGTTTTTTTATGCTTTCATAGTGTAGTTCTTTTTTTTTTTGTGGGGGTGTTCACTATTTGCTCCTAGCTACCACACCGAGTCAGGTTAGATCTCGGAACCTCAGTCATTGAAAAGTGGTTGCCGCTCCTCAAAACCTTCCAAAGAGCGGCATTACTGACTGATGCAGTTTACTGTCGTTCCCAGAACTCTGATGATGCCATACTTTGGATACAATGCATCATGCATTTTAACATTGGAATATGTCGATCCGTGTAACCTACAGTTTTGCTGTTGATACAGTATAAACTGAACTGGATTAAAACGTTGGTTTCTGAATTAAGGGATATACTACCATCCGCCCGTGTATTGAATACTGCTGCCACATCTGATCTGGTGCCCCTGCTACTCTCCTCGGGCTTCTTGACAAAATACAACAGAGAATCTGTAACGTGATCGATCCTGTCTTGGCGGACCGGCTGCAAACACTCTCTCACCGGCGTGACGTGACTTCCCTGTGCCTCTTCTACAAATACTTTCAGGGCTTCTGCTCCGATGAACTTTGTGCCGCCTAGGTACGAATTTACACGGGATATTAGATTAGCAACTACGTCCCACCCTTTTACAGTGAAACAGATAAGATGTAACCGCAATTTTTACTCCAACAGCTTCTTTTCTCGCGCTTCCCGCCTGTGGGATTCCCTTCCACATGCCTGCTTCCCCGACGGCTACAATCTCCAGGAGTTTAAATGTAAGGTTAATAGACACCTCCTGACACACTAACGTGCATCCATTCTCTCAAACACTCTCAACATCTAACTAATCCTCATTCTCGGTACCCTTACCCGTCTATCACCCTCCTTCTGACATTTCCTATATCTAACCATCCTTTTCCCATCACTTCCCCGACCCTGTGTATTCCCCTGTGGAACAGTGGCAGTGGAATGCCTTGCTCGAGGTGAAATGATTAAAAAAAAACTATGTGTGTACTTGGACTTTGTGTAAACGTTACGAAGTCAAGTACAAAATATCCACACTTTTGTCATAACATATATTTAGTTTTGTTACACAACCATCTACTCATGCGTGCTTATAGTTGATACTATTGTGGTCACGTTATCGAAGTTTGAGCTTGATCACATCAGTTTTTTTTTTTGCTGTTGATAGAGTATAAATATCAGTACGCACTAATGAGGGACAAAGAACAGTGATCTGAATCTTCAGAGAAAATGCTATCCTCTCGATGGTAGTCCGCAGATTCGCCATTAACATCTCTTGTGCTTGCTGAATTTCTCTTCAGTGGTGGAGGTAGACAGACGCCCTGCTCATTTTTTGTGCATCACGCTTGTCCAGCCAGTTTTAAACTTCTCGATCCACTCATACACAGTTCTACGGGTTAGTGCACTGTCGCCGTACAGTGTTAAAAACCTCCGATAAAACTCCTGACACATCTTTCGACAAAAGAAATCGGATCAGTGCTTTTAGTTCTTTCTTGTTGCACACTACTAGCGTAGGGGTCATGTTTACACTGTAACAGCAGTAGGAAAACTGGCGAGATCGACTTCAAACTTTAATTACATGATCAAAATAGTTCAAAATATATACACGCTTTAAGCAGAAGTCAGTGTGACAGACCTAAAGAATAAATTGTTAATTATTTTTCATTTAGGTTCTGAAAAATGTCGACGTTGCTTACCTTCGGTGATTGTATGTGAATCGATCTTTTAAACTGATGAGGTCGGAAGACCCACGTATCAATGAGTGTAATGCAATGAGAACGTCATCCAAAGATAGTCGGGACTATGATCTTAAACCAGGTTGTGTTACTGAACACCAAAGACCAGATATACTCTCCTCAACACAACTGAAAATGAATGCAAAATAATTTATGTGGTCATACCAACAGACTCAGTCAGTTAAGTGCCATACGTGATACACGCTTGAGCGATCATGTCTCGAAAGAGACATGACTGATTTGGGAGTTGATTATCCCGCAGTAGGTTGTCATTGTTTTCTGCGGTAGATTGGTGTTAGACAAGGCTATAGAACCCAAACTGTCCTGCTATTTAACCCACTTTAAATAAGTGGAGGGAAGATAAGGATTAATACCTTTACAAGGGGTATTTGAGCGTAAGTTAATGCAAAGAATTCAACTGGAATTCGAACTCGGCTCCCCAATTTGTCATTCCGAGTTGATATCCACTGCACCATAAACTTTGACTCTAATCTGTAAGACTTAAAACCAAGTGGCTCCTGGGCCTTGTAACGGGTGAATATCACCGTAAAGCACAATATATCAGGGCGAGAATCAATAATTTGATTTTGTGCGTGTACAAGATTAAGCAAAGATTCCGAAAAGAAACTTTACTTCCAAACGCACATGGCTCCTGAATAAATGACACTTCCTGTTTATACACGACGTTTTCAAGCACCATCTGTTTGTCTTAGATTAGGGTGCGTCAAATGCTTCCGCCAAGTTTACATATAATTATTTTGATTGAGAGACGTCAAGCTGTTTGTGATTAGTAAAATCGGATATTTTAAACTGACATCTACGTACAAGAGATAAATACTTACGTGAACGCATTTGTAAAGAAACAGGTCTTTGTCAAGACCAAATGTCTTCACTTGGCCAAACAGAATATGTTAGGATCTTCATGAGGTTTTGTAATTTATGTGAATGTTATTAAATTTATATTTCTACTTGAATGTGCGTTGTGGTGCAATAGATATCGACTCGGAATGAGAAATCGGAGAGCCGAGTTCAAATTCCAGCTGAATTCGTTGCATTCACTTTCGCGCTAATACCACCGGAAAAGTTATAAATCCGTCTCTTCTTCTTTCTGCTATCGGATAAATAGCTGGACAGATTAGGTTCTATAGCATTGGGCGGCAACCAATCTACCGCAGAAAGTAATGGCCAATGGAAAATATTCTGGCCGGTCAGTCATATCTCTTTCGAGAGATGATCGTCCAAGTGTGTATCACGTACGACACTTAAATGACTGAATTAAATTACACAATGACGTTACTAGTCACTTCTAGTGGTGAAAATGCGCTTTAATAGTGATAGTCCTTACTACAAATTACAAGATCCCAGTAAACTTGAAATCCTATCTGTTCATATTTCTACCCATTAGATTACGTTACAGTGAAGGAGTCTAGTCTTTTGGTTCAATTCTTTATTGTCTTAATTTTTCTGGGCTGATGAGGTATCCTACTATTCCACTTGTTGTTTGGTTTGGAGAATTCGCCATCGGCAAGTGGTTACGCAGTGGTCCAAAACAACGCTTCAGGAATCAATTGAAGACATCCCTGGCACAGGCCAACCCGTTGATGCAAATTCGTATTCCTGGTGTAGGGCCACCCTGAGTGGGGATCTAGACATTCTAATCTAACTGTCAACATGTAAAGAATATGTGACGTGCTGTCTGGAGGGCCCGAGCTCGCCCAACCGTGATCGCAGCCCACACTCCTCTGTAACCGTGCCTACGACTCTTCAGGAGTAGGCTGGAACCACACAACCATCTTCGCCACTGCCACTGCCACCAGAACAGAGAAAGTGAGAAAGAGGAGATCCCGACGCTTGGATGCAAGCGTGTTCCGACTGCTCAAGTTCACTCAGACCACAAGTAGAACTCTTATAGGCGATACATACAAGATGCGGGGAATATTATTGGATTATTCTGGCCCAGTCGGACTATTTGAATCTTTATGTCATGCTTTACCTAAAAAAACAAACAAAAAGAAGCTGAATTCTGGCAGGAAGAGTTAGATTAGTCGAAAAATATTCTACATAAAGTGTGCATAATTTTGATTATCTAAGATTAAACGATATTACTAATTCCTTTGTCTCTATTAAAAATATCTGACTCCACTCCACTTACTACTCTTAACAAGAGTCACATCACATCGATGCCATATTCAGGCTGGAGCTGTTCTCTCCTCATTTTCCATGGCGAAAGAAGCATTCCAGAAGTTGAGTAAAGTATTAAGAAACAGGACAATTTCGCTAGAAACAAAGAAAAAAATACTGGATTACTATGTGATGTCGGTTCTTCAATATGGCAGTGAATGCTGGACAATATCATCAAAGATTTAAAGCAACTGAAATGTGGTTCTACAGAAGGATGCTGCGAATATCATGGATCGAGCATGTAAGCAATGATTAGGTTTTGAAAAGGATGGAAACGAAAAGGAAATTAATACTGAACATCAGTAAGAGACCGCTGAAGTTCCTGTGTGTTATAACAGAAGACGGAAAGTGCGACACAGAGATCCGAAGGCGAATTGGCATGGTGAAAGAAGCATTCCAGAAATTGAGTAAAGTATTAAGAAACAGGACAATTTCACTAGAAAGAAAGAGGGGAGTACTGAATTGCTATGTGATGTCAGTTCTTCAATATGGCAGTGAATGTTGGACAATATCTTCGAAAAGAAAGAAAAAACTTGAAACAGCTGAAGTGTGGTTCTACAGAAGGATGCTGTGAATATAATGGATCGAGCATGTGAGCAATGATGAGGTCTTGAAAATGATGGAAACGAAAAGGAAATTAATACTGAGTATCAGTAGGAGACATGCAATGAGGAAGGGGGGCTTGGAGAACCTGATACTAACAGGCCAGATAGAGAGAAAAAGAGACATGGAAACCCGCGGATAACATATTTGAAAGACCTGATCAGGTAAATGACGGAAAGAGGGTTGCGAGGAGTAACAGGAGAAAGTGTGATAAGAGCCACCAGGGATAGAGAGACGAGGAAAACCATGATTGCCAAAGTCATGAAAGGACAGGGCACATAAAAGAAGAAGTAGATTTAGAAGAAGAAGAAGAAGACGAAGAAGTCTTTAATTTTTAAAATTTGGAATTGAATATTGTAAGAACAATTGATTTTAGAATAACATTATTTTTTCTAGATACAAGTCATAGTCTGAGATGGAGATAGTGATGTCTTTTCTGAAATTGCAGCATTACAAGCTTGTCGATAATCTGCTGTTAGTTACTGGACTATTGTTAGCATGGACTACATTTTTTAACCTTTACAGCAAGGACACCCTATGCCGCTTCTCCAGAGTCGAATCCCTCTTCATTTTCCTTCATGTTCTAAATTTAAGTAGAAAGATTTCCAGGTTTGTGAAAAAGTTCAGTAATTATATGTCTCCCTATATATATATATATATATATATATATATATATATATATATATATACTCCCTATCGTCATAATTTATATTTTCTTTCACCTTGACTTTCCTTATTCTTCATAACCAGCCTGACAGTAACCAACTCAGTGGAGTAATTATTAAAAATTTTATTAGGTGAACTTATATATATATATATATATATATATATATGTGTGTGTGTGTGTGTGTGTGTGTGTGTGTGTGTGTGTGTGTGTGTGTGTGTGCGCGTAAAGGAAAACTCAACACATCATTTAGATTGGTTATAAATTATAATTCATTTCTGTGAGCTTAAATAGCTCATTTCATCAGACCATACTACATTCGTTCCATTCGGTATAAATATTTTCCCGAAAAATATTTATACCGAATGGAACGAATATATTGGGGTCAGATGAATTAAGCTAATTTAGCAAATAGAAATAAATTATAATTTATAACCAATCTAAATGATATGTTGACTTTTTCTTTACGAATATATTGCTCTGGATAACATCCATTGAGATCTCTATACAAATAAAACACTTAATATTTTATATTTAGTAGAGCTTGATGGATCATCCTCGCCGTTCACGGACTTGACATCGATACATATATATATATATATATATATATATATATATATATATATATATACGCAGAATATCAAAATACAGCCTTGTGTCATACGTCTTCATCAAAGCAGATTTTTTATCCTATTTTTTCTCCAGGATCAGTTTAGAATTGATACTGTGAGGGCCCACTTTGTTTTGGACAAGAACGAAAACTTAATTTGTTGTCCCACGATTTAAGCACTGTATTATCGCATGATGAACGGCTATTCGTCACTGAAATTCTCTATCTGAATAAGATGTTAATTAACACTAATCAAGGTGAATTAGATGCTTTTGAAGGAATAAACTCAAATCGTCGGCGCACGAGGAAGTAGCGTCCTTTCAATTCGAATATTAGGTTAATGTAATATCTTATGTCGTTTGAAAGATTGTCAAAGTGTCTTTGGTCTTAGCGGAAAGACACACAGTCTTGGGAATTTGGATTGTTTATATCTATCTAATTATCTGTCTTTGCTGGTATGTATGTATGTATGTATGTATGTATGTATCTTGAAGCTTTCATAAGTATTTAACTGTCTTTGTTCGTATCTATCTATCTATCTATCTATCTATCTATCTATCTATCTATCCCAAGTCTGTTCGTATCTATCTATCTATCTATCTATCTATCTATCTATCTATCTATCTATCTATCTATCTATATCAAATTTTTCATATCTATCTACTCATCTGCCTTTGTTAATATGTATGTATGTATGTATGTATGTATGTATCTATCTATCTATCTATCTATCTATCTATCTATCTATCTATCTCACATTTCTGATGATATTTTTAATAAAATTTCCAAACCCTACAGCCTTTTTCTGACCATCCCGATGTCGCAAGTCTGTCGCTTTTGCCTGGCTGATTACATAGCATTTAATCAGATGCACTCTATTTTTACCACTTCCGAAATCTACAACTAACTTACACGGCGCGGAAACGAAACACTCTTCCTCTCCGTATTCCAGAAATTTTCACTCAAAGAACTGCCTTTTTTTCAAAAGTATTTCTCTGTGTATGTTCCCCGAAAGGAATGGTCAGTCATAACCAATCCTTCATCTGCTCACAATATATACATATTACTTCCTTCACTCATATTCATATCACACACCTTGCAGAGCAGCCTCCAACGTGGCTCTTAAACATTTCATCAGGCGGGGCTTTTGAGAAAAACCAAGAGAAAACGGTTATTGCAGGAACCCTGCGTAAAGAAGAAATTCGTGAGGCCTTTTGGACGTCATATAATGCTCGTCAGCCACAACAGACAACAATCGTTAACATTTGATATCGAGAGAGGCAGATATATTAGAAAATATTTTTTTAGTAATTTTTAATTTTTTTTCATGTAAAACGATTGCCTTTACTATTTTCCTTTACGGCATTTCGGAAAGTATGGGAATTTAAATTGACTTTGGTAAAAACAAATTGGGTTAAAAGCCAGGAAGTCCTGTCTGTGTCTAGGGTATTGAAAATATAACATTCTCTATCAAGGTTTTATAAGAAGTTTTAAAAAGAATCTGTGCTTATCAAATATAATATGTTTAGTAAAAAAATAGAGATAAACCTTTGTATTTTAAGGGATGGTTTCCAGGATATTTTCGTTTTAATAAAGAACTGCACGAAGAAAGAAATACATAAGACATTTCATATTTCATAAGATTTACATCAATCACAGTAAGTAATGAATATTGATCTTTGACACTGGGAGAAGCGGTGATGGAAATATCTTGAATTTTGGAATATTTACCCATATAAATCTCGAGTACATTTTAGTTTTAGTAAAGAACTGTACGGAGAAATATATGCATGAAGGACTTCATATTACAAACTTTTTATACCCACCACAGAAAGTGATAAACCTTGATTTTTGGCACTGAAAGGAGCTGTTAACGAAGGAGTTTATTTTTTAATTTTAGAACATTTCCACACATACATTTCCAGGATATTTTCGTTTGAATAAAGAACTGTACAAAGAAATATATGCATGAATGACTTCATATTACAAACTTTTTACATCCCCCACAGAAAGTGATAAACCTTGATTTTTGGCACTGAAAGGAGCTGTTAACGAAGGAGTTTATTTTTTAATTTTAGAACATTTCCACACATAAATTTCCAGGATATTCTCGTTTTAATAAAGAATTGTTCGAAGACAAAATGCATGAGGCACTTGATATCTCATACCTCTTACATCAACCACAGTAAAAGTGACACTGAGAGGAGCGGTCATAGAAAGAGTTTATTTTTGAATTTTTGGAATATTTCCCAATATAAAACATCTTTATTTGATTCTTCGCTTTACATATTTTCTGATAGCAGGCAAAGCTGTATGCCTTTGTTATGAGTAAAGTAGTCAAAAGCGAACATTCGTAAAACAATGAAGGTGGGGCTTGTATGAAATATTTCTAAATATCTGTGAATGCCCTATAATCTTTTTCGGTAGAACTCTTCGCTGAGGATGTGAAACACCTTTGGAAGGGGAAAAATCAAAATTTAGAGTGAGAACATTGATTTTTGATTGCCTGCCATGTAAGATAATTCTCAAAAAATGTACAATAAATACATAAATGAATAACAAATGAATTAAAAGCGCACGGAGCAGAAACAAAGATTTGAGCAATCAAAAGTGAAATCAAATATAACAAGGAAAAAATGCCATCTCTGATGGAAACAATATCTGAATAATAATAATAATAATAATAATAATAATAATAATAATAATGATGATGATAATAATAGAATTCAATAATGAAAGAAGGCAGAAAATACAAACAAGATTTACATTTAGTAGATTCTGTAGAAAAGCAAAACAGAAGCCAAGAACCAACTATTCCGGCAAAAAATATGAAAAAGAAAGCTAAGGATAAAGCTCTTGAACAGATGAAACAACACTGGCAAGACAAACCTCTGCATTGCCAATATTCAGAACGTGTCAATAAACCCGGAGTTGATAAAGTTAATAGTTATAGATGGTTACTAGCAAGACCAGAAGCGCAAGACCAGAGCGCGTTAACTAGGAACTTTTCGTAATAATGTGGAGCCAAAATGCAGGTTATGTGAAAAATACCAAAAAACAATAGACCATCTAATCTCAGGATGTTCTGTACTTGCCTTCAAATGAATAAAAAAAATCGTCACGATAGAGTGGGGCAATAATTACACTGGACAATGTGCAAACACTATGGAAAATATGTAAACAAATACTACTATGACCATCACCCAGCACCGGTTACAGAAAAAGAAAATGTCACCATTCTATGGGATTACATCATCTACACAGACAGAAACATTGAAGCAAACAGGTCGGACATTGTTGCTAAAAACCAAAAAGAAAAAAAAACTTTCTTATTAATTAATATGGCTTGTCTAGCGGATGGTAACATACCAACTAAGGAATTTGAAAAACTGTTGAAATATAAAGACTTGGAAATTAAAATAGAAAAACTGTGGAAATTGATAAAAAGAATCATGCCTGTGACAGTGGGTGCACTTAGAATGATACAAATGGAACAAGAAAAAAAATTGAAAGAATCCCTGGAAACCCCAGCTTAAGAGATATACAAAAATTGTCTTGTTAAGTACAGCCTACACACTAAGGAGAGCTTTATCTATGTAACGCTAGGGATGTTAGGGAGATATGAAAAAACATGAAATGGGGTCATAACAACACACCACGACCTGCCTTAGGTCTTCTCGCAGACTTGGTAGGTGGTGCGACCATAGCAGAAATCGCATTTTAATTAAAAATGACATGATGATAACTAGAGGGAACACTCAAAGACGGCAAAGACAATACCAACAACAGCTCAGTAAGTAACAATAGATGATTATTAAAACGAGAAATAATAACAGCAATAAACATGAGTACCTTGAAGATTGAAATTACAAAAAACAAAACAAAAAACAAAAAAAAAAAACCCCAAAAAACAAAAAACAAAACAAAGAATAAATAAATGAATGAACTCGACTGGTCTCAAAATTAAATGCATATTACGATACAGAGGAGTTAATTTCGTATTTAAAATTATCTAAGGGATGTAATACAGTACTTGGCAACTGAAAGGTAACAATTAAGTTCTCATAGGTAAAACAGTGAAAATAATCCAAAAATTTTATCCTGTACCAGATCGTAACCAAAATCTGATCATTTCGTGCCAGTCATGAGGCCAGTCATCCCTGAATGTTTCATCCTAATCTATCCAGCGAGTTTTGAAATATCTTGACCACGGGCAGACACACAAACCAGGAGACAGACAAACGGCGCCGAATACAATACTTCCACCTTAGGGCAGATGTAGCAATACTACTACTACTACTACTACTACTACTACTACTACTACTAATAATAATAATAATAATAACAAAATGGAACAAAACAACACATTGAAAGAATCCCTGGAAACCCCAGCTTAAGAGATATACAAAAAATTATCTTATAAATTACAGCCCACACACTAAGGAGAACTTTGTCTATGTAACGCTAGGGATGATAGGTGAGATAGAAAAAACGGGAAATGCAGCCATAACAACAAACCACGACCTGCCTTAAGTCTTTTCGCAGACTTGGTAGGTAGTGCGACCATAGCAGAAATAGAAATATGATAAAAAATTACAACAAAATAATAATAACATATCAGGAAGCATGCAACTAAATTGTTTATAAAAGTGCAATATTAAATAGCTACCAAAACCCTACTGTTTACAAACTGATATCTTAGCAGATAGAAAAATATTTTTGAACACTAAACGCCAAAACTGAAGTTAGGCAAAGAAAGTAAAGATGACAGCAATGATGCAAGAAGAGATTTGAGTGGGTGTGTAATAGAAGATTCCAGATGAAATATATATATATATATATATATATATATATATATATATAGAGAGAGAGAGAGAGAGAGAGAATTGTGGAAAAATTCGAAGAAGAATGTTGTATAAGAAAGAATGAAAACTTTTGTTAAAGAGAATTTGGTATGAAATAATTAAAATTAAAAACAAAGAAAAAGCGACACACGGAGATCATCGAGGTAAAAATGAAGGGCTTTCAGTTTGAAGAAATGCAAATGGTAGGCAAGAAGCCATATTAACTAAATAGAAAAGAAAGAAAAAAATGAAAGAAAAAATTAAAGAAAGAAATCAGAAATAAGTAAATGTAAGGGATAATGTCGAACATTCAAAACAAAAAAATTTACAATAAAGAAAAGAAGGAAGACTGAAATGTGAGGAATACAGAAAAATAAAAATGTAGAAAAGATAAAACGAAACATTACTAAACAAATATGAAAGAAAAAACGAAAAGAGAAAAAAAGAATAAACAAATAAAGAAAAACAGTAAGAAAATGAAAATGAGAAAAAAAAAAAGAATGAAATCGAAAACAAACAAAAGACAAATTTAAAGAAAAAGGAATTGATCTGTCTCTTCCCTTCAGTTATGGGTTAAATAACAGGACAGATTGGGTTCTGTAGTTTGGTTAGCAACCAATGTATCGCATAAAAGATAATGGCAAATTACTACTGGATAATTTTCTGACCACTCAGTCATGTCTCTTTCGAGACATGATCGCCTAAAGCGTGTATCACGTATGATACTTCAGAATTCGTCTGTGCTTATACCCTTCGGGCTGCTGCTGATACTATGTTAATTAAAACGCTACATAATTTAGTTGTTTTCTCTTCTAAGAAAGACGTTTTTAAAATGTCTAAAGACTTATAGTACAGAAGAGAAGATAATTACAATGAAAGAAAATATTGAATGCTGAGTTTGCTAAGATCTGGCAGAAGACCATTTAGATACGTATTGGATATCGATTTGGAACGACAAATCGGGGAACCGAGTTCGAATTCCAGTTGAATTCTTTAGATTCACTTACGCACAAATACCCTTGCAAAGGTATTTTTCTGTCTCTTCCATCCAGTTATGAGTTAAATAATAGAGACAGATTAGGTTAGCAACCAGTCTAATGCAGAATGCATTGGCAACTTACTGCGGGATAATCTTTTGCCCAGTCATTCATGTCTCTTTCTAGATATGATCGCCCAAGCGTGTATCACGAGTGGCACGTAACTAACTGACTAAATATATTAGTTAGAATCATGATTAAGGCTTCTACTGGTCATAAAGTGGGAGATCAGTTTTATATTGCTATGAAGTAATAAACTGATCCCCCAATAATTAATACTTAATAATATAATACATTTCTTCCTCAACTACGTATAAGTCAAATAATAGAAGAGACTGGGTTCTATAGCCTTGGTTGGCAACCAGTCTACCGCAGAAATCAATGGCAATCTACTGCTGGATAATCTTCTGCCCAGTCCGTCATATCTCTTTCGAGACATGATCGCCCAATGCGTGTATAACATATGGCACTTAAGTGACTCACATAAGAATTCGCCTGTGCTTATACCCTTCGGGCTGCTGCTGATTCTACGTTTATTTAAACGCTACATAACTTAGTTGCTTTCTCTTCTACGAAAGACGTTTTTAAAAATGTCTAAAGACTTATAGTAAAGAAAGAAAGAAAATTACAATGAAAGAAAATATCGTATGCTGTGTTTGCTAAGATCATTTCGATACGTAGTGAATTACGACTCGGAACAACAAACCGGGGAGCTGGGTACGAATTCCAGTTGAAAAAAATACTATTGGGAAAGGTATTAATCCGACGTTTCCCTATATTTATGGGTTAAATAACAGGACAGATTGGGTTCTAAAGCCTTGGCTGGCAACCAGTTTACCGCAGAAAGCAATGGCAACCTACAGCAGGATAAACCCAGTCAATCATGTCTCTTTCGAGATATGATCACCTAAAGCGTGTATCACGTATAGAACTTAACTGAATAGAATGTGCGTTGTGGTGCAATGAATATCAACACGGGCCGACAAATCGGGAAGACGAGTTCCAGTTGAATTCCTTGCATACACTTACACACAAATAACCTTGGGAAAAGTATAAACCCGTCTCTTCCCTCCAGTTATGGGTTAAATAATAAGACAGATTGGGCTCTATCGCCTTGGCTACCGCAGAAAACAATGGCAACCTACTGCGAAATAATCTTCTACCCAGTTAGTCATGTCTCTTTCGAGACATGATCGCCCTAGTGTGTATCACGTATGGCACTTAAGTGACTGACAATATAATAGTTGAAAACATGATTAAGGCTTCTCATGGGCATAAAGTGGTGAATCAGTTTTATATTATTATGAAGTAATAAACTGATCCCCCACTAATTACTACTAAATAATATAATACATCTCTTCCCCCTCAACCTTGAGTCAAATACCAGGACAGATTGGATTCTATAGCCTTGGCTGGCAACCAGTCTACGGCAGAAAGCAATGGCAACCTACTAGGGATAAAACTTCTGCCCAGTAAGTCATGTCTCGAAAGAGACATGATCGCCTAAAGCGTCTATCACATATGGAAATTAAGTGGCTGAGTATAAAATAACAAAAAACTGAGATATATTAACAAAAATGTCAAAGAAACAAACAAAAAAAAAGAAAGAAATGAAATATATAAAAAATAATTTGAAGAATAATTGGGGATGACTGAAAGAAAGTAAAAGAAAGAAAACAGAAGAGAAAAACATTCAACCCGAAGAGCTGAAGAATATAAAAACTGAAAACAATGCATTAATTGAAAGAAAAATCATTCAGACGAACAGGAAATCCAACAAACGTCAATAATCGCATTAAAATAAATGTTCGCAAGAAACTTAAAAAAGAAACATAAGTGATCATACACAAAAATCAATTGACTTTAAGCCCTTCGTCTACATTAAAACTCCCTGCTGTCATTTTCGACATAAGATAACTTCCAGACAATGTAATGAGATCACCACTTAACACGAACTCTTATTTCCGTAGGCCAGTATTAGAACAGCAAAAAAATAAAAAATTGGGTTGCAACCGCCACAACTTTGTTATCGATTCGATTTTTTAATCGCTTGTAAGAACAATTATTCAGTATTTGTTTTACAGCGTATGGCATTTTAGAAAATAAAGAAGAACTATAAACGAACATAAAATTATATATTTCTGTTTGTTCCTAAGTTATTTAGCACGTACGTTGCGGCCGGCCAATAGCAAATGTATTGCGAAAAATGAAAGAAGAGACATATCAGAGGCGCTGTCTGGAAAGAAATAAAGAAACAATGAAAAAAGAAAGAAAAGGGGAGGCGATAATGCTCTCATGTGTTTAACATCTGCTGCAGTGAAACGGAAAAAAAACATTTCAATTTCAGATTTTACACTTACACCGTCTCACATCTTAAATAAAAAAAAAATTAACATATCCGATTCACATATCCGATCGTTAATTCACATAAATTCACATATCCGATCGTTATTGCAAAGATTTAGCAAAGCGATAGGGAAATTTCTGCGGGTATTGCATAGTC